>JAFBJW010000181.1:1436969-1625089 GCA_016785235.1 Pseudorhombus dupliciocellatus
AGGCGCACCCGTATAAGGCGCACCTGACTATAAGGCGCGCCCGTATAAGGCGCACCTGACTATAAGGCGCGCCCGTATAAGGCGCACCTGACTATAAGGCGCGCCCGTATAAGGCGCACCTGACTATAAGGCGCGCCCGTATAAGGCGCACCTGACTATAAGGCGCGCCCGTATAAGGCGCACCTGACTATAAGGCGCGCCCGTATAAGGCGCACCTGACTATAAGGCGCGCCCGTATAAGGCGCACCTGACTATAAGGCGCGCCCGTATAAGGCGCACCTGACTATAAGGCGCGCCCGTATAAGGCGCACCTGACTATAAGGCGCGCCCGTATAAGGCGCACCTGACTATAAGGCGCGCCCGTATAAGGCGCACCTGACTATAAGGCGCGCCCGTATAAGGCGCACCTGACTATAAGGCGCGCCCGTATAAGGCGCACCTGACTATAAGGCGCGCCCGTATAAGGCGCACCTGACTATAAGGCGCGCCCGTATAAGGCGCACCTGACTATAAGGCGCGCCCGTATAAGGCGCACCTGACTATAAGGCGCGCCCGTATAAGGCGCACCTGACTATAAGGCGCGCCCGTATAAGGCGCACCTGACTATAAGGCGCGCCCGTATAAGGCGCACCTGACTATAAGGCGCGCCCGTATAAGGCGCACCTGACTATAAGGCGCGCCCGTATAAGGCGCACCTGACTATAAGGCGCGCCCGTATAAGGCGCACCTGACTATAAGGCGCGCCCGTATAAGGCGCACCTGACTATAAGGCGCGCCCGTATAAGGCGCACCTGACTATAAGGCGCGCCCGTATAAGGCGCACCTGACTATAAGGCGCGCCCGTATAAGGCGCACCTGACTATAAGGCGCGCCCGTATAAGGCGCACCTGACTATAAGGCGCGCCCGTATAAGGCGCACCTGACTATAAGGCGCGCCCGTATAAGGCGCACCTGACTATAAGGCGCGCCCGTATAAGGCGCACCTGACTATAAGGCGCGCCCGTATAAGGCGCACCTGACTATAAGGCGCACCCGTATAAGGCGCACCTGTATAAGCCGCATGTGCCCACATTGAAACATGAGATATTTACAAAGAAAGACGGTACACGGAAAGCGTTTTCAAAGTTTTAATAATATACCTTAGCTTTTCTTTCCAAACGGTGCCTGTGACGCGGCAGTAACAGTATCAGTGTGGGATTGGAATAGCGTCAGATATACTTCGCCACACACTCCCTCAGTCTCTCTTTCGTTGTCGCTGTCAGTGTCACTCTCATCCTGAGGCAAATTCACTCGTGAGCTTGTGCTGTCCGCTCCGTCACGCAGCAGAGCGGCTTCTCGAAAACCGTTGGTGATGGTGGATTTTTTCACACTGCTCCACGCTGTCAGGATCCACTGGCAGACTTGTGCAAACGTTGCTCTTCGCGTGCGGCCAGTTGTGGTGAACGATTTCTCATTAAACTTGGGTTTTCCTCGACACATATAATTCCACCTGTCTCGCTCTTACCTTTTCTGCTCGAGCGCCCCTGGCGGGCGTTAGAAAAAAATGCATAAATAAGCCGCATCATTGTATAAGCCGCAGGGTTGAAAGCGTGTGACAAAAGTCGCGGCTCATAGTCCGGAAATTACGGTGTGTGATTACGAAATAATCTAATGAGCCACAGACACGTCACGTGATCTGGTTGGTTTCACATCATTTCTCAGATTCTGTTTCTAGCGGCTGAAATCTCATCACTCTTAAAAAACAACAAAAAAAACAAACAAAAAAACCCCAAATCTACCTCCTCTTCGACTGTTTGACATTTAGTCAAACACTGAGTCAAATCCCTGTGTGTGCTGAACTCCTGATTTATTTAAACGAGGACCGCTGCCTGCAGGAGCCACGTATTTAAATCACTTGATGGGTTCACAACTTAAGTGGGAGTTTTTTTTTTTTTTGTTTTTTTTTAGCTCCTTTTCCTTCCTGTTAAATGTCAGGTAGGTAGTTTGAATATCAGCATCTCAGGGAGATTCTGAAAGGCTTTGAGCTGCAACCTCGAAAGGTTTCCAATTTGGCTCTAAGGTGGCATCCATCTCTTTATCAAACCTGGATTGTTGCTTTATATCAAGTAAAAGGTTTTTATTTCGTGAGATCTGTGGCTATTTTTAGAATAAAAGAATAAGAATCTGAAATGGATTGAGTGAGCCATGAAGGAGGAAGTGGAACAACACAGAGTCAGAGCTGCCAAATCCCTCCCTCATCGTCTTTTCTTTAAATAAAAAACTGGGTCTGCGATGTCGAGCTCCAGAGCTTCATATATAAATTATAATGAGCAGTTACATCAGCGCAGCATCTAATGAGGAGCTGAAATACAGACTCAGGCCAACTCCACGAGTGAAGGAACTAATTGCACTCGGGGTGAGTCACATCTGCAGGCTGCAACAAATCTAAGCTCTGGAGTCAGTAAAGTCATATAACACACGTGCACGTTGAGATCACGATTACGTCACAGCTGGTTCTTAAAATAAAATTGGATCGTTATTAAAACAAATGCATGCTTGTGCTTTCAGTGACAAAACTTCTATTTTCAAAGGAAATACGGATTATTGGTCTCAGATTTCCTGGATGCTATTTTAATAATGTGATTCATCTTGTTTACGTGTGTTTGGCCTCACTGAGGAAAACACTGATTCATACTCTGCTGCCCTCTGCTGGGGAAACGCAGACACAAACTCTGAGTGGGGGGAAAGAGTCTTCTCGATAAAAACACAGGAAAAGGAAACGAGAGACAGGAACTTCAACAGTTTCCTGACACAGCCGCTCTTCTTGTTATTTTGGAGCTTTCTGAATCAACATTCCTTAAGGTCGATGTTACGTGCCAGGCAGAATGTGTTGTTTCTGGGTGTTTGTCTCCGTCTCCCTTCACCTGAGCAGGTACAGCAGGGTGTGCCTTCACCAGTGCCTCACAGCCAATCATATATATATATATAAGTAGATAGCTAGGCCTCGTTTTGTTATTCTTGATTTCATTCCTTTGGCAACCTTCCTTGTCCCTTTTTACCCCCTCGATCGTCTCTCTGTGTTAAATCCACAGTACCACAGCAAACAGGTCTAATATGTGTCATAAAATTGTGTTTTTGTCAGGGTTTGGGCCTAGAGTTAGGGTAACTTTGATCTAGCAGTATAAACCCTAACCCTAACCCTAATCCTATGGACAATGGGAAGAGGAATTGAGCCTTTAAATGCTGTGCTGAATCTAGATCTAGCCCTAAAATCAATTTTAAAACCTGCACCTGACCCTTGATCTAGCAGTATAAACCCTAATCCTAGCCTTGCTCCAACCCAAACACTAACTGTAACACTGGCCCCAACCCTAACACCAACACCTAGAGTCAGCACTTGCTCACTCTCTCTCTCTCTTCCTCTCTCTTTCTCTCGCTGCACATGAGCTGCTGCTCTGATACATAATTCAAACAGAAAACCTTTATTATTCCGTGGTAATGCGTTTTCTCCCCAGCTCTGAAGACGACTCCCGAGAAAAAATTAAACTGGCAGACGACCAACAGTAGAAAATGAAGATGACACCAGGAGCTGACCTTCAGCTATGATGTTGAGGGGACACAGGGTCACAGTGACGCCTGCACCGGACCTGCAGCAGAGCAGCAACATTGGGTCAAAGGCATTTACGCGTGTTTTCTCCTGTCGCCGGCTTCGTTCGAAGAATAAACATCAAAAATCACTTCTGAAGTCGTCCTGATTCGAACCCTCATGATTCAGGGGGCCGTGGGCGCTTTGCGGTTTATCCTCTGCATTGTGTTTCCCTGCCACAAGATGGCAAAATAACCATCTCGCCAGATTCCACCTTCACAGCAAACAAATCACTGCGCTCCATCATCAGCCTCCCTCCAGCTCCTGCTCTGTTTCAACTTTCCCTCTGGACATGATATAATCAGAGGCAGGATGCTGCTGATCTTGTTAAAACGTGAGTGAAGTGTCAAGTTGCGCTAATGTGCCTCAGTAATGCTGCACAGAGCTCATCCTCTGTCCTGCTTCTCAGAAGGTTGTGATGGAAGCTAGACAATGCTTTCATCTGATTCATGATGGGGAACTTAAAAATATAAAAAAGGGCGCATGCACGTTTGACGATCATTGACCGTCCAGAAAGATTTTACTGTCCTCAGCAGTGACGCCGTGACCTCACCCCCTGGTAAATAAACTGCACAGAACCACTCTGGGTCGGGCTGTTCTTCCGCAATCTGTCGCGTCATTAACAATGACAGCAGCATATTTCCTCGTGTCATAACATCTGATCATTTTCACTGAGGCAGCTGCGGGAAACCCGTGAAATCTCTGTCTGACGGTGAATTGAAACGCCGCACGCACTCTCGCATTGACAGACACCTCTGGCA
This sequence comes from Pseudorhombus dupliciocellatus, assembly GCA_016785235.1. NCBI lineage: Eukaryota > Metazoa > Chordata > Actinopteri > Pleuronectiformes > Paralichthyidae > Pseudorhombus > Pseudorhombus dupliciocellatus. The sequence goes on from JAFBJW010000181.1 coordinate 1,441,356, forward strand.
GCTTCTATGACACAGAATGGAGTGAGAAGTCTGCTGTGGCTCCAAAAAAGAGAGTAATCAAAGTCATTTTTCTAATTTTCTGAACGCGCATATCTTAAATCTATTATTTTAAGACTTGGCTGTAGTGCAGCACAGCGTCCTACTTCATTTGGCAGAAACACAGTGAAGATTCTTGGCCGTGGCCTCGCGAATCCTAACCACAGTTATATCGTCTGAATTGTCTTCAGGGCGCCAAATTACCACGAGGAGCCGCCCTCCCTCCTCTGCTCTTCCAACGAGGACCCTGACGAATGTTGAGCAGCTCGACAATTAGCTGTGGATTAGCCGACACCGCTACGCTGTTGTATCCATTTTACCCTCATATGTCAGACGGAAATGATCATTAACGCGACAGAATACTTCTCTGTGTCGGATTTGTCAGACGTATTTCAAGTTTTTAGTTTTTTTTGACACATCTGTGACCCAGCTAGAGAAATAGCTGATTAGTCCGGACACTATAAAGACAATCATGTTTAATAATGTCCAATTCATGTGATAGTGGTTCCATCCATTGATGGTAACAACTGCCTTAGTGCAGACTGTGCCGATCTAGAACGAAACCATGGGTCTCTGACATTAGAGCTTCTTGTGTTTCTATTTTAGTTTTAAATGACACAACGCAGAATAATCTGCTTCCAAGGGGACGGGCCAAACAAGTCACCAACAAACTTATAAAAAGCTTAATTTAAAGCTCAAGTATTTCTTCACGTGTGACAAAAAAGCCAAAGCAATTCCCTCCACCCCCAGCTCTTCCTCTCCACCTGACTGACCCATGTGCTACGTCACTGATGCAGGGGGGGGTCTAGACAGTCAGACAGCCGCTCTCTGCAGCAGGCAACCAGGCAGGAATTAATGAAACCCCCTCCTGGGATTGACTCAGTTCAAGCTCTATACTGTGTGACCCACTTATCCGACAGTAGCTCTGTTAAAACTTTGAGTTGCCTCGCTGTGCAACAAGGGCGAAGAGAAGAGAAGTAAGTGAGAGGGAAACATCCGTCATCCTTACTGCAGATATGTTTTGGAGTCTGACGGCCAGACAACACTTGAGTGTCCCTCTCAGTCCCACACTGGCCCATCATAAACTCTGAGGATGACGCAGAGCAGGCCGTGATGATTGACAACGTGACGTCATGTCTCTTACCTCAGCACCATGGGACTGACTCCTTATCCTGAGGGCCGGCGAGGGCTCGGCTGATCGCAGAGGGGTCAGACCTCCGTTCTTCAGCTGCTCCCCTGAGGGCGACTTTGGTACAGTCCACACAGGAACACCATCTGAGGAGATGACAGAGCAGGGTCAGGGTCCGTAACTGGCTGCTAGTGTGTCTGTGTGTGTGTGTGCATGTGAATGCTTGATTTAAGGTTTGGCAGAATCAAATAGGGGCGAGTGAGAAGACTCACGCCTCCTTTTCATCTCCCTTTTCACATTTAATATTAAAGTTCTCATAAATGTTATTGAGCTGAGGGTGTGTGATGGACAGAGGCGAGACAACAGGAAATTGTGCGCCTGCAATTGTGTGTGTGTCTGTTTGTAAATTTATCTTATCCTATCTGGTCTGTTACGGCATACAGATTCACCTCAATATACAGAAAAGACTAAAAATGATGATTCATATTGCTCACACAAAAATAATTAATGCAACCATCAACAGTTTGGAGCCTCACAAAAGGTCGAAATGGTTCCGTAAACAGAGAGAAATAACGTGTGTTAACAGTCCCGGGCTTCTACGGTAAATTGGTGGGGAGACAGGCAATTTTAAAACGCAATAAATAAAATGGGAGACAACTGAAAACTGTGCATCAGAGTAGATTTTAAGTCATGGTAATGGAGCAGCACCGGAGGCGCCAGCTCGGCTCCAATCCGAAAACTAAAATTGGGTTAAAAATCTGATGCACCAGGAGGTTTCTTTAAAATCCATTAGTGAGAAACAAGCTGCGCTGACACGAGCCAGGGAGCTGCTGAGCCTGAGGCCAGGAGCCTCCACTAACGGCGCTGCGATGGCCCCCGGGCCAGACCTCCACTCCAGTCGACTGACAGTCAGAATGACAGGAACAGGACGAGCGGGAGTGAAGCCTCCTCCACAGATACCTGGAGGAGACAAGAGCGGCAGTGGCCCGACGCACGGCGAGAATTGAATTTCTTGAAAAGGTGCTTCTCAAGACATTTGCGGGTTAATGGGTTCCTGGGAGTTCGTTTCAGCAGCGAGGTTTCAGGGACAGAAATGGCTGGTTAACAAATACAATGACAGGCACATCCATGTTGTCAGAGATGTCACAGTGAAGCACCACAGGTAGAAATATTCAGTGAGATTGAGGTGGGGGGAGGGGTGGGTGGCGTTGGTGTCTAGGGGCCATTGGATAAAAAAAGGCATGCAAGTGGACCCAGAGGCTGTTGCAGAACAAACCGTGAAGACAAACATTCATGCACAATCTGAGTCCAGTGACTCCGCCTTCCATTTCTGGGCTGTGGCATCACCTCACATTTTGTCATCCAGCTCTTAAACTACGCGTTGGTCTTGCTTTGAATTCTCGATGTTGCGGCTGCAGCAGAAGCCGACTCTGCAAAGTAACTTTCCTTTATGGATTTTCAGTCCTTTAAAGGAAAAACGCGTGTGGGTGGCGGAGAGTTAGGCTTCAAGCTCTTCGAGGGGGAAACAACAGAGGGGAGGAAAGGAAGATTCAAAAAGAGCTGGAGCAGGCAGCAGAGATTCTCCCTGACCCCAGCTGATAACACGCTGTCTGGTTTGTGACTGGCAGGTTTTTTGGTGGGAGGGTCCATTCAGTCTCTGTGACTCTCTTGAGCTGACACAAACAAGCTGCTCTGGTTTTTTTGTTTTAAGAGGAGCCAGGAGGGACCAGCGTGCCGGCCAAACTCAGTCCGACCTCATGCTCGGCTCTCTACCAAAGAGTCGTCTTGCCCATGCAGTGGCAAAGCTTTCCTGTGTGGCCGTGACGAAACCATTCAGCCAGCCAACCAACCAACCAACAAACCAGCCGCTCCCTTTATCAGCTGCAGCAAATCTGGATGCTGCCCATGCCGGTGAACCATGATTCCCCCCCCCCCGCCCCCCCGGGCGAACCCAGGATCCTAACAAAAGACTCCTCACTGAGGTGTGGGGGGTACATGCCGGAAGCGGGGAGCAGCTGGACCCCCACAGGACTTATCAGCCAGGCAGCGGAAGGAAAGAAGTTTGTACTTGCGGCCCGGTGTTCCCACTCCACACCACCCCCTGTCCGATGAACAGCCACAGGGCAGGGGGATTGCTGGTGCAAAGAGAAGACCAACAAACTGTGAGGACCAGCAGAGTCTGGGTGGGATCCAACACCCAAACGAAACCCAGGTGCCAAAGATACCCTTGCGGAGTAATCGATGGACTACACGTCTCAACATTCAAAAACCTGTAGGGTTCAAAAGACGGCTCCAGCCCAATTCATGCTTCTTCGTTGAAGCGACACCAGTTCGTTCCTTCAACCCAATTCAAACATGTTGGCGAGTCTGCGGTTACTGCAACTCTCAGTTACATTTTCAGGGAGGTGCACGTTGAGCTAAGGCACAGGGCTCAGTGGAGGGTACACAGAAGCATGAATTGAGCTTTAGGATTTTTAGTGGAGGACTGCTTTCAATCCGGAAGACTGTTCTTATCGCCACTTGTGTTTCGGTTCAACCTTCCTCCTTATCTTGGTGTTATGCCAATAGAACCACCCTCAGGCTTTAAATGGTTTAAATCGAAACAACTTTATTGGATTCATCGTGACCTGGCACAAAGAGGGTAAAACATGGCAGAGCTCTGACATTTTAGGCACCAGTGTGGATTCCTTTGGCAAATACGTGACCCTTTGAGGAGATTTAGTGCATAGTATGCGTATGTTATAATAAAGTTTCACCCATTCACACGTAACCCTGATATTTTTCGACATGCACGTAAGGTCACAGTTTGAAATGCTATCAAAGGTTCGGTAAACACTGTTGACGAGAACTTCACGTTCACGCGCCCTTCACATTCATGCTTGTACTGGCACAACCACGTTGGAGGAACTACTGGCATTCCAATGCAACCGGAGCGACAACAATGAATGGAGCACAACACAGGACTGCACAGACAGTTATAAACTCAGACAAAAAAAATGTGAATGGAACCAGTTTACACTCAAATGCGACAGTCAACAACATTTACTACAAACAATGAAGTTGGTGGTGTCAATCAGGCAGGGGCAAGAGCCGCAGTTCAGCTGCCCCAGCTGGCCCTTGCCACCGGGGCTGGGATCTGGAGGAGGGGACTGGAAAGACAAGGGGGACAGGGGAGATGGAGGAGTCGGGGGCTCCAGTAGCAGCACTGGAACGGGGCCCGGGGCAGACTCACCGGAGGGGGCTCCGTGGGAGGCGTGGTTGCGTTGAGAGGCCTGAGACTGAGGAGGCGCCTGGCCGTGGCTCTGGGTCTGTTGGAGGATGTTCAGGCACTCTCCCAGGCAGCTGAGTGTGGCGGCAGACGTGGCCTTGAGCAGGAGGAGGTCCTGGTCCAGGCAGGAGACGGGGCCTTTGGTGGGTAGAGCGTCAATGGACTGGATCAGGTTCTTCTGTTGGCCCTCTGCTTGGGACATCACCTGCGTGCAAGTGAGATGAACGTTCAGAAGAATCTCGACCGCAGCGGACTCAACCAACTGTTTACGTTCCAATGCAAATACTCTCGCTCTCAGAATTATTTCTCTCCCCACCCAGCAGAGTCTAAATGCATCACAAAAGGGAAAAAAAAAAACAACGACAGTTCTCTCTCGCAGGTGATAAGCTTCTCCCGCGGCTAATGAATCTGGGTTGTTTATCAGCCTGGAAATGCTGTATTCATTAATATTGTATGGCTGCACAGAAACTCGTCCTCTCACATGCACTCCAGTCGCACATCTGTCTCCCCGCATCAGAACGCAGAGCTATTTCCGAGTTTATGTGGCAAAGACATTCATGAGAAGCGAGTCTCTTTTAAAAAAGCACCGAGCCCGCCCCAATTATTCTGCTGATTAAACCTGGGTCGGATTTTAAACTCCTCAGGCAGACGGAGCTCCAATTTTTTTTGTTTCCGTTTGCTTGTTATAAATAGATTGTCGGTGTTCAGCGAACTGATCCCCGATCGTTTTCTCGCCGCCCTTCAAATAATCATGACTTGCTCTTTCGCTGCACACAGCTCTCGTTTTTATTTAAAGCGCCCAGACAGGTCTGTACGTGGGCTTTAAACGATGGGCAGAGTGGCTCCAGATGTTCCCCATGAAACATGACCTTTAATAAACGTCTGACTGGAAGATAAGGGTTTGAGGCAGATGTGGACCTTTCATGTTCACACAAATCTGATAAAGGTGACACTTGCATACAGTCAAACGATTCTGTGAAGAAGCATTCTTTGAAACTGACGTGTGACGAACGGAGACTTAGAGGAGGGACGACTGGGCCTTACTAACGATTCCAGAAATGAGAGTTGCCTCCACGCCTGTGTTCAGCAAAGTGGCCTGTGGCATAAAGTGTGTTGCCATGCAACCCTGAGTAACACTAAAAAAAAATTATTATTTATTTTTTTTATTTTAAAAAATCACATAACATAGTCGAAAATAACACATCTACCTGGGTTTTATGGCGCCGGGGAAAATGAAGCTCAGCCACCTTTTCTTGACAAAAGTAAAACGTGACATTTTCCCACAAGCATGAAAAAAGAAAAACGCCTGTAGTGGAGGATTATAAGACCGAGAGAGACGAGAATACGAGATGAAAAGAGATGAACAACGTCTTCAATAAAAAAGGAGAAACTGAGTGTTAAAGGGAGTCAGAGCTAAATATGAAATAAGGTTTAATCCCTCGGAACACCTGACAGAATAAGGACACACAACACAACACAAATCCTTTTACAGGTCCTGAGTGTAAAACTGTCAGGAGGTGAAGATCATAAGTGAGCCCTAAATAAGAAGAGTCACCTTCCAAACCACATGACCTCCTCCTCATATCACAACACAAAGTCGTAAATGTAAAAGTGGGCCAGTAAATACAAAGACATTAAGGTTTACGTTGATTTTGTTTTCTGTTGGTAATAAAACCGGTTTCTGTTAAAGCAGCTTATTCTAGGGAACATGGTTTTAAAAGGAACACAACATTGCAGCCTCAAAGCTAAAGAGTCAGAGGGTAAAGGCAGATTTTTTTTTTTGGAGTGTTGTACTCACTCACACACACACACACACACACACACACACACACCCACCTCTGGAGCCAAGGGGGCCAGCGCTGCTTCCAGAAATAGCCTAACCCAGTGATCCAGCTCGGCCGCAGCAGGGTAAGAGCCCAGTGGCGCTGCTGCACCAGGAGGTGTTTGATAAGTTTGTGCAGTGACAAGCAGACGCAGGAGAGACAGTGATGTGGTCTGACTGCCGCCGTCACGCGCTACGCGGACGGACAGATGCGCTCGCGGAGGGACAGACGGATGCGAGGAGACAGCGCGTCAGCGACCTGATCACGGAACCCAGAGCCACGCTGACACGCTGCTGCTGCTCCACACACGTCAGCATTAAATCCAGCGTTTTCAAATATGACGAGGAATAGATTTTTAGTTGACACCTAAAGGTTGGATCAATTTGTGATCTGTTACAACCTGAAACTGTCTCTTGACCGGGTGAGTCATGTCAGACGTCACAAACGTGTCAGTAACAGAGGTGACGGAATCACCTCTGCACCATGGAAACCAGTGACAAGGTCCGGGTGGTTACACTTTCATATCTTTGACTTCAATCCCTTATTTATTTCTAGATCACGTGCATCCAGAACATACTTTATGGATGTAGGTTTAAAGCTTGTTATCGCTGGTCTGACACCTATGATCGGCCGTGAGGTTCACTGAGGTGCAAAAAACACTTTCCCTGCGTGGCTGGACTCGTTGGCTTGGGAAGTAACTGAGGGGCGTTTATGATTACTATCAGCAGCAGTGACCAGGAAATCAAATGTCCAACACCACGTCGGCTGCATGGCCATAAATCGCCCGATCATCAGCGCGCTGCAGCTCCCCGGTCTCTTCTGTGTCCAGCGGCGGATAAATCACAGAGCAAGCAGACTCCTTTACTGTCGACTCCAGCTTCCCCCGGCCCTCTGCCAGACCCGTCAGACAAGTTTATGAGCCCGTTATGAATAAAAGAAGGAGGACAACGGATGACGAGGGGCAGGAGAGACGGCTGAGGGAGGAGGAGGAGGAGGAGTGAGAGATGACAAGAGGAGCTAAATCAGAGATAAGAATCAGGTCACAGGAAGCGGCAGCCGAGCTCGTCTGGACCAAAGGAAACGTGAAGCAGAACAGAGGGGCCTTGTTTCCTCGGTCTGCGGAGGAAACTCGAGCACCAGAGGAGTGTTTGTTTTGCTTAATGATCACACCATCTGCTCGGTATTTACTCAAAGTGTCCCCGGTCGCTCTGAGGAGGCAGGCGCTGCCCCTGAGAGGTGAGAAATGAGTCTCCGCTCGCACTGATCGCTGGTTTGCTCCCTTTCTGCCACAGAGGGAATCATTTAGGCGAGATATTCTTAGCAGAGCGACGCAGACACACAGCGTGACGCGGCTGAACGGGGAATTGAACAAGTGGAAGCCAGGCGGGTCCTCACGGAGGGATGAAGAGCGGCACCGGGAGGACGAGCAGAGGAACGCGTCTGTGTTTAGCCGCTTTTACTGATCCATCTGCAGGTCACACGCAAATCACACGTTTGTGCGTTATTGCTTTCATTCGTCTATTCAGCAGAGAAAAACATCCGTTGACTCCGGCGTTTAACTTGTGAAGGGTCGCTGCTCGTCCTGAGAGGATCACGGCTCAACCTCGATCTGCACCAACGGTTCCCAGCAGCACAAGTGTTTTACATTTAGAAAGCCTCTCTGTCTCCACCGCTCCACGTTTCTTTCACCTGTGAGGACATTCCATCTCCATAATTCAGAGGCCGGGCACACAGGCTTGCCGGTCACGATCCGAAAACCACACTTCATCTCCAAACAGAAAGCAGGATACAGCTGAGAGCTGATAGTTGTGCAGCGTGCCGGCCAGGTGTACAAACATCTTCATCAAATCGCTTGTGATTAATCGTCCAAGCCCAACTAGAGACAGGCTATTAAGAAGAGACGGGAGGAAAACAATCTGCAGAGACCAGTGAATGACCGTGATGAGTGTGTGGAGACGTAGCAGATGAGGACGAAGTGCTAATCACAGCTGACAGGTCTGGCGAGGATTGATGCGGATTCACACTTAGTCAAAAAACTGATAGCACGTTTCGACTTTTAATTAACTCTGAATTTGCTCGCACATCTTTATGTTTCCACTCATGGAAACCGCTGCTCCGTATACTCAGGGATTAAATAATACGGAGGGTTCCACATGGGAGCTTGCGTCTCCTCTGCCAGCTCCCAGACATGTTAAGCAGTATTGATAAACCGCACGCCCGGGAAAACGCCAACAAAGCTGAAAGTGCAGTAAAAGCACTGGGAGCTCTGCAGTCAGTGTCAAGGCTGCCAGGACGCCACGAATATCTGCTGAACTCACTGCAGCACGGTCCCACCTGAGACCACGGCGAAGGCTCTGAAGACGCAGGCCCTGCAGGAAGCAGCGCAGGACGAGCGCTGGCCGCGTTTCACGAAAGCATTTCACAAACTAACCGCAGGGTCCTTTTTATCCTCTATCTGCTCAGGTCACTTCACTTTCATGTGCACAGGCACCGAGCACCTGGATGCTCTTGTAGCATCGCTTCATGTTGAAGTGTAACCATGGTAACCATGGTAAAGACGGTGATTCCAGATCCCAGCAGCAGACAGCTGGTGACTACGACTGACACGACTAAAGGAAATGAGACCAGGTGTAATAAAACCTAATCGTCTCAGCTTGTTTACTCTCGTCCTCTTCGGACACTTTTAACAGAAAGGCTGAATAACCCTTCGACACCCACCTCTTTGACCTCCAGCAGCCGGCCCTGGTTCTGGCTCTGGCTCTTGGCCCGCCGAGCCGCGGCCGGAGATTTGTGGTGGGTGATGGAGACGATGGCGCCGGGGGCAGACGTGTGGCCGTGGTGCCTCAGGGAACCCGGAGATGAGGATGGGGTTAGGTGGGGGTGCAGGGAGAAGCTACGGGTCCGACCGGAGGACGAGTAGCCCTGGAGGGAGGAAGGGAGTGAATCAGAGGCTACTCATGACGTAAACGACTAGTTAACTCAATATCGATTATTAATAGGCTACTATTAGCCATCAGCACTGTTGTCAGTTCACTGTAAATCAATACAATCTAAATGTCTGCTGATAGGGAGATCTGAATGTTCTGATGTCTTACTTGAGGAATGACAGAATAAACAAGAACAAGAAATAGGTCATAGAACTCATTTTAAAAAGCCTTGCCTCATCAATACAGAGATCATTTGTGTGAGTCAATACCAGGGTTCAACAAATACTCAAGTCGATTTGAGTTTTGTGATTTTCTTTCTCTCTGTGCCAAAGCTAAAGTCACATCCTGTCCCTTATTCGGATGCCGCCTGCTCTGCCTCCCCCCCCCCGTCACTCTGTCCTCTTCAGCTCGCCGACCTGTGCGCTCACACTTGCCTCATCAATACAGAGATCATTTGTGTGAGTGTCAATACCAGGGTTCAACAAATACTCAAGTCGATTTGAGTTTTGTGATTTTCTTTCTCTCTGTGCCAAAGCTAAAGTCACATCCTGTCCCTTATTCGGATGCCGCCTGCTCTGCCTCCCCCCCCCCGTCACTCTGTCCTCTTCAGCTCGCCGACCTGTGCGCTCACACAGGCAGCCGTCTCTCTCCCTCTCGTCTGTCCTCATGCTCTATCAGCGGCGCCAGAGATTCATCCTCCAGAAGACGCACAGAGGTCCGGTCACGGCAGCCGTGAAAATAAAATGGACCCAATAAACAGCTTCCGCCCCGGCGCACTGCTCACCGAGAGGGACGCAACACGCATTTGTCATTTTGCAGAACGGCTGCCAGCGCACAGTGCGGTTGTAAGATTGGGAGAATCACTTTATTCCTGTTCTGCTCATCTGAGTTGTTTGTTTTAGGTAAAACATCAAATGTGGTAATTTAAGTGTCAGAGGTTAATATAACTGCAGGAACATGGTCCTGATTAGATTAGCTGCAGCCAGACAGTAAATAAAGCGAGTTATAGTAGGTGGGTCCTCGTGTAATCATTTTAACAGAAAATAATCAGCTTACATGAGAGAACACTGTCGTATTGTGCGAGGCTAAGCCACGAGTCGTGAGTAAGCAGAAAAGGAGCCGCGCTGAGAACAGATCAGAGGCTTTGTCCTCCAAAAACTGGCACAGAGCCCCGAGAGTTCCCGTAAAACGGGAAGATGTTCGACCAGGAGGACGAGGAGAAGAGGGGGCAGTGATGGAGGAGGGGACGGACATGGACCAATATAAGAAGAAGAAGATTTCAGGACATTATTATTAGGAGCAATTCAATACGTCAGAAACACTTATGACAAGTGGAAAGCGAAGGGCCTGCTGCGTGCTCACTGGACTGTGGGCGGACTTGGCCCCGTGTGAGGCAGCGTGGGTCGACCGTACAACAGTCAGCTGCTGACCTGTCACTTTCTACACGACAGGGAACACAAGTAATTACACAGGTTTCAGCCAGTAGTTCAGGGACTTGGAAACAGTTTAACGATGACGCAAAGAGGCATTAAAATAAAATGATCAAGCGATTCTCTGGGAAAAAGCCTCTGAAGCGGCTGCCTGGTGTCTTTTTTTCCCCCACGTAGAGATTTTGGTTCATGCTGAGTTTAAAGTCCAGGAAGGGGAGAAACGCAGCAGTGGAGCAAGAGCAGAGAAATCTGCTTTAGTCAAGCAGGAAGTAAACAACTTTACCAGCAACTCAAAGTTCATGGTTTGACTCGTGTGCCCTTCCTGTCAGGAGGCATGCGTGTGTGCGTGTGTGCGTGCGTGTGTGTGTGTGTGTGTGTGTGTGTGTGCTGTTTCAGCTCTACAACAAAAACAGTGAGCTCATGGTTCACGGCTGATTTATCAGCTCGATAACCTACAACCACCCGACTGAGCCGCCCCGTCTGCAGCTCCCCCACACGCCTGAGTGTGCGTACAACTGTAAGCGGGCGTCCTGGGCGCTCTGCTAACAGCCCAGTGTCCTGTCTGAACGCTGCTCCAGCAGATCTGCTCACAGGACAATGCTTGATCCCAAGTCTCGTTCAACCGAGCAAAACTCACTGTGTTTGTGGAAAGAATCCGTCCCGCATATGAATGTATGTTTACGTGTGTATTCATTTTAAAGACTTGGATTTTGTTTTAGAGATTTTGACCGTTTACTCCTGGCATTGTAAATCAGGTGAGAAGCGATTCTGATTTTGAACCCGATATGTCAACTGACCAGTGGTGTCACCCTCTACTGGTCACACAAGAGAAAACAAGTTTCAGGCACTGCCACTGGCTTCACTTTGCAGACTCAAATCTTGACCCTGCACCTATTTGCTGTAGAGAAATTAGTGTATTATAACGATGCTAGGGGAAAACTAGCGTCTCAAAATAATGAAATATACATTTACTGCACCTGCATCGATCGGCAGCACTAAATGAGTCAGCGCTCTTTCGTACACTTTCGAATAAATCCTGCTTAAATGATTCTGGCCAGGCTCCTGTGATCAGAGACGGCGCAGCGCCTCCACCGCTGGCAGCCTCATCACCAGAGTAGCTGCGATAATGATCGCAGAGGCAGACAGCGCAGCTCAGGGGAGGATTAGACCACAGCAGTGGGTATCGTCACAACAGCTGCTGCTGTGGAAAAGCCCCACAGTCACCGAACAGGAACAGAACGCCCGCTCGGCTCCGCAGGGCAGAGCAGAAACAAAACCAAAAAAAGACACAGAGAGAGTGACCGTCTCTCTCCTTCTGCTTTTTCCTCGCTGCTCCAATTTTCTCTCATTCTTTTGATTGCTTTTCTCATCATGGCTGAGCAGAGTAATTGGACCCCCCACCCCCCCTCGCTCCAGCTGTGCAGCAGTTTCAAGAGTTGAGGAGATATATATACGTGTTGAATGAGCAAGTCCACATTGTTTAAAAAGACACATGACAGACTGAGTGTGTGTGTGTGTGTGTGTGTGTGTGTGTGGAGACCCACCAGCACTTCATGGCCGCCTCCTGCTCTTTCCACACTCAGGTGCTCGTCTGAGCCCTTCAGTTTCCTCACCTACAATCAAACAGGGAGAGAGACATGAAATGAATCAGCTCATAGCTTGAGCGTGTCCATTCAAGGCCGCAGCAAAGACCTCCCCTCACAAAGTCATCGGAAACGGTCAAGTTTACTGGGAAAGTTTACGATGGAAATGATTCATCCTGGATTATTTCTGTCCCTGGTGGGCCGCTGATTCTCACATTGTCACGAGCTGTGGGTGCAGCTCCAGAGGCAGCTCCATAACAAGCCTCATTCTCCACTGGATCAGCCGAATGGAGAAACACCCCGCAGAGATAGAGTCAGCACACTCTCTCTCTCGCACGCACGCACTCACACACACTGTCTAATCCCTTGAAACCCACACTAAACCCCCAAAATGCACATGACTAAATATTAATCCATGCAGCCCATGTTAAAAAAAGAAGTGCTTGTGCATAAATGTAGTTAAACTACGTCCCACGCGCTAATCTTTCAGGAATAAGCCCGCAGAGAGACACAAGGACGACACTGACACCGGGGACATTTAGCTAACCACTCATGAAATGGATGCATGCCGCCATATTTACCTAAATCTCCTTCTGTCGATGGAGGAACTGAAAATGCTCCTGGTGGCTGGAAACTCTTCACTCAGACCTTCGTGTATTTTAATTTTTGTGGAACTATTTCTTTCTCACTTTGTACTTATTGCCTCACTTGAATTTGTTTCTATCTCTCGTGAGCAGAACAGCGAGCTCTTAAGTCGGGGACACGTGACGGATTTAACTGACTGCTGTCTGCAGAGACGTGGCATTTGTGGCTGACCTTTATTAACGCCCGCGAACGCGGATTTGCTGCGTTTGTGTTCACGAGGAGCAAAATGAAAGGGAGTCCGAAAATTAAAGAAACCTCTGAACGGCACATGAAAGAAAATCGTGTGGTGTATTGAGACAAAATCCCCCTCGAGTGGACTCGGTGCTCGCATGCTGAAATAACTTGAAAAGGCTTCCGCCCTCCGGTTCCGTGCACTCATCCACCCCCAAAGACCAAGACATTGGTGGATCCACACCCTTATGTCAGTTTCATGAAATTCAAGCTACAGAAAGAAACTACTTAAAACGTATCACATCACTGAGTGGTATGAAGCCGAATGTTATCAGTATAATATCATTGTCATGGATTAATATAATCAATGACCTGTCTGGATCTATCACTTCCTTTATTATTAGTGTCAGTTTGATAAGAGCAAAATAACTGCTTGTTTTTCAGGGGATGAAAACACGGAGGAAGGAAAAGAGAGATGACCGAATGCTGGAACTATTTTAAAGAGCTTTAAATGAGACTCGAGGGAAAGGAGATAATACCAAAAGGAATTTAAACGGAGAAGTCACCGTCACACTGAGAAAGCAGAACAAAGAGACTGGTGGACTCATGAACCTGACCTGGGTTTACTGATACACAGTGTGTGTGTGTGTGTGTGTGTGTGTGTGTGAGCGTGTTACCTTGGCACTGCTGTCAGAGTGGCGCCGTGCACATGCTTGGAGCTGACTGATCCAAAACTGCTGCTCTTTGCCGTCAGAGGCTGCAAAGAGACACACGACAAGACATCACTTCCTGTGCACACCTGACATTCAGCAAGTCTTCACGTGTGCTCACAGTTACAGGTGTTTTAGGTGTCTCCACTTCCACAGGTAAATGAATAACACATTTTGTCCTCCCTGTGTTTGACTGAGGACGTCCACGGTCTCACCTGCAGCCACATTATTATTCAACTTGTCGACGGTCTCCCTGACCATTTGATCCCGTTGCCCTCTGAGCAATGTACTGTCACACCCAGCCGTCTTCATTCCCTGCTCCACGCTAAATTGAACATTCAGTATTCAGCAAACACCAGCGACGCGTTTGGCCGATTTGCACGCTGCACGGGAGGCGGATTGATTCCCTCTGCCCGCCTGCGTTTTCCCCCGTTGGCAGTTTCCGCCTATCTGAACACAAATAGCCAGAACTTGATGATGAGCACTGTCTGCTTGCGCTGACTCGCTCCAGGTCAGAAAACAATATCCCTGTGATCCCATTTCACTGACTAACTCTGAGAGAGGGCAGTATCGATGCCGATCAGGCCCTTTCCTCACAACATATCTTTTAGTGTTTTATTTTCCTGATTTTTTTCAAACTGTGAGAAAAAGTTTAAAACGTGAAAATGAGTTCAACACTTCTTCGCAGCTATGACGATGATGGATAGCTTCATCAGATGTCTAAGAATTTGCCATCGCCGCCATTTAACTCGGCTGTTTTCTTCCTGTTACGTGTTTTTCCCCGAAGCAGGTGGAGGCATCAGAACTATGGAGAATTCAATTTGCACTTGTCAATCACCCGAACGCCTGCCACCGCCGCGAGAACACCTACAAAAGTCCTTTTGTAGAGAAGAGGCAGGTCTCGTCGAGTGCTGCAGTCTCCCACTGGGAGCGCCTGCTCGCCTCGTGCAGGAACACCTGCACCGACCGTCCTCCTGAAGAAAACACCCCCAGTAGCAGCCCACACTTTTCCTCTTCTCGTCATCCTCTGACTGAAAACGGCACCGCTTGCCCTGACAGTGAGCAGGCATCCAAATCTGATATGTCCCTCTGTGATGTGCACAAGCTTAGCTGTGATTAAAGATAATTAGTTGTCTGTGCTGAGCAGAGCAGCCCCCGCATGTGGCTATGCTGATCAGCACCTGTTCATGATGCTGTGACACACACACCCACACACCGCTCCGCCAACGGCAGGACGTGCTGTTCTCAAACAGGCTGAGGATCCTGATACTCGAAAAAAAAGAAAAAACAGCTGTTTTCATTGTGTTACCAGGGGCCGAGAGGAGGCATTCTGCAATTTCAATTCATCTGATGAATCCACGGGGCTCGTACCGGAAACCGAGGAGCTAACGATAAACAACAACAGACACCCCTGCCGGTCTGCGCCTTTTATTAAACTGGAAACTTGGATCTCTCCCAGAAATGATATCTATAACACTGCTGAGTACGAGGGAGCGTCAATCACTGATCCTCACCATCATCCAATTAGCCCCACTTTAAATACAGCATGTGTGAGGGCTAATCAGCAGTTTGATTTAAGTGCCACCAGATAGAAAGAGCAGGGCACTTTGAACATGTGCGTTTCATGGAAGTGGACAGGTTGACAGGGACATTAGAGATTAGATGAACGGCCAAGACATTACAGTGGCCCTGCGATAATAAGACTATGTTATACTCTGAAAGTAAATTAGTCTTAATTACAGGTTTAACTTCAGGTTTAATTGCTTTGAAGGGGCTTGAAATCATGTTAATTCACAGATATTAAACTGCATTAGCACGACAGGTGGCAAAGCGATGTCAAGAGCCTGAAACGACCAGTGAGACATTAGCTAAAAACTACTTTGTGAATTCAAGCAATTCAATTCGAGGAAGAAAACAGCTCTCGCAAATGTCGGAGGAGGACACTTGAATGTTTGTGCCGCCCACTTTTACTCAGCGTGGATGAGAAAGATATGATCCCATCAGCTGGAAATGTCAAGTCTGCAGCTCAACGGGCTCACGCGGCCGCAGAACGTTGCGTTTGGAGCGCAACGTCTCGGCGGGTTTGGAATCATCAATCACGAGGACGGCGCGAAATCAAAAACAGGAGATAAAATATTGAGTTCTCATTCTTCCGGGTGCATCTCAATAAGCCCTGCTGACCCCTCCTGCGGCTGACGGTCTCCTGGAGACGTCGTGTGATTAACAGCTTAATTTACAATCCCAGCATTCAGACATGATTTAAGTCCCCGCGCTCTTCACCTCTGCTCGGCAGCAGAAAACCAAAGGCCCCGCAGCCTCCCTGCATCCAATAATGAAATAGTCCCTTTCTGCTCCCCGGCTTTAGCTAATTACACTGTGCTCCTTTGGGTTGGAGCCAGAAAAGCCCTCAGGCGACTTTACAGCTGTGTTAGATGTCACATGAAAGTCCCCTGATGGATTAAGTTGGACGTTCTTGTATAAGTGGAGAAGCATGAAGACTGGAGATCATTTGTTGGTGGTGGTGGTGGTGGGAGGGGGGGTGTTAGCTGGTCCCTGCCAAATGGAAATCTACTATGACGTCTGCGGTTGTGCTCGTGAGCAGCTGTTTCACAGTTTTCGGCATTTTGTCCAGCGCCAACAGGAAGTGCCGATATTTGGAGGAGCGAAGCGGCTACACTCCCAGATTTCGGCAGTTTGAGAGTCTAGCCGATATCTCTGCATTGGCTTCGCCGTGTGTCCAGTATCTTCTGACAACAGCTCGCGATAAGGAAACGAAATCGAAACCTTCTCGTGAAAGGAACCACAGAATAAAGGTGGCATTTATCGCCTCTGTAAGATAAAACCTGCTCATGAGTGAAGCTTGAAAAAACTGGAAAGTGACCCCCCCCCCCACCCCCGCTTCCTTCTTATGGTAGACTTTTGGTTCCCATGTTAAACCACATCTTAGCGTAATGACTAATCATAATCACAGGTTGCAGAGAACTCCCTTATAAACCACTTTTTTCCCCTTTTGTTCACTAATACAGTTTTTTTTCTGCAATTCTTTTCAGAGTCGAGTGTTGTTTTTTCTGAGCTGGCAGCTGATCCTCGAATCAGATCAACTTCAAAGATAAATATTCGTGTGCTCAGAGACTTGAGAATGTCGGAAATGAAACTCTCTGCTACTCGGCCCTGCAACCTCTTCCCCTCTGTGGGTTCATTGTTTCCTCTTGGCTCCTACATGTGTCGCACAGGGAATATAGGCCATATTATTCTGATATCCTCCCCCAGGAGAGTGTGAGGGGACATTCCAGCAGCTCAAGTGGAGCAGCAATGAAAAGGAGTCTCTCCTGCCTCAGTGAATACAGGTCACTGGGAGCAGCAGCCTTCATCACAGTGACCAGCTCCAGACGCTTCGTCTGGCACCAGGCCTTAAAGAGATATTTCACTACAGTGCAGAGGTGCTCAGAGTTTGGCCTCACAAACTTTAGCTCCAGTTTGGTCTCCACCGGTCAAAATATGTACTTTTAAAAGCGCCTAATCAATAAAGTTATTGAGCACTAAACCAAAATAATAAGCTGCAAAGTATGAAATGTTCCACAGACTCCTACTACGCTGGTATTCAAATATAAATATTAGTAAGAGCAGCGTCAGAATGGGGAACATTCACATTCACAAATAACACCGTTTTTCATTCATAACTCCCAGCATGCACTCTGCTCTCCAAGCGACTCCAACACACAACACAGGCTCCACTCAGTGCTTGGACTTGGCCATATACGGGCAGCCTGAGGACGGTGTGAGGTCCTACCTCTGAGCTTGTAGAGCTCCCCGTTGACGGAGTTTACAACGAACATGTGCGGAGCCTCGTCGCTCGGGGTGACGGAGGCCCCGATCAGGGGCAGGGACCCGCGGGGCTTCTGGCTCTTCCCCTGCTCGCTGACGAAGTACTGCAGTTGTCCCAACTCTGGATTCAACACAAAGTACCTGCAGAGGAGGAGAAGGAGAGAGGGAAATAAGAAAGTAATGAACCAGAGAGGGAAATATAAGAAGCGGCAGTAATGTCATCATCATTTTGTTTTATGCTCTCATTATCTTGTTTACTAGAGAAACTTAAACCTTTTTTTTTTTTCTTCCTTATTTCTTACACACACAAACTTTCCAGGATGGAGGGGGGTGGAGAAGGAAAGATGAGGAGGACAGAGAAGAAAGAGTGTGACACGATGCCGAAGGGAGATGTCGTAAAAACCTGCTTTAAATTTCTTTCTCCATCTCATTCCAGCGAAGCCTGCGGGATATTGTTTACCACAGGCCTGTCCACACCAGATTCATAAAGAAACCCCCCCCCCGTGTGCACATTAACGTCGGCTTTAACCAACAGAGCGGGCAGGGCCTGGCTCCAAATTACTAAAGGTGGCGATTAGCGCGGTCATCTTGACAAGAACCCGCAGCTCCAGGCGTGGAAATTAGACCCCACATCTCCCCTTTTGTGATTAATGAATCACATTCAATCACTGTGTAATTGAATCTCTGCCTCACTCATCGCCGGCTGGAAGATTTAACGGCAGCCGGATACAACCATATGCACACACACACACACTGAGAGAGGCAGACACATTTCATTTCCTGTTTCCAGAAAGGTTTCTCTATGACATTTCAGAAACAGGCCAGTCGGCTCCACTCAACTCTTTTGTTGCGCCGCTCAACACAGCGGAGAGCCGCCGCGCCGCTTCAGGTAACCTTTGCTTGTTTGTGCACAGAACACCTGAGGTCGCGGCGGGCCGCCTTTGTCCGCCGTCTTTCGGTTTTGGCGCGCCTCTCCCGCCCTCTTCGCTCTCCCTCGACCCAAGATTCACCATTTTGCCAATCGATGCTCCCCTTTCATCCCCCGATTAAAGAAGCTGCAGTATTGATCAGGCGTTTATCGAGCAGCTTCGTCCTTGGCACAGATACTGTTGCCTCTTCCTATCGCCACATCACAGCTGCATGTGATAACTGAAGAGACTGCATGGAGGCACCTGTCCATCCCCGGGCTCTCTCAGGGGAATGAGTCAACAAAAACGGCAGCACAGCACCAGGCTTTGTAAACAGACAAACTCTGAATCATAAGAGCTGTATGAACATCACGGTTATTGCATGTTGGACTAAGCTACGTCCAAAGCCCCCTGAGGAATATGGTTCTTAAAAAGAAATAGCTTCAAACGTCTCATTCTTGAATACAGAGGAAAAGACGGGATCAGTGAATATTTAGTTTGTCGCCATGTTAGCTGTAGCGAATCACGTTGCTCCAGACAGAGGGCAGCTAGGACCACTGTTAGCAGCCTCGGGCTATCTTTTATAAACTCATCAATAGTCGATAAAATGTCAGAAACCTTACATTGCAAAACCCAGGAATATTGTGTGAGCGATCATATTTCAGCACTGGAACATCGAGCAGCGGTTCTATCTGATGACAGATGCCATTAGAAAAAGCTTTTCACTTTCAAATGTGCCAGCAGTAAAAGGACAGAGCTCTGTGTGTGTGTGCAGCCTTATTACCGGAGGCATTTTCCCATGAACCCTCCAGAGTTCCCTGGAGAGGAAGCAGTGAATGGTGATGTCTGAAAATTGATCCCGCTCACAGTCCGGCCCCCTTCTATCAGGAGAGCAGGTGATTTATGTCGAGGGAACAACCTGCCTGCGTCAGTTTGTACACACACGCACTTTCCTATGTGTGGCGTTTTATCCCTCATTCCGTCAGCAGTTATGTTCACCCCCTCCCTTGCAGGCACCAGTTAAACCATAATGCAGACCTTTAACATGATGGATGGAAGTGGATAACAGAGCCTGCTCCTTACATTTGCTCGTGTCATAACAGTGCTGACATCACCCAATCAGCAACGCCGCAGACCCTGGGCTCAGGCTGAACTTTTAACCTTTGGAGGCATGAAGGTGCAGCAGACTGGAGGGAGCGGAATATAATGATGGACGGGTGGAACAATGGAGCTGGGCGCCGCGCTTGTTTCACCACTCACACCGAGTACAGTCGATTTCACGTCGGTTCCAGTGAATTAGTTTCAAAGTGTCAAGGTGTCGGCCTGAAGTGACGACGCAGTGTATAAGACAATTTTAAAGATAGTCCCTGGCCTCAATGTTTGACAGGATAGATTTAAGCCTAAGGAAGAGACAGAGGAGTCACGACGAGGGACGGAATCTAACCTGTGGCCACTCCTCCTCCATACATGGCCGCCGCTCAACCAGATGAGCTCAAATCATATGCTTATTTTAAAGACAACCATCTGATACTACGGGTAGCACAGTAGCACAGCGTTTAGCACACATGGGTCTGCTGGAATGGCTCATTCTCCGGAAGGCAGCAGATCTTGCACTATAAATAACGTCAGTGGCTCGACCCCCAGCACCACCGGGCCCGCACGCTAGCAGGGTCTTGTTGAAATCCACTAATTGTCCCTTGACGGTTGTACTGTCAATGCACCGGGAGCGTGTGAAATGGATGTTGTGTGATAGAGAAAGAGTGTGTGTGTGTGTGTGTGTGTGTGTGAATGAAGACAGTCCATCTTACATGCAGGGTAGATTGAGATTGTTTGTCCTCATATCTCGCCCCAGTGTCAGCTAGGGGCCGACTCCCTCCCCCTCGCGACCCTCACGGGATCAGCGGTATAGATGATGGATGGACGGATCTAATATCGCGACTGTGTCCCAGAATCAGGGAGGGAGATAAGGGGAGCGTGCACAGCGGGGTAGGACGAAGCAATACGCTTGTTTGGCTCGGTGTAAATGAGAAAACACCAGAGTGATGATTCCTGTTCAGATGGCTGAAAAACCTCAAGATTGCTTTTCTCAGACTGGAGCTACTGGGTCATGTTTTCTCATCGGCTCCTGATCCAGAGCAGCACTGCAGCTCCTTGTGACGCAGAGCTGTTCTCAGTCCAACACCAGGAAAAAACTGACTACACAACACTTCCACTTGGGCTTTCTGGAACTGTGACATGCTTTAATGGCAACCATAATGTTTTTAGGCTAATTCCAGCCTCATCTGCGGAAAGAGAGGAAAACTTTCTGACCTTTTCTGGCAAAGGAAAAAACTGAAATCTATATATAGAGGCTCGTCTGATCCCGGGCTCACAGCTCTGAAATCCCTCCTCCGCTCAGGAACAGACATCAGAAACAACAGAGAGCTTTCTACTACTGAACGTTTCTGCTGATATCATTCAAATAAATAAACAGCAGGACAACAGTGACGCTGTAACAAAGAGCTTAGTGGAGCACATTCGCCCTTCGTCCACAGAAACACTGCCATTTCCTAATGGCATTAACACGGATTCGGCAGGAAACCGCTCGTCAGCAGGATTTGTTGTGGGGTCTCCTCGCTGCTTTTTTGGCAGTTAGTTCTCAAAAAGAAACGCACAGAGGATCATGGGAGCGCGAGGGGAGTTGTGAATCTCAGCGGTTATTGGCAGGAGATGTGGCTGGACCTTGTCCCGGAGTCAAATGTGTTGCACCGCAGTGTCAAAGAGGTAAACGTTTTACTATCACAAGGCCATATTAAAGCAGCAAAGAATCACCACAACAAAGTTTCTGCAAGATAACTTGAAGAGGATCACAGCTCCAACACAAGGGATTCAAAAGCTCAAAAGAGGGCGAAGCTTGACTTGAGATGTTTGTCACGTTCTACAGCACCTGTTGTTTTGAAGCTACCAGCATGAGAACAGAAATCATGAATGCAAATCATCTTCCTCCTCCTCTTTACCACAGAGCCACATGAACGGATCCCACGGCTTTGATCAGAGATCCGCAGCGGTGCAGTTTTCCACCGAGCACATCTGCAAAGAGATGATTCATCCCTCGCAATCTTTTACTCCCCCCCCAACCCTGCTGATCACTTAGATCACTTTCATGAAGAATAAATAAGTGGAGCAGCTTCACTCTGCACAGCACAGTGATATAGGAAGAGCTCTGCGTGATTCTGTGACCACAGCGATCCACAAAACAATCCTCGGGATAAACCGGTGGAAAGACCTGAAAGCAAAAGACTATCTCCCACATTTGTTTGTTCAGTTTGGAAATAAATCTGGTCTCAGCCCCGACAGATACAAGCCGGTCAGCAAAATGTGACTGATATGACTTTCACAGACAGATTGTGTCCGGGTCTGTGTTGGTCAAAAGGCTCCACAATGAAAAGTTTTATCTGACAGAAAACATGTTGAGGAGATTCTTTTTCAAATCATGATC
This sequence comes from Pseudorhombus dupliciocellatus, assembly GCA_016785235.1. Taxonomy (NCBI): domain Eukaryota; kingdom Metazoa; phylum Chordata; class Actinopteri; order Pleuronectiformes; family Paralichthyidae; genus Pseudorhombus; species Pseudorhombus dupliciocellatus. The sequence continues at coordinate 1,463,289 of JAFBJW010000181.1, forward strand.
TATTCTTGGGTCAGGCTCCAAAAACGCTAGATTTCCTAGGAAACGCCACAGCTCCAGTTTGTGATGCAGTCTTCCTCGTCTGAATGGGCTAGTTAAAAACAGCTAACTCGCACATTTCCCTGAGACACACACACACGCACTAACGGCACCTTGCAGCACTGACACATGGCCGCCCACACAGCGGGCAGATTAGCTCCACTCAGGTCCGCTACCCACCACGCTACGTTTCCCTACACGTGACGAATACTGACGACTGTTATTACTCCGGCACCTCCGCGTCGTCTCCTGTTTCCAACTGCTTCTGTGTTTAAGAGTTTCTAAGAACCAGAGTCATCCTATGATGCAGAACAAGAACCTGCACTGAAGCCCACACACTTTCCTGAAAGCTGTTTTGCAGATAGAGTTGTCGTATAATGGGGTCAAAAAAAAAATGAATGCTGAGTCATTAGCGATCTTAAGTGTGCTGTAACAGAATCATGTGATTCTTGCAACAGAATTTATCAGTCACATCCTGCAGGCTCCACCACCCTTTAACTCAATCTTTCATGCCCTGCTGCGTCCGTCCTTTGTGAAAGTCCAGAAAATGTCCAGACACAATATTCCGGACATTGATCTCGAGGCAGGTTCTGAAAACAGAGTGAACAAAGACAAAGGTGAACTGAATTCCGGGCCAGTTTTTTGCGGCAATCACCGTACTACAAGGTGCTGATTAGAAACTCCAAACGACAGCCCCCCTTTCAGTGAATGGCTTTGTAGAAGACAATAATAATAATAATAATAACAACAACATTCCCCCAGGTGTCATTTTGATCCACGTACTGTGGAATTAATTCATTCTCCAGTCAGACACACGTAAACAACACTTGTACTGGATGTTTGGAGCAGCAGCATTCAACAAAAATATGAAAAGGAGGTTTTTCCTTCCATCTGAACCAAATCAATTTAATTTCAAAAATTTGCATTCGAATGACACGGTGATTGTTCCTTCAGCGTGTGCTGCTCTCTGAGGGATCAAAACTGCTTCCTGATGAGATAAGAGGAGTCTTGGTTATGATTATTAATCCTTCACAAGTAGAAGTCATCATAATTCTAACAAGGGCAGTGGGCTGGTGCTGCAGTGAATCGGCCTTTAAAGCATTTTCAGCTTCAGGCTACATATTCAGGATGCTTTTTTCACGATGCTCACAATCCACAAGCATGTCTGTAGTCCAGCTCCAGGCCGAGGCTACGGCTCTGGTCAATGAAGTGAAAGAACTCTTTCCGTGAGAGCGAGACTTTCACCTTCGGGCTCTGTGACACTGCAACAGCACAAGGCGAGATGTGAAAGGAAGTTCCCTCGTCCCGCGGAAAACAGCCTGTGTGTGCCTGAGCAACACGCGACAAGACCCACATGAACATCGCCGACATTTTCTTTTGATCAACGGCGCCTCGCTGTTCCCTGTTTCCAAAGAGTGCGTGTTTACCCAGGTATCCCGGGGAGGTATAGATCGAGAGCCAGTACAGTGCATCATCTATCTGTCATAGGAGAGCGAGGAGCAGCCGTTGGTTCTCTCCACCTCCCTATATATCTCCACACCTCTCACTGAATCCTATACAACCTCTGTTTCCATCTCCTCCGCAGCACCTCTACAGCGTGTACATACATCAGCTATTTTTGTGTGCAAATGGGTAAAAAAAAGGAGAAGATATTCTAGTCACAAAATAACACACCTGCAGAGCAGTGATCCTGCATTATCCATCAACCGTACAGGTGTTAAGCAGAGCCCTGGCCGTTGGGAAGAAAGGACTTTCAATTACGATGAAGGCCTGAGCAGCAGCCAGACGCTTCATGTGTTGCTAAACTGCAACAAGTGCAGGCCGCAGTGATGTTTTCAAATTAAGCGCTCACGCATAAAAACTTGGTTTCCGGCGTGGGAGTAAACATGTTGATGATGTAAAATAGGTAAATAGGTCAAAATACGAGGCACAGGGAGAGAGATGGTCTGTAGGTTTTAAATGTCAGGCACACCTGGCCAGTCTGAGCCGACAGTTCACTCTCACTGTGTTATTTCCAGCAGCAGCAGCAGCAGAAGAAGAAGACACCTGTCCTGAGAGGAGAGGCTCCAAACATCCCACTGTGCTTTTACAGTCAGGGGATTAGCTGGTGAACACAGTCAAGTGTTACATAGTTATCAGTTACCTTCTATAACTTGCGCAAGATATTTGTTGATTAATATTATTGATGTCATGCTTTAAAATGTTTTAACTAATTGATATTTAATAGTTTCTAATCAAATAATTAAAGAAAATGATCAACTCCAATAGATCCAATCAGTGTACTGTTGAGTACTCAAGTAAAATACTGAAAATACTTAGTATGTGAAGGTATTAGTGATCAGTATCAGGCCTCTGTGTGTGTGTTTGAATCCGAACCCCACAACCTCCCCCTTCTCCTTCCTCCCCCCCTCACAGTGACGTGGAGGTAAAAGTGCAACGTGGACGGAACCAAAACAACATGAACCCAGCACATCCCCACTCCTCCTCCTCCTCCTCCTCCTGAACTCCCCTCCGAGCTCCTACCTGTTCTGCCAGCCTTGGATCAGGTTGGTGTATTTGCTCAGCACTCCTTCCAGCTGCCTCCTCCTCTGTTGCACATTCATACTGTTCCCCAGCACCGTCTCCCGGCCGCCGCCTCCCGCTCCACCGGCCGGGCCGCCCAGGGAGCCGGAGCCGGGGCTGTGTGTCCCGGTCCGGCCGCCGGGCTTCCTCGCCGAGCTCCCCCGGTCCGTGGAGGGGGAGTTTGATTTGTTGGTCCCGTGATGCGGACTGCAGAGAGACTTGTCCATCCTGGCGACGGGACGGTGAACAGCAGCAGGAGCAGGAGCAGGAGGAGGAGGAGGAGGAGGAGGAGGAGGAGGATGGACCAGCAGCAGCAGCGGAGGAGCCTTCAGAACATTAGTGTGGAACCCGGCGGAGTGAGGGTGCTCGGCTACAGCGGAGGAGGAGGGCGAGCCGTGACCGCGCTGCTCCGATGGTGTGGCCGTCCCTCGGTGCGTGAGGAGGCGGACATGTTCCTCCTGAAGTCCCGCTCCGATCGTTCCTCCGCAGTGCGTGTGTGTGTGTGTGTGTGCGTGTCCGGTTCTCCTCCAGCGTTTTTCCTGGTAGCAAGCGCAGACACGCCCACTCCACTGTGGACCCTCCCCCGGATGCTCCAGTCCTGATGGACACATCATCACAGTAAAAGAAAAAGCAACAGGGAGAATTCATCAAAATAAAATGCTGCAATACTTGTTTTTCTGTTTAGCTTAACTACTCTTGTTGAGGGTGAGGGACAGAGGGCGGCGTGTCCGTCGCGTTAAGGACAAAGATACACACCCACACATAAACTTACCCTGACAATTAGGATGAAAAGGCCACGTTAAAGGTTCAGCGTGTAGAATTTAGTGACCTCTAGTGGTGAAGTTGTATGCAGCAGCTGAATCATCACCTCTGTGCTGAATAATCTAAGGTTTGAGTCTTCAAAGCAAACTTCAAAGAACAGTTGAAAAGTCACTTAAAAGGCAACGTGTCGTGATCATCGATCGGGATGAAGTAGCTCACCGATTTGTCTATAGAATAGGATTTTGTACTCAGATGTACTGCATGTCCGTGTATTTTTTGGCATGAAATGATTTGCCGCAGCAAAACTGAAAGCAAGTGAAAATGTATTTGATCAAAGCGAGCCGCTGTCCAGCGCGTTTGGCATTTAGACATCTGACAGCCTTTGAGAAAATAACTGATGATTGATCACAAAGGTAAAAAGCTTGAGTCTCAGCGTTAAAGATCAAGTTGTGCGAAGAATTCCTCCCTTAGCACTTATCTCCATCCCTCACCTCCAGTGCATCAATTTCCACAACATGATATCTCGCAGTTTTTTAATGGCTCCTGGCATTCCCACAGTGCATGGCAGGACACAAAGTTTTAATTGTTGTGCAGTCTGTGCACATTTTCAAAGGTTATTGGAAAAAACTCCTGGGTAGCGGAGGTTCATTTTAGAGCAGGCTGTCAGAATTTGAATAAGGATGGGTGTATTTCTCAGAAGTCTCATGTGAGCGCTGCTGTCCTTGGCCTTGACAGATATCTGCACACTGCTGGTGTCGACCCCATCAGGTGGAAATACATATAATTCTCGTCCTCGAGTTTCTGAGAGACCAAAACAAAACGCAACAACAACGCACACACAGCTACGGCCGACCTTGGATTGTTTCAGCGTTGTGCTTATGCTGCATTTCCAAAGAACAGCTGGATCAGATATGCATCTGACCAGCTCTAATTGTTCCTGGCAACAACAGGAATGGACTTTATCTGGAGTCTGTTTGTTTTGGAAACATTCTATCTGCTCGATGTGAACTCCGCAGCCCGCCAACATGGCTCCATAAACTGGAGAAGAAGCCCAAACAAGCTCAACTTTCCTCTCCGGACTCTTACTTTGATTTGACCTGAGGTGTAACTGTGCTTGGGCCGATTTCACTTGTGCCTCAGTTCAGTCTGAACAACAAGAGACGTGTGGATGCTGGACTTGCCAAGAGCCTGGATCTGTTTGCACAACAGCCTCCATTACTCACAAAGAGCAGCAACCTCGCCAATAACTCCTTAATGGACTGGAGGGGGGGCTGTTGACCCTGGATGTTGACAAGGTCAGCAAATTGTGCGTGTGTAGCTGATAGAAGGAGCAGGATATTTTGTAGTTCAAGGACATGTGTCTGGCCTATAATTGAACATTTGGCCATGCCTCTCTGTGTCTGTGTGCTGCCTCTTATTATTTGGATCAGTGAAAGAACAAAGCTCAGTAATGAACAGAGATGAATATGGAGGCTGCAAATTCTTACTGTTTTTCTGTTGTTGTGTTGGGAACCCTCAGTTTTCAGGAATCTTCCTGAAGGTCAGAGCATCTTTACAACTCTGAAACAAAGAGAGATGAATTAGGACCAGTGCAAACAGCAAGTCAGCTTCTGTGTCTGTGTCAGACACTCAACAATTTAACAAAAGAAAGTCTGATTATCACAGTTTTTTATTCTCTGAACATCCTCTACAGCAAAATTGTGACCCACTCCATGCTATGACAATTAATTAAGTGATTTTTAAAGAAAACTGTTAATTATGTTTTTCACTGCATCTCAAGATGAAATAATATGGTCTAATGAAGTAAATGAATACAAAGGCCAAAATTATTCCTTTTCTTAAAGTAGCTGACTTAAAGGTCATCGTTAAAGTTCCTACACTAATGAACCTTAGATCTTTTCCCCCTATTAAATCACCTTACTGTTCCGAAAGCACAAATGTGGACAGAGACACAGGAAGATGATGACAGTCCTTCAGTAAAAGTGTCACTGGGGCTGTGTGGGCTCAATTATCGCTCTATTGAGCAGCAGCACGAGGATCCCAATTAGTGCTCTATAGCCTGACACTTGTGTTTGTCAGAGGAGCTTCTGGCAACAATGGCTAATGGCTCAGCTCAATTTCAGACGTCTCAGTCGAAGCAGGCGGAACGGTGGCTGTGTGACGGACTGACGGGGCGGCCGTCCTCCGCAAGCTTGTTTTCGCAGAGATCAGAGCAGAGGACAGCGTAACAGCGACAACAGCCTCGGCTTCTCTGCTTCGTCGCAACAGCTCGAGTATCCATTTTCACAAACAACAGGAAAACACACAGACACGCAGTTTTCTTTTACAGCTCCACACCAGGGACAGCTGGTGGCCAAGGCTTTTATGGTTCTCCAACCATCTCCTTTTTGGAATGCAATAACTCAAGGAAATCTTGAGAGAATCCTTTCATTTTTCAGCAGCTGGACTCAAGGATGAAATAATACTTACAAATGTTTTGCCTTGTGAAGGCGATATCTCGGGAAGACCTCGAGGGAACATTTTCAAATTTGGTTCAAACGATTTGTCAGAGGTCAAAGGTCAAGCTCAAGGTGGCAATGACCTGTCACTTAGACTCGAAGATGAACTGAACAAGTTACGGTCAACGTGGACATGTCTCTCTACAAAAGCACGCTGGTGACATCTGCTGGGCGAGGCATCTAAATGTGATAACATATGATCTGATGGAGAAAACGATGAGCTCATCTTCAGCGTGTGAGGTATTTTTTCCCAGGAGCATTTAGAAGTTCTCTCCTCCTCCCTGAAACAAATCCAGGTAGAGCTTCAGAAGACATGGCAGCGCAAGGGAAAAGCGCAGCTCTTAAAATTTCTAAAAATAACATTGGTTGAATTCCCGTCTGCTATCGGATTTTATTTCAGGACCCGGGTGTTGAGCAGCTGTCTCCTGATATAGATTATTTTCCCTTTGTCAACTTTTCCATTGCAGAGAACTTTTAATGAGCCTGAATTTGAAATGTAAAGTCAAGTCGCGTTTTCACCTTTTTTCCTTTGTGAATCTGGTTGTGAGTTTATTTGTCAGCAGGAGGAGGGATGGGGATTCATTGTGCCATTGATCAAATGGTAATTTCATTCAGTCAAGTCTTCAGAATTTCAAATAACATAATTATCCCTTTAATTTAAACACAATACAAACGAGAAACATGCGATTCTATTATTTCCAGATCAAATGTTCATGATGATGATCTACATTCATGACAATGGCTCCTTTCACTTCCCTGATAAACAAGAATAATTCCATCCTATTCTGATGAGCTCATCTCTCCGTAAAGGACACAGAGGAGAGGAGGAACATGTGAAACCATCTCCAGCCTATATGCTCCCCTCCCACGCAACACCCCCCCCCATGTCGTGTGCTATAATGATTCTTTATAAAGCAGCTCATCAGTATGCTGGAGGGAACAGAGGTCTGTCCCCGTGATTCAAGCCGTTTGGATGAAGTGGAGTTGCTCCCACACTCAAGGACATTGCATTAGCATTGACCGCCAGAATGACAGCACAGAGGAGCAAGAGGCTGTCTGAATACCAGCACTCCCTCTTTTCATTCTAAGAATAAAAAGCATAATTACTGTTCATTTTAACATCAAGTCAGTATAATGAAGTCCAGATTCCAGTTTGGAAACACCTAATTACTGATTTTTTTTATTCAGTCCATCATTTAACCCTATCTATTAAATATATATATATATATATATATATAAGCATTATTGAAATAAGTAGTATAAATCAATTAAAATGTATTACACTTATAATTAGTAGCAGCAGCAATAGTATGAATAATATTTTAATTCTAACAAATAAATATATATAATTAAGATCACTACTACTATACTATACTCAATATAAACTGATTATAATTGGTAGTATTCTTAGTTATTAGTATATTTCGTTAATAATAACTATAATCATATTTCCTGCAACTTATTGCAGTTCCAAAATAATTTAATTTTCTGAGGTCATTCAATTATGGAACCACAAGTCCCAGAATGCAACGGGGGTGTTTCGGTCCACCCACTGCTCTGCTCCGGGTTGAACATGCGGTGTGACTGCCACCGGACGGCCGTGGGCACCAAGTGCAGGGAAACGTGCTCGGTGCTACACGGACACACGCACGGACACACGCGCAGTGCGATGCGGGCAGCTCGATCCGGACCGGCCGCGGAGATGTGGAGGTTTGTTCGAGAATAATGAGCCTCGGCCGCCGCCGCCATCGTCCTCAGCATGTTCCCGGGAGTCTTCTATGCACTGCTGGCCGGCTTCCTCGGGGCCGTGGCGTCGTCCTCGGCCAAACTGTCCCTGGGAGCGGACTACCTGAAGGGAGTGTGTGAGACCGGACTCCGGACGTGGGGAGAGCAGCGGAGGTTCAGACAAGCGGACGAGACCACCACCTGTGACCGGGTGAGGAGGCTCCGCCGCGGTGACAGTGAATTATTCACGCGATGAGGAAGGAGGAGAAGGAGGTGGTGGAGGTGATGCGATGTAAAGGGGGAGGGGGGGGGGGGGTCTCCTGGGGGAAGTTGGGGGGGGGGGGGGGGGGGGGGGGGGGGGGGGGGGGGGGGGGGGGGGGGTCTCCTGGAGGAAGTTGGGCCGGGAGGTGCTGGTGATCCCTGTCTCTCCTCTCCACATCCTCCCTGACTACATCCTTCTTTTCTCTCCTTTGGTTTACACTCCACCTCCTCTCCTCTGAGTCTCCTTGCTCATTCCTGTTCACCTCCTCCTCACTGACACCTCTTCACCTTCCAGTTCTCTCCTTTATATTTCCTGCCAGTCTCCTCAATCTCCTTTCCATCTCCTGCCTGACTCCTCTCCTTACCTTTACTCCCCATCTCCTCTCCTCTCCTGTCATCCTCCCCCCTGACTGCCGTCCTTTCCTTTCCTTCCTTTACTCTCCATCCCCCCATCTCCTCCTCCTGCTCCTCCTCCTCCCTGACTCCCTCAGCATCAGCACCAGTCGTCATGCAGGAGACCCCATGCGGCAGCGTGTCCTCGTGCTGAATGACATTGCGGTGTGATGTGTGAGTTATCGCGTTGCTTGGTCTCAGCGTGCGAGCTGCTGACGGGGGTCGCGTTTCCTCGGTGACCTTCATGCTCTCTGCACACGGTGATGTCAGAGCAGGCAGGGGTCTGAAGCACGGCTCGGCGGACACGTCAAACAGTGACCTCTAATCTGAAGGATGACTAAATAACTCCCCGGGGTTTTCACTTCCTGTCAGCACAATTTGTAACAAATCATTTAGTAACAGTACATATTATGGTTTGTTGCCCTACAATGGACGTTTATCTAGAGCTGCAGCCTGCCCCCATTGGCCCCGTTCTAGCTGTCAATCACATGATATCCACAGAGAGCGGTGCCCTCTGCTGGTGATTTGAGGGACTACTGGTTTCAGGCACTCCTACAGTGGCTTCACTTTTTTAAACCATCTAACCCTTAAGTGTCATAGGTAGAAATTTGTGTCGAATAATGAACACACTGAAAACCCAGAGTAAACCTTTGTATTGTATTTTCCAGCTCCACATCCCTCTGAGGCTGCTGTGTGGAGGACTCCTGTTTACCTGTAACGCTGTGATGTGGACCTTCCTTGCCAAAGCTCTCAGGTACTCCTCCTCCTCCACCCAAACCACTGTGACCACCACCGCTTCCAACTTCATATCTTCCGTAAGTAGCAGCCTCTCAACTGCTCTTGTTTCCCTCCTGCTCGTATTCGTTGTGTATTCAACTCAATATTTAACCTCAGACTGTCTTAGACTTTTGATTTTCTTTGTCCTCCTCCGCAGGCTTTCCTCGGCCAGCTGATCTTTGGCGAAGCCCAGATAACCCTGTGGTGGGTGGGGATCTCTCTTACCTTCTCTGGTCTGTTGGTACTGCAGAGGGTTTCACCGCAGGAGGGACACCAGAGCGCCGTCGCCAAGAAGGATAAATAATGTGTCTGGTCTCCACTAGTTCAGTTCAGCCTGGCTCCTGCTGGCTGTGGCGCGTCTCAGTCAGCAACTCCTCGGATTTTAAAGTCAGAACAGTGAAGTTTAGATAAAGAACGAATGAAGCTGTCAGTTTGTCACCTAGCAGCTGTTCTAAAATCAGAGGAGAGGCTCTCTGGCCGTGATGCAGCATCACTGTGGCTGGTGGAGACAAGCTAACACACATCCTGAAGTCCCAACACCATCCTCATCAAGAGATTTACATTTGCTTTTTTCTTTTGGAAACTATTGAGTCAACAACAGCACAAGAACTCATGTGACTAAAAGGAATAATTCTACACTTTGGGAAATACATTCATTTGCTTTCATGCTGAGACTAGAGAGAGGGTTTGTCATTTGAAGGAAGGGTTTAAAAATGCCTGTGATAAAAAAAAATTCTGCATCCAAACCTTTACTCAGATCCACTCTGGATTCTCTCCTGGCCCCTGCCTCATCTCTCCACCAGGTTTGGTGCAAATCGCCTCAGTTCCTCTCGTGTTACCCTGCTGACAAATAAGGAAACAAACTGTGATGAGACTGGCCCTGATTCTCTCTTTAAACCCTCAGCAGGAAAAAGAATTAGCATTCCAGAGAGGAGGGTAACACACAATCTGAAAATAACTTGAGGATTTACCATTGTTTGCCATGTGCATGTCACCATCAATCAAACGTGCATTATACACCGCAGATGTCACATCACGAGAGCTTTCCTAACATTAAGACACTCACTGTAAACATGCTACACTCACGTTCCATCGTCTGCATGCTCAAAGCCAAGCTAACGAGGTGTATCTTCACCAGTAATAATCCCACTAATGTAGCGCTGAAAGGCTCGTCCTTGCTGTGACCACTTCCCCCAGCACCGGGGTCTTTCATGACTTTTTCTTTGGCAGCTTGAATATTAACCTCAAGATACGAGCATGACGCCTGTTCTGGGCCAGAAGCAGCTGGTCTATCATTTCACGACAGGCGTGCGTAAGCTCCTACATGAGGCCTGAAGCAAATCACACCAAAGCAACCTGCGGACGTCGGCGCCCGCCGTCCCGGTGAACTGCACCGTTTTGTTTATCTGGGGACTCCGAGACATCACACTGGACTATTTGGCTGCTTGAGATTTAGATATCCTGCATTTGCAGCCTCTGATTGTTCTGTTGCACGCTGGAAATATCCATCTATCGTCATCTCTGTGGGTTTGTTAGGATCCTTGACTCCTTCCTCGTAGTTTTCTGCAAGACTGAAACAACATTCTTTCAAATCTCATGACACTGTGACGTGTAAAGCGAAGGAGCTTTGAGCATTAATAATAGAACATGGAAAATGGCAATACATGCTACGAGACGGGTGTTGCCGTTTCGCCCGACATCTGAGGCTGCTTCATGGAATGACAGATGGACACATATCACAATATACCTGCATAACGGTAGCTATCGCACCCGCAGCAGCGTCGCACAAACATTTATATCGGCATAGGAGTTGCATCACGAGATTTACATGCATCCCTGTTAATGTGACTATATCTCATAGTAAGGGTCAGCTGACGGGTGTTTGTAGCAGGGCTGTTCACTCACCACGCAGGGTCCTTCAGCCGTTCTTTGTGCCTCCATGTTTTTTTTTTCGGGATCCTGGAGAGAGTCGAGTTACTTCAATAGTCAATTGTCAGACAAATTGGGAAATTGTGCTCAGTCGTTGCCAATTGTCAGTTAGTGTAGCTTAGCATGAAGACTAGAAACAAATGTGACAGGGAGCATCAATGAGAGGGGTATGTAAAGTCATGGATCATCCACCACCAAAATGTCAAACGGCTCTGTACCTTTAATATCTGTAATGTATGCTTTTATTTTGAAAACGCTGTGGTGCCTGGCTTTTTTTTCCCCCCCACTGAATGGCATGAGGTGATGAGACCTGAGGGGAACCCAGCGACCAGTGAGTCCTCTCTGTGTATTCTAATCAATAAGAGCTTTACAGTAGCCACGTCTAAAGCCCTGTGGCAGAGGCATGGCCCTGAGATGTATTTATGTCCACGTGCACATGAACTATAGACGATCGTACGGAGATTATAAAACCACACTGACAGGTTCACATGCTGCACTGCAAGCAAACAAGTCAATGCATCGGAAACAATTAAGATTTGAAGTATATGAAGCTTTACTGACAGCAGAGCCACACCAGGGTGATCAGTCCTAATGTAAACCTGACAATGGGATTTACAGATGTTTGTATTAGTGAAAATCTATTCTATTGATAGCAGACCCTGAATGGATGAGGCGAGAGTTGTCCTCTCTACCCGAGAGAAGAAACACTGTTAAATTATTAAATAAACATCTTATCCGACCAACAAGTTTCCGGTTTCCTGCTTTGTCTTTCGGGAGACGGCTCCACAGAGAGCAGCTACTCTTCATCCTGATGAATACGAGCAAAGAGGAACTGAGCCCATTAAGCTCAGTGTCTCGTCTTTGCATCCAAACACAGGCATGTTTAAATAAAAGGGTTTACTAAAATACAGATAGATGTGAAGTTAATGATAGTGGCCGCCATGCACCCTTAGAAAATAAAATAATAAACTATCATTAAAACTATAAAGCAGTCACGTAGTTTTATTTCATTCCCATTTAAACATACTACAGTCAAAATGAACAAATAAAAACTAAACGTGGTCCTCAGCTTTTTCTCCCTGACCGCACAAGAACAGGACAGAGATGAACGCTGGTTTACTGTGTGTGAACCGTGTAGCAACCTTTTTTATTTTATTTTTTTAACATTTATTAAAAAACTCAGGTGACTTTAAAAATGGAAGAGAATGTCACTCCTGACAAAGCATGCTCTACACTACACTGCCTCCGTTTCTCAAAGGGTTCAATTTGGCAACATGTAGGTTCGTGTTCTCTTGAGACATCATCTGTAGAACATAAGGCTTTCAGACACATCGGGGCAAAGTCCTTTTTATGTGCTCAATGTTTGGAAGATGTCACATAGAATGTGACATAAAAGAGAAGGTTCTCGACTCCGTTGGTCAGTCAGGCTCACATCTGCTACTTGTGACAAACTGCATAAACCGTCAACTAATTCCATCAAACGAGAGGGTCAGTGCATTCAGAGAGCAATGTCTTTTTTATTCCCTGACTTTTCCATCTAAGCTGGTGACTGTGATGATGATCAAAGCGAAGAGGTCGTCAACATTTGCTGCACTGACGTGTCACGTAATCAAAAGGACACTGGTCAAACTGCCTGACGGGAGTTTAAAACAGCTCATTCCACGTGCTGCCTCTTCAGATGACCAACAAATGTCTCACATCTAATTCCTTAAGATTCTTCTGAAATGAACGAGCAGCATCAATTCAATGTCTTCACGCTTGGCTGAGTTGGAGACGTTTATGTATCAAAAAAAAAAAAATTGAAGAGTGATGAATGTTTACTTTTCACATTAAGAGCACTCAACTAATTAACAAGCTTTTACTGTGAAGGAAGAGTCATCACTGACAAGCATGCAGACCACCTGCCCTCTTCTCCATGTATGTGGATGAGACACGGAGCGGTCTACAGTGGTAAACTACCTGTGCAGCATGAATCAGATCTGATTGGCTAGCTTCGGAATTAAAGCAGCATGAGTTTGTTTGCAATAAAAATAATCTATTGGTGTCGACACATCAAGCAGGACTGAAATCTTAAGGATTGTGACTTTAACTGAGAGACCAACGCTTCTCCACCGCAGCCTCTATCAGCACTTGGCTAAAGACAGACTCATATTGCTCTCACGTGTGATTTTTTTTGTCACTTTCTCAGAGGCTTGCTTCCAACAAAAACTCCACAAAGTAAATCGAAAGAGAAAACTTAACAAGTTGACAAAGATCACCTGAACAAATCCATGAAAGGTCAAGACTACCTCAACATCCATTTCAATGGGACTTGTGGTTTTAAATAATATGAGCTGGTGTGATCCTGTCTCACCCTGACTGCCACATTAAGGCAAAAATAACATTTCTTTAAAAACAATAGATGCCACCGTCCACTAATGCACTGTTCTAAGGCAACATGATCCGCAGCATTCAGCTATAGACTATTGCATCAAGAGGAATATCAAAAAAAAAAAACAGAACAGGATGAGAGAGATGGTGGGATAAGAAATAAACAGGCGACCTTTACAGTGCTGCTCCGTGCAAAAACCCTTCTGTGCTTCAGTTCCCATCATTTAGTATTGGAAGCAGGAAATAGGAAATGATGCCGGAACAAAGGAGGCAGAACTCCCTCACAGACTCTTACTAAGTTCTCTTTTTCAAGTTGGTTCTTTTGAGCTACACCAATAATCTCAGTCAGCACCAAGAGGGGAACTATTAAACGTAAAGAAGGTGACGATATATATATATATAAAAAAAAAAAACAATAATAGAATACCCTGAAATTTCAATAAATGAAAGAAAACGTGTACGTTATTAAAAGGAGTTCATGCTCGTTCAGATCCGACTAACACGCCAGACCGATCAGTCTAATTGCACAGCAGCAGAGCTCAGCTTGGTTTCCGGCGTTCACACTATGTACTGGTAAACGTCCGCCTTGCCGTGGTCGGGCTTTGAAAACGGGCTCAGCCAGGCTATGGAGAAGGGATGGCCGAACACCACCTTCATATTCATCCATTTAGACTTTTTGGCCCATCGTCTCTCCTCCTTCTTCAGCTGCTCGATGCCCTGCAGGAGTGAGATAGGATGAGAAACTTGAGAAAAATAGAGGGAGTCTCCAACACTGATTAAAATTCAAAGACGCCGCAAAATACAGACGGAATCAACTGTGGAGATAAAGCTTTAAAATTTAACTCACAAACAGAAAATAACAAAGGGGATTTAAAACTGGAGCCTAGAGCGCTCAGATGTCCCTATCTGGATGACTCACTCAGCATTACTCAGAATAAACTTTCTTCATACTGAATTTCATTTTGAGGAGGGTCGCAGTGGAGCGACAAGGAGCTGAAACCACCGCGGCCTCACTCACCGTCTCATCGCTACAGATGGAGTGAACCTGAGTCCCAAACATGACTGCGGTGAAGATCAAAAAGAGGAGCGCTTCAAAGCAGAGGAGGATGAGGAGGATGACGGTCGCTGGCGGAGAGAAGTTACTGCACTCTGATGAGGAAGAGGAAGTTGACACGAAAATGTGCATGAGCTGATCTGTGAGGTTTTAAATGCTAAACATTCTCTATTCTATCCATTATAATCCTGCAGTGTGTGAGGTGAAACAGTGAAGCCATCGGGGGTATAGTGGATACTCACTTGTCCAGTCTTCTTCAAAGCAGAGCACAAAATGAAAAGCCACCATGATGAGTGCGTGGAAGGAAATTAGTGCAATGTACATCTAAAAAACAAAATCAGACAAAGACTTCAGATCAAAGTGGAAATATGTACTATCATAACGTAGCCAATCTATTATATAATAAATGCGCTCCCTCATTATCTTGCACCGTGTCGCGGTCAGAGACTCACTGTGAAGAGCACAAAGTATTTCTGGTTGTTCTCTCCGACACAGTTGTTCACCCAGGGACAGTGGTGGTCCATCTTCTTGATGCAGCGTTTACACACACTGTGGACACACACACACACACACACACACACACATTCATCATGACGACGGGACAAATACAGGCAGCAGAGGTATCTATGTAACTTAGATAACAGACTGTCAGGCCATCTTCAGCAGTGTGGACTTTGTTAAAAGCTAACTGTGGTCATTGGAGATGAGTGAGTCATCTCAAGTCGAGGATGACTCAGTACAAGGCAGAAGAAAATCAGCCTATCATTACAATTCAATTACTCTGCTGTGTTTTTGCACTTTTCCTGCCTCTAGATCCCAGGACGCACACCAAGCAGCCACAGAGGAAACTCCTTATTATCAGCTGCTGCGTCTTCTGGGGGATGCTTCATAGCTATCCCTTAAAAAAACAGAAGGGAGCGGGGGGAGGGGCGGGGCCGCAGAGGAGAGCAGTCCCTGGGGGAGAGTCTCTCCAGGACTCTCCCCTGGAAGATGCACACATCAGCAGAACGCTGCACGCCCAGATTCACATTCAAGGTGCAGGGTGTGCAGTGCATCCTCTGTACCTGCAGTGATGAGCTCTGTCCGGCTTGATGCTGCAGCACTTGGGACACTTGTACACCACCTGTCCTGGTTTGAGCTGCAGGCTCTCGATGAATTCTTTGGTAGCATTTCCTTTAGGCACGGCTCCCTGGTGGAGAAAGACGGGGCGGGGCAAGATGTTATAGTTTCCGTGACGTTGGCTCACGTGATGTGGATTCATTTAGTCTTACTGACCGGGTCTGTGCACATGGCCTTGGCGTGGGAGGCGAGGGCGAGGAAGGCCAGGCCGCTGAAGAGCAGCCCGTTGAAGAGGCTGTAGACGACGTTCTTGGCGGGCAGCAGCATCACAAACCCCACCACGAACTCGGCGTAGAAGACCAGGAGCCAGGTGATGACGCCGCACACGATGCCGCAGCCATCGCGGATGAACCACATGGTGTCGGAGCTGTTGCGTGGCGGGGGTGGGGCACAGTGCTCGGGCTTCAGGTAGCCGGCTTGGCGCTCGATGTCCCTGGAGCGGTGCGCCGGGCTCTTCATCCTACAACGCCCTCGGCTCCGACCGCATACTGAGAGGAGAGGGGGAGGGAGATGAAAGAAAAGAAAAAGAGAGAATCGCAGAGGGCTTTAATCATAGAGCTGCTACTGCTGATTATTTTCTTGATTCATCACATTATAATGTTTATAAAGATTGGTGACACATCTCCAGGGCCTCCCACTATCCAAACACAAAGCCAAAATATCCCTGATAAAACAAACGCTGCCATCTCGTGTTACTGACATCATTCGGAGGAGGAAATCCTTGTTAAGCAGGTTTTGCTTTGATCCGTCAGGATACTGTCAGTCATCCTGTGAGTCAGTGATGGTGGGAGCTGAGCCATTTCAAGTTAAACTGGTTCCAGGATTGGGGATCCTTTTAAAACTGCTAATTTTATCATTTAAAAAAAAAAAGGGGGAACAGGAACAGAAACACTCAGAGTCACAAGAGACGTGGAGGGAAACTCACTGACCAACCAGAGTTCATTAACACAGAGTGAATGGGTTTCTTTCTATAGATTTCTTCTTTGAGTCAATGACTATGAGCAGCACACTTCAGGCCCCAAATGAATGAGCTTAAATCAACAGAAGCGCTGCACAGAACAGCTCGGCTTCATTCGTACAAAACCTGAGAAATGCTTCAAAGCTGGGCCTGACCGTGACGCCCCTGAAGATTTACAGCCCACGGTGTCAGGGAGCTAACCCCAGGTGCATACTCTCCACACTCCCTTCTCCAGTCAATGATTTACAGTGGAGTTCCTCGGCAGGGAGAGTGATAAGGATTCGGATGTGTGATGTGGAAATAAAAGGGAAACAGATCGAAGCTCCTAGTCAGATAAACGTTAAACTAAAAGTTTCAGTTTACTGAGAGTTCCGTTTGGCAGCTTGTGAAATCAGGAGGTTGGTAAACTGAACGCGAAGGTTGGTCACGTTCTCCTGGCAGAAACCAAACACTGTGCCCGTAGAAGGTCATAAATGTCGGTAACTGTGACACTGGAGTGGCAAATACTGAGAAGAGCTGCTATCAAAATAAAGTAGTGAGGGAACTCCTGATTAGGAGGACAGGAATGAGTGTGACACAGCATGTGTGAGAAGCTTCGACCTGGAAACCTCATGTTATTCAACAAAGACATTCATTCATTATAGTGATGGGTTTTTCTTTTAATAGCATCTGAAGGGTAAAAATTTAGATATTAAACTGTTCTCTTTCGTCATCTGCGGTGTCACGTGAACAAGTGCATCTAGCAGGTTGTTCTGGTTGTGAGATTTCCATCTGTTAAATCAAGTTAACTCCTGCACAATCTGAAATCTCAACTCAACCAGGGTATTCAACAAACACACCTAACTTCAAGTCAGGTCTGAAAGGACTTTTAATACTGAAATACTTTTTTTTATGTTTGTCCACCTATAAATAATTAGTCACTATATGAACTTACACTTACTACACATGGAATTTGCTGGGTGTGATTTAATGGAGGATGAAGCAAACAGAAACTTAACACTTGTTGGAAATTGGAAAAGTGAGCTGCGGTAGTGGCTGCAGTTATCGGAGGGATGACCGTGGAACGATGGGACTGAACTTCCAGTAAACCGGAGCAGGAAGTAGCTGCAGCAGGATCTCTGTTCCCAGGTGTTCCAGCCCATAGCCTGACCATTTCATTTCACACGTTACAGAAAGCGTAGAGGGCTTATATGTTATCGAAACAAACCTCGCAGTCCCCGGGCTGCTCTGCACGGGTCCCCCGAAGCCCCCTCGCACTGTGGAGGTTAGAACAGATGAACCACAGAGTGGGAGTCAGCCCCAGCCAGCCTCACCGATCCCCGGGCAGCTGCTCGCCACGGCGCCGCTCCCTCTCGCTGGCTCCGCCGGCGCTGCTGCTGCTGCCGCCGCCTCGGACTCGGTGTCAACGAGCCGGTTGTGGGTGGGTGTGGTCCGTGTGGGAAGCTACAGCCGAGGGCCGAGCTTCGGAACAGGCCTCGGGTCCAGAAAACAGCTCTGCGGGCGGTGGGATAACAAAACCCCGCAGACCCAACCCGGAAGTGTCGCCCTGGTGGTGGGTTGGTGCTGCGGCCCAGAGCGCGGTCTGACAGGCAGCAGCTCCTCACAGGCGCAGGTCTCTAAGCATCACTGGATGAAGGACTCACAACACGATTCAATACAAATAATATAAATTATTCTATTTAATGTCATCACCATCTTGTGCCGTGTAAACACTCACCCGAGGCCCTGGGGCAAAACCTTTTGATTGGGCCCTGACACGATCTATTAAACTAGTGTAAACAGATAACTATTTTTTCATCAGGCTTTGATGTAATTTATTTTCATTTGACTCCAGCCAATATATTTTTACAAATAGACGAGCGTGTATGTGTGTGTATATTTATTTATTTGTGTATTAGTCATTACAGTGTTGGGCGGGGTTTTCCTCCATCCGGGACGTGCAGGTGAGCAAAACAAACGAACTCAAGCGAGAGTGATTTTTCTTGCAGTGGTCCTCTGATGACGTAGAGGAACTGCGACACACACCACACACGCTGCCGGTGGATGTTACAGCATTATGGCGACTGTGAAAGTCAGTGAGGCAGAGAAAGTCTACATTCTACACGGGATACGGGTGAGTTCGTCCTCACACGCCAGTGTCCATGTGGAATAATGCCTCCGCGGAGCAGCGGCTTGTGCTGTGCGACCCCGGAAGGGCTAGCTGCGTTAGCATGGTGCTAACAGAGCCAGCGTTGTTGTTGTTGTTGTTGTTCTGGACACCAGGATGATCTGAGGGTGGATGGACGAGGCTGTGAGGACTACAGACACATGGAGATAGAGACTGACGTGGTGTCCAACACTGACGGGTCCGCCAAAGTCACTCTGGTACATGGCCCCATCTTATCATTACTTTAATTTTAATGATATAAGTATTACAACATCCATATACACATATACTGTGATTTCATCTTGTCTTCACCAGGGCCACACAGCAGTACTGGTTGGGATTAAGGCTGACATAGGAAAACCGAGGCCCCTGGTGCCTAATGAAGGTTACTTGGAGTTCTTTGTTGACTGGTGGGTGTGCTGACAAGAGTCAAGTGTTCTGATTTTTCCTTACGTCAAGAAGGGGCAGAAACTCTGACTGCACATTCTTATTGTCTTGATTTCTTCTTCCCTGTCTAGTTCGGCCAATGCAACCCCTGAATTTGAGGGCAGGGGAGGCGAGGAGCTGGGCACAGAGCTGAGCAACACTCTCTACAAAGTATTCAACAACAAACACAGTGTTGACCTGAAGAGTCTGTGTATCAGTGCAGGAGAACACTGCTGGGTGCTGTATGTGGACGTGCTGGTGGGTGTTCATATATGCCATCATCTCCATTAAGTTCCAATAACTGCTTATTCTTATGGATACTAATATTTCCCTCCTGTATGTTTCCACAGCTGCTGCAATGTGATGGGAACTTGTACGATGCCATTTCAGTCGCTATCAAAGCAGCGCTCTTCAACACAAAGTAAGGATGGGATTGTCTCTTGCAACAATGTGTTTCAGTTAATTTAAAAATTCTTCTGACCTCATTACCAACAGAATTCCCAAAGTGCACATTTCATCAGATGAGGAAGGGGGAAAGGAGATCGAGCTGTCAGACGACCCGTACGATTGCATGAGACTGAATGTAGAAAACGTCCCCTGTATCGTGACCTTGTGCAAGGTGAGTTCACTTACTCACCCATGTTCTATTTATAGAGCCCGTTATCACACAGGCGATGACACAGACCCGCTGTTGATGTGCAGGTGGGCCACAGACACGTGGTGGACGCCACGCTGCAGGAGAAGGCGTGTTCAGTGGCGAGCCTGATCATCTCTGTCACGCACAAGGGCACGGTCACCTGCACGAGGAAGGTGGGCGGAGGCAGCTTGGATCCAGAGAGCATCTTTGAAATGACAGAGGTGAGTCCACCATCTGGCCCCCTCGCTCCACAGCTGCCACATTACCATAATGTGAATTTACTATTCTATTTTAAATTATCATTACTATGGCAAAAGCAGTGAGAGTTGACCTTGAGCTAACAAAATCGGTTATTTATATTCTAGTAAATCAGATGTATAATTTGTATTTATTCAGCTGCTTTTTGAATTTCTATTATTATTTAATATTTTACAGCATTTGTCAGAAGTATTTAAGTGTAATTATTGTAGTAAATATATTATTGGGCATATTATAACAATGTCATTCAAAAAATAAAGGGACTTACAGTTTTTTTTCCTGTCTCCAGGCCGGTAAACGGGTCGGTAAGTCGCTTCATGCTCCGCTCATGAAGCTGCTGTGGCAGGAGGAGAGTTTGGGAAAGAAGAGACAGAAAGTCGGCTTCCTCGGTTAATACTGTCTCGACATGATGTTTGTACATGTAAACAGAGTTTTCTAATTAAACATTTCATTTGTACCAGCTGCTTGTTTTTGTATCTGCTGAAACACAGTGAAGTGTTAACCTTTGAATAAACACAAAAAGGATTTACCTGACACTGACTCAGCTGAGCTGCTGTTTTCTGTCCCACGACAGTAAAAGCCCAGCCTCTCCGAGTCCTCCTGTCTCTGCCACGTGTGAAGCCTAAGTCTTCGCAGGAAGACCAGATGTGACTGGACCGTTTCCACTCAGACTTGTTGTTCAGCACACAGCTCCAAAACAAATTCACAGTGACAGCCAGAGCACGATAAGATGAGAAAAGACTTTGCGTGTAATGATGGAAGAACTTTGGATTACAGTTCTTCACTGCTGCCAAAAACACCTCTACCTCTTGGCCAGAATTTTGGAAATTTGGAGAGACTTACACTTTCTTTTTAAGGTAGTAAGAATGAACTACCCAGTCTATTAAGGCTTTTATGCAACAGAGTCAGTGTCAGTGTTTATTTCTGTTTCAGACACTTTGATCAAAGTTGCACCAGGTTATGTCATCATCTTTTCCACACAGGCTCGCCCTGTCTCCACCTGCAGGCCTCACCTGGCTCTGGTTAAATGTCTGGAGTCAGATGAGGCACATTCACACACACACATACACACATAATTACCACTTACGTAACCCCTTACCTAAACCTGACCTTAAAAACCTCTTCAAATGTATTTATTTTTGACTAGTTTTTGTCCTCCTATGTTCTCATAATTTATGTTGCAGGTTATTTGTTTTTTGAGCATAGAAGAAAGACAAGTCCCAATAAAGTGGGCGTGTAAACAGATTTAGGTCCCCACAACATGAGTAATACCTCACACACTCACACACATCCACCCACACACACCATCCTCTCAGGCTCCTGAGGTTGAATTGTTATTCCTGCAGAAGACAGAAGTTTTGGACTCGAGTGTGTTTCCCTGTTCTGAGTTATGAGAGGGAGGGCGTGAGAGGGAAAGAGAGACACTGAGGGAGAGAGAGGGATAAATCGCAGACGTCCACGTTGGAACATTCTCATTGACGGGGTCTGATCATGGAGCTCAGAGGAGTGTGTGTGCTGCTGGGAGCGCTGCTGCTGGTGAACTGCTCGCTGCAGCAGACGCCACCGAGGAAGAAGCCGGTGAAAAAAGGTAAACATCTGGTTCTTGTGAGCTGGTTGAGCCGCTGCTGTCAAGTTGGATTTTCTTGATTTGAATGCTCTCGTGTCTCTGCCGCTGTCGGACCACAGCAGAAACAACAAAAGATTCTGCCATCGAGGAGCTGCAGAAACAGATCAACGGCATCGTGGAGGAGCTCAACCTCCTGAAGGAGCAGCAGGCGCTGCAGACAGGTACGCCGAGATAAAGTTAAATAATTCCTCTAATGAGCCACACAACCAGGATCATGAACACTAACAGCAGTGTTTGTCTGATCGACAACCAAGATGCTTCAAATCTGCAATATCTTTTAAGAATAATCATCAACACAATGTCTCTGCGGAAACTTTGCTGACTGGCCAAATGCACTTTCCAGGAACTCTGTCTGCATTTTTTAAAAAGTGTATATTCGTTTAATTGCACATTCCACAAAAACACCCACATGAATGAAATAATTCAACTAACTTCAACACCTCTGAATCATGTGCCTCCGCGACCCTTTGGGATCGAGGCTGAATGTATCGTTAACTCATTTCACCTCTTCTGATCCAACATGTGTCCCATCTGTGTGGCTGGGCCGATAATCATGTTCAGAGAGCAGATTGTTGGCACCTTCAGGTCGTAAAAATAGAGCCCAATCCTTGAGCTCGTTAACACTATGACATGAGCTCCATCAGGGGCACCACAGATATTTTCCAAGTTGCGTCCAGCAACAGGCTGAATAAATAAAGGAAGATGGGATACATGTGCAGCGTTTGAACCCTCTCCCTTTAATGTGGAAGGCACATGGCGCTCGAGCGCAGAGTAACCAACATCCAGTTGCTCCTGCACATCCCAAAATTCTTGCACATGAAGAGAAAGCTTTCCGCTCGTGCTCCTCCTCACTGGGGACATCTCGGTGACCTAACAACCCCAGAAATACTTTTACGTCACAAAGCAGAAAACGGAGCACTTGCAAAGCCAAAGATGAATTGTGACAAATATATCCCAACTCTCCTCCTCTCCTGTCCCTCTTTAGTCTGTTTGAAAGGCATAAAGGTCTCCGGCAAGTGTTTCTTAGCCCAGCCGTTGAAGAAGAGCTACCACACCGCCAGCGAGGACTGCAACGCCATGGGCGGCGTCCTCAGCACGCCCGCATCCGACGACGAGAACAACCAGCTCAGAGACTACGTCCGCCAGAGCATCGCCCCTGACGCGCAGGTCTGGCTGGGCGTCAACGACATGATCACCGAGGGCACCTGGATGGACCAGACCGCCTCCAGCATCACATACCAAAACTGGGACACCTCCAACAGCCGGTCCCCTCAGCCGGACGGCGGCATGTCCCAGAACTGTGCCAGCCTGTCCGGGGCCGCCCGTGGGAAGTGGTTTGACGAGAACTGCCGCGACGAGAAGGCGTCCGTGTGCCAGTTCAACATCGTTTGAACACATTTATCTCATCATTGACTCTGCATGGTCATTGCTGCTTTGTCTTTGTACTCGTGCTGCAACGCCACTTTGCCTGCTACTTTAAAAAAAAGGGTTTTTAAGCCAGTGGTTCTCGGCTGTTTGTTTTTTACCTGAACCCTAAATTCAAATGGAAAAAGTCTGCGGCATGAAGTGATTATATCTCACACAACAGCCCCGGTGAGGTGGAATTCACAGCATTCTCTGTGGTCATAATAAAACCAAGGAAACCAAACCAGTTACTTTTTTAGGTATCAGTATTTGTACTTTTTCTAGCAATTATTTAAAAACACAAAATGTAATTTTCTCCAATTATATCAAAACATGAGCAGGCTGTTGGGTAGCCATGATTCACAACGCCAGTGTTCCCTTTATAAAGGCGGCGTGTGGGTGCTGGCACCTTTAACAGTCATAAAAAACTGGGTGTAACTTCACTCAGCCACGAATGCACATCTCGACTCCTCGACTCACCGGCTGAGAACCGCTGGTTTAAACTCAGGCCTCCCTTCACATAACTACTGTAGTTTCCCAACAAGACTCACATGAAGTCGGAATAATATATAAGATGCATAAAGGAAACAAACAAACATCTTCATTGAGAACGATTTCAAGGTTATCTGCTTGTTTTTGTAGTCTCCTATAATATCAAGCCTGATATAAGCTGAAGAAAACAATAAAACATAAAAGGACACATCTCTATTGTCACTTTTTGTTTTCTTGTCAAGTTTTCTATGAAATGTGAAGTAATTGGGAAGTTACAGCCAACAACCTGCCGACAGTTTCTTCCACTGTAGTTTTCCACTTGGCAGAAAGACTGGAAACAGTTGTGTCTGCTGAGGAGAAAACGTAATAAGTTTAATCTGGTTTGGTGGACTGAAACCAAAAAAAAAAAACTGAGGGTAAACGTCCAAAAGCTTCCACTAACATGGAGGAGGCAGGGTTTGCGATCTATGCAGCAGACAGCCACTAGGGGGGGGATCAAGACACTTTGGCTTCACTTTCAGAGCACTGACATGTCATCCATCTTTAAATAAATTCTATGCTTATGTTGACCCCCCTGCAGACTCTAATAAAGACGTGAGAAATTATAAATACATATTAAATTACACTCGCACCTGCGAGAAATGCCGTCATGTCACCCTGGCGCATGTAGTTTCCAGAAAAACACAATTCTCCTCCCCAGCGATCGCAGGCTGCAGCTCTGCAGTCGTCTCCTCCACACCCTCCATCCACCTGTGGTTGAAATGATGAAATGTTTTGACCATCCAAAGCCGAAAGTTCAGCCTTTCAGCTCGAGAGGAGCAAATTCAATTTCATCAGCGTGCGATGGCTGCCATGACCTCACGAAGCAAAGTGTTTCCCCAACAGCTTGTTACACAAGAATTTATTGCAATAAAACCTGCAGTATTTACACGTAAAGAATATTTAAAAGAGACTATCAAACTTTATAAAAACACATTTAAAAAAAAACAAAAAAACAAAAAAACAGATTCCTGCTCCTGAGTCCATGTCACATGAGTCGTGTCAAGAATCGGGGGCTGCATCCACCAGAGGTTGAATTCTACCTTGGCCCACAAGCACCGCCTCCTTGGTGGACTGAACCAAAATGAAAGTTCTGCTGTAGGAGGCTGGACGAGCCTCTGCAATGGGACAGTCTGGTCCCACTGCTTTGATGCAATCCTCCAAAAATGCAGCCCCTGACTGACAACACCACTAAGGTCAGAGATTTAATAAAACTAAACAAATCAAACTTTTAAAGGAACATTTTGACTTTTTCATGAAATATACCTTTTTTTTTTGCTTTCCTGCTGAAAATTCTATGGGTAGATCAATACTGCCCTCGAGACAAACCTGTCACTGCATATGAATAAACCATTTATAAAAAAGGTGCTGGTGGGTGAGTGTTTTCAAGTAGAACCAGTCAAGCTGTTCTCCTGTTTCCAGTCTTATGCCTAGCTAAGCAGCTACTGGCAGGAGTCTCATACTTACTTCACAGACGAGAGTTTGGAATCAATGCTTTTCTCTAACTCTGCAGGAAAGCAAAATGTCGGTCTTCAGAGAAGAAAATCACAGGTTCTGCTCCTGAAGCTTAAAAGAAACTTAACTGACGAAGACGACGGGCGTCACATTTAAACGCAATCGAGCACATCAGCACGAACCCAGAGAGACGGAGTAACAGCCAGCCATCCATCACGCGGCTCCAGTTCTGTCACGCTACAAGGACTCCTCCAGTATCGGCGGGTCTGGCTCCAGGTCAACACCGGACAGCCGGATGGTGTTTATGTCCCCGGTGCTCTTGAACGTGTACAGCTCGTTATCCACCATCCTGCGGTCCTGGAAGCCGAGGCTGTCCTGCCGGTCGATGGGGGTGCGAGGACGGGGCGGCAGGAAGGACTCGGACGGGTCCAGGAAGGTCTTGTACTGGTCTGCCTCGGGCTCAGCATCCGGTTCTTTGACGACCGGCAGCGGCCCATCAACGGGGCCTGTGAACGTGTTGTAAGAGTCCACCTGCATCCCGTTGAAGCGGTCCTGCATGCTGTCGGCGTAGCTGGTGTCGCCCAGGAGATGCCCGTAAATCATGGTCTCGTCGATGGAGGTGTAGACATGGGACTCGTTGTCAGAGCGGCTTTTGGTGAAATGTCGGTCATTCGGGCGGAAGATGTTCCGCTTGCCGATGTAGATGGAGGGTTCTCTGTTCTTCCTTTCTCTTTTCTTTTTCCTGTTTCGAAAAAAGATGACGCAGAGGTTACAGAACACACACACACAGATATCATTTTATGAAGACAGAGGCGACCTGCTTAGAAACAAGGGCCCGTGTTCACCAAACTTCGAGACTTGAAAATGAATCCTCAAGTTTTATTTTAAACAAAATAATTTGAGTGAAGAGGAAATTCGGCAATTGAGAGACTTCAAATACAACTTCTGAAGGATTTGTTCCTTTATCTTCTACATATGTGCAGAGTGTCATCTCTCAGAGTTAAACGCAGACCCACATGAAATCTGACCAAAATCATTCCCAGACCGATGGCATGCACCGACCATCTGAACTCCATTGGGGAATTCCTTAAAACCCATCTGTTGAAAAATGGTTTCTTCCCAGTGAGTATTTCCACTATGATCTTTGAGCCCTTGTTCTGTTTTTGACTTTATTCCCCTTGTCTAAATCTGTGAAGCCTCGGGTGCCCTGACAGGCGCTGAATACACGTAGTTAGCGGCGTACTCACTTTGTGACGACACAGACTACAGCCAGGACTATCAGCACGAGCAGGACGGCTCCCACCAGGCCGAGAATTATGGCCAGGAGATCTGTGGCGGGATAAGGAATACTTTAGTCAATCAGTGTTGCGTGAATGAAAGGCTGGGACTCCTGCTCTCTTACTGGTCTTCTTCTGCAGGACAATTTTGGCGACTGCTCCAAAGTGTCCCTCCTCCGGTACACAGTTGGACATGTTGAGATAGAAACTCTGAGGCACCAGCAGCTTGTCCTCCGCCTGCTCGTCCTCCCTGCGGCTCATCATCTCCTCCTCGTAGCCCAGCATCTTCACCGTCATGGCAGTGTGCCACTTGCGGCACTTGGGTTGGCTGACGTTGACAAACTGCAGGTGCGCCTGGTACTGGCTCGGCACAGTGACGATCCAGGACATGGTGGAGGACGGCTTCATACCAGCGGGCCAGTTGGGGGTGGCCAGCAGGGTTGGAGACGTGGTCTTAGGGCTGACTCGGTAAATGAGGGACTCTGAAAAAAGAAAGGAGAGTTAAAACGTGTGTCCAGCATGTGTGGGACAACAGTGCACCCCAGTGGATTTTCAAAGTAAAACAGGTGGAAGATGAGAGCCCATTACAACCAACCTACAGTTTGACTTACATTCTTAATTTTTCTGCTTATTGTTTGCTCAATAAATAAGCATCTTCAGTTTGGTCTGAAGTTTCAACGGCTGAAGTGTCAAACCCACAGGTATTTTTGAAAAAAGTAAAATAGCCATTAGCTGCAGCACATTCCCGCTTTACCTCGGATCTCCCGACTGAAGCTGACGTTGACAAGAGGCATCCTGATCCTGCTGATGTTGTGCACCGTGGCCGTGACGGAGAGGTTGGTGCCCGCCTGAATTTTCCGGATGATTCCGTTGAAGCAGAAATCTCCGAGGGAAATCGCGTCCCTCTCCGCCACATTCAACAGCACTGACTGGTTGCACCTCTGGCCCGGCAAGGACTGCTGGAAGCTCCCCGTGGGGGACGCCAGGTTCACTGTGCCGTCCTGAGGGACGTTGACGTGCCAGGTGAAGCTGTGGAGCGGCATCGGGAGACAGGAGACCAGTTTGGGCACAGTGAGGACGACAGAAGAGCACGAGGACACATTCTGGCAGCCTGTTGTTGGAGAACACACGGGTTTTAATGTGAAGAGGTCAGTCCAGTCAAGGATGGAGGTTGAACTTGGAAACTTGAATTTGGAAATATGCCGATTCACAAAATGTAATTTTCATACTGATGACTTCGCTGGCAGTCAGGCGCACTTCCTCGTTGGGACAGTCGAGGAAGGACAGACTGGCCTTTGTCCCTGCAGCCACGTTTATGGTCTTCTCGACCTTGGAGTCGACGCTCATCTCGCAGTACGGATCAGAACCGACCTTGTCTATCTGCAGGGACACTCGTCGGCTGGTGAGATCCGCGGTGCACAGAACTGAGAGGGAAACGCAGCGCGGACATTCGTCAACACATCATCCGTGTAAACACGGTCTCAGAGGAATCTGCTGCACACCGTACCTGGGTGCCCACTCCTCATGACAGAAACGCGGTAGCTCAGGGTGAGTCCTTGCAGCGTCTTGTTGGTTTTACAGTTCTTCAGCACCATCTGGAAGTTGCCCTGCTGATGCGCCGGCTGGGCGTCCGTCAGACTCAGCTTGGTCGTCGTCGTCTTCTTCTTCTTGTCCTCTCTCGTGTACTCCACCTCCACCTCTGCGCTCAGACACTCGGGCGCCGTGTGGTCGCGGAAGTGCATCGTGTAGTTGTGCATGCCGGGCACCGCGAAGTCCCACCGCATCTGCTCGTCGTCGGGGAAGTCAGCGGGATAGTTGGCTGTGATGAAGTCTGTGTCTGACACACCTCGTGGTAGATTGACTTTCACTATGGCAACCACTGCGGGGAAACCACGAGAGCAAAATTGGAAAGGACTTTAAAAAAAAAAAAAAAAAAGGAAGTATATTGTTTGAAGTTTACAAATAAAAACTCGCCAACTTACTGCTGGTCTCTGGTCCGACTCGGAGTTTGAAGTCCACTGGGTCGAGCTTCGCGTCACTCGACACCTCCAGAGACACCCGGCCCTTGTATCGACCCTGGACAGTGGTCACGCTTCCCCCTTTGCAAAAGGTCCCAACTGTCGCCAGCCCCGTCCGCAAATACGCAATCAGAGAGTACGTGTGGTCGTCCGGACACTTCTCCTCGTTGGGAATCTGCCGCATTCCCGTCTCTGGGAAGTCCAGTTGAAAAGCCTTGGTGGAGACGACTTTCAGGTCCCAGGTAAAGGTGCGGTTGAAGTCGGGGAGCAGAGACGACTCAGCCTGGACGATGTTTCCAGAGCAGGACGTCTCTGTGCAGTCTGAGGATTATACAGGAGGAGACGGAGACTTAAATAAAACAGATAAAACAGAAACTAGTCCATTAAATGAGCATTTAAAGATCACACATTTTGCAATGTGGCCTTTGTGAACAACATGAATATGAGATGTCCATAATCTCAACCTCGTACCAATGTCTCTGTTGATCTCCACCCTGAACACGTCCTGAGGCTGAGGACAGGTAAACTCCACCGTCGTGTTGTGCGGCTCATCGATTCTCAGATGTCTCGGGTTGCATTTCTGTTTCGGAGCCTCACCGACGCACACGCTGCAGTCGGGCTCATCTGACACTCTGCTGATGATGATCCTGGTTTTGGGGTCAGGGGTCACGGACATCATTCTGCTGCCTGATGCGAAACAGGAGGGACTGATCACACCCATCTGAACCAGATAGAACTGTCCGAGATACAGTGTGTTGCCATATGGTACAAATACATTGCGTGCGTGTGTGTGAACTCTTGCCTCTTGGTGTGACTGCGACACTGAAAACCTCCTTCTCCACGTCTTCGTCTCGGGGCACCTCCACGGACACCGTCGTGGCTCCGAGCAGATCCAGGTGCGACACGGCCCCGCCTCTGCAAAAGCTTTTAGCTTTCACGCTTCCGTCGCTTTTCGTTGTGCTCACAGAGTACTGGAAGCCATCTTTGCAGGTTTCGGCCGCAGAAATCTCCTTCAGGCCGCCGCCGGGGAAATCCAAAGACAACACGGTCCTCTCCGGGACCTTGATGTCCCACGTTAGAGTCCTTTTGAAATCCGCGAAGAGGCTGGGATCCACGTCTCCCACCGCAGGAGTGCAGGAGGACTGGGAGCATTCTGTGGAAAGAAACTGGTGAACGCTATGAAATATAAATATTTCTGTATTTCTTTGTTATTTTAATTCAAGCTCTTACCTATTTTCTTCTTCATCTCCACACTGTACATCTCCTGAGGTTTGGGGCAGCTGAACTCCAGCGAGTGTTTGTCCGCGTTGGTCAGCGTCTTTCCTGTCGGGCTGCAGCTGGGAACAGAGCCCTCCACGGTGCAGACCTCACACTCCATCCCGCCGCGGCCCCGGCTGACAGCCACAGTGGTGGTGGGATCAACGCTGACGACCATCATCCGCCCCTCTGGAGGAGGTGAAACAGATGGACGGGGGGTGTTTGCGAAGCGTGAGCTACTTGTGTGTGTGTGTGTGTGTGTGTTCAGTAACTTACTCAGCGGCCCGGCAGAGGCCTGAAACAGCACAGACACCACCTGAGCCTTCGGTTTAACCGTCAGGGACACGACGGCTTCGCTGGGCAGATCCAGACGAGTCACAGAGCCGCCTGTGCAGTACTGAGTCCGACTCTCGCTGTCCGTTTTGGGCATGGTCACCACGTACTCGAATCCATTGGCGCACGGTTGCGACGTCTTCCTCAGTCCCTCCCCGAGGATGTCCAGACTCACCACCGTCTTCTCGGGGGCCTTCAGCTCCCAGCTGAACCTCCTGCTGAGCTCAGAGAGGATGGGCTGAGTTTCTACTGTCACCGGGCTGCAGGCGTCTTTGGTGCATTCTGGAAAACGTGACAGGTGGATTTTAAGTTGTGATTTGACACATTCACCCAAACATCTTAACTGAGGCCAGACGATTCCAAAATTCCAAATTGAAACCGCTCGGACCCGCGAAGGCAGTTAACTCACCGATGGTCTGAGCGACTGTGACGTTGTACGACTGCTCTACCGGCTGCGAGCAGTTCAGCAGCAGCTTGACCTCCTCTTCGGGGACCAGAGAGAAAGAGGAGTGGCAGGAGGTCTCCGTGTCGTTCACGCCGCCGACGGTGCACACGGCGCACTGATCCAGAGGCAGCTCGGTGGACACCGTCACCGCCGAGCCTTTGTCGGGCCGCACCATCGTCTGCAGGCACACTGAGGACACAGATGGTATTGTTTTCTTTGGGTATTTCACATTTCATACGATCTCAACAAAACAACTGTCACGGGCTCCCCAGAGCGTCACGATGACGAGCAACGTGCTTTTAAACCTCGCAGGAGGAAGTAACAAGATGAGTGAGCTCACGTAGAGCAGGTGTAAATGGAAGGAACAGCATCAGATTAAAAAGAACAATAGGCACCAAACACACACACACACATTTGAGCAAACACGGTGGTTGCAGACACACCTCTCCGCCCGCTGCTGTGGTGGCAGATTGGAGGAGATTAACGGGATTCTCAAATAAAGTCGGGGACTCCAGCAGAGCACACAAACTCAAAGCCGGGTCGCAATAATAATGATTTCCTGTGTCATTTTATACGTCAGCTGACGTAAACCTACACTTCCCACAGCAGCGCTGGTTTCATGGGTGTCCCTGTTTCAGTCCCAGCGGTGGTTTCACTGCAGCCTGGAAAACGTGGCCTTTACTATTTCTTCAAACTAAAACTGCACCGAGACACCAGCAACTTGATGCACGTGGATGTGAATCAGAATCTTGTTGACAGTTGACAGGCTAAGCATGGAAATAATTTATCGCTAATGTCCCCAATGTTTAACGACCTCAAGATAAAGACCCCAACAAGGAGGAGGAGGAGGCGGCACGTGCACACACAGGCTCAGGCCACACTCCCAACTGAAATGTCACACACAGAACAGTCAGACTCGCTCAGCCCGACCTTGTCCAAAACTCAAGACCAACACAAAACACATCTCCTACGTTCCTCTGCCCCTCACAGCAAACACTCAGTGTTGTGGGGACATCACAGACTTCTGAAGGGTCCTATTTTGGGAACATAAAATATTATGGATAATATTATCCAAATATTATGGATCCACCGCAGGCTGCTGGTGACTCCAACAAAAGAAGAGTTCTCCAGCAGCCAGAGGATTGTGATTCAGAGCTGAGCAGCAGCAGATTGCCGGTCAATCATTAATGACGCTGGGATGCATTCACGCCTCCAGGAAGCTCCATAAACGCCTCATAAACCGTTTGAAAATGGAGGTGCAGAAGTCAAGGCTTCCACCCACGGGGTGTCTTCAGGAGCGCGTTCCCCACCCAAAGGTCCGCGTGTGCGTCACAGTTTGACCCACTTGGCACGGGTCAGGTGCAGGGTGATGGTTCGGTTCTTTAGTTCTGCCGTTAAAAAAGTAAAACACGCAGTGAGGGGAACGTGCCCCCGTGTTGTCTCACCTGAGGACCGGAACACTGTCAAAACCAAAAGTCCCAGCAGCGCGCGCGTCTCACGGAGCCGCATCTTCTTCTTCTTCTTCTTCTTTAAAAAAAACCCCCGAGGATCTTCCTGTTTTAAAAATAATCAAGACGATGTAAAGAATAAAAAACCCAGAGCAGCTCCTTGATGTCTCCAACACTTTGTCCTCATCACAGCCGCAGCGGCGGGATTGACAGCAGCCACTTCCTGTTCCACATTACCTGCGCGCAACGGCGCAGCGGAGGGCGTGGTCCTTACTGCAGGTTTACGGTTACCTGTCCCAACTTGACGAGCGTGGTGGTTGGCGGTGGAGGATCAGGTCCTGCCGAGGAGCCCCTGAGCCTGCAGGACTAACACACACACACACACACAATATGGACTGCAGAGAGGAGTCCTTGTGTGACTCTGTGCGCCACAATGAGTGTCCTATTTAGGACCCCAACATGCCAAGGATTGTTGGCATGGTGTGTGTATCCCCAAAATGAGGCAGAGCAGGGTGTGGAAACAGAGCTTAAAGCAGGAGTTTCACTGTGTTGGACCAGGTTTATTGTGATATACGCAGCCTTAAAAACATCAATACATAATTTATCCATTACCACTAAAACATGCCAAGGATTGTTGGCATGGTGTGTGTGTGTATCCCCAAAATGAGTCAGAGCAGGGTGTGGAAGCTGAGATCCACTGTCTAATTTAAGAGTTTAGGATGAAATGCATCATTTAAACACAAACAGAAGAATCTGTCCTTTGAGGATCACAGCGCGGCGATAACAATGAGTTTAAATCCAACATCACATGTTTACATGAGCGATTTAGTAATGTGAGAAACTCCAGGTCCTCCAGACACGCTTCTGCTTTTTGAAAATAACGATGACGCTCGTGAGGGACTGTGTGTGTGTGATCGCAGCCTTTGGGAATAACACTCCTGTGAAGAAGAGGCTCCCTCCTGCCTCCACACGCCTACTGACACAAGACATTCCTGCTCAGAAACATACCTGAGGGCACGACCACTTTCAAACACACAACACTTTGGACTCTCTTACACGTTCAACGTCTTTGTCCCCGACTCAATATGAAATGAGACCCCAACCGCAACTGAAGTTGACCTCAGGTTGACCTCAAGTTAAGCCCGTGTGGCTTCGCTTCAACTTCAAGATGTACCTCCCTTAAATCTTACAAGTTAAAATTCTGTAATTCTAGTTAATCTTTGTCTTTGTATAAAAGCTCTTAAACCCTGAACACACACACACACCTTTACAGTCACACACTGGTGACACTGACTGTTTTTTGCTGAACCAGTCTGGCAGCATATGGAGCGGCTGTTGTGGTGAAGTTGGACGGCTTCACACACTGTGTCTCAACAAAGGAGCTCAGTGAAGGATCGGCAGCTGTCAGACGTCCCCGCCCCTCTCCCACGTTACTGTCGATCCGAGGAGGCCAAACATTTGCTGCGCTGGGTCACGACACTTTTCACTGTGAGCCGTCCGTGTATTACGTGTCACTTTTAAAATATTTTAAACTGGGTTGAGGTGGGGGGTGAGAATGTTTTGTTCAAGTCCTTCCTCACGTAAGGCCTCCCTCCCGGTTCTTAGGAATGAAAAATTGGACATAAATGCAAGCAGAGACCCTAAAATGTGAGAAAGAACAAAACAAACAGAGAGAGAAAACGGACCCTGTGGATTCTTCCTGGTTACGTCATGCTCCGCTCTCTTGGCACAGTCGCTTAGCGCAAATACCAACATGACTGACATCAGGGCGGGTCAGGTTTTTAGGTCAGGAGGTACTGCAGCTGTGAAATGACGAACAGTCCAGGTGAGGGCAGCAACCCGTTCGCACTCGGTCTCAAATAATAAGGTCAAATATCATCTACGGCCTCCAGAAGAATAAACCAGTTGGCCCCCTGCTGGGCCTCAGAGGAGTCAGAGCGTCTGAAGACACTGATCACCCATAAAGTGAGATGGGAGCTCCTCTTACAGCTGTCACATAAAATCAGACCCCCACTCAGTGGCACTGCAGCCTCCAGCAGGACAGGAGGTGGAGATGGACCCTGCCAACAGAGCCAGTCTTTACTTTGGTAGGAAAAATATATCGATTTAATATATCTATTCAACGCTCTGTATGTTGGGGACAGATCCTTCGCAGTAACCGAGCTGCTGTGTGTTTTGTGCTTCTTCTTTTCTGTGTGTTTTCTGAACAGGAAGTTGTACAAAATGCAGTCAAGCGGTGTACGGGGAAGGGAGAGCCTGCCGGGCGATGGGGCGTTTATTCCACGACACGTGTTTCACCTGCTGCGTCTGCAGTGAGTCCCCTCAGTGCTTCATCTCACTCGTTATCTTTAAAGCGAATTAACATTTATGGAAATGAGATATTTCCTGCGCTTTGCTCCGCGTGCAGGTAGGAAGCTGAGCGGCCAAGGGTTTTATACCGTGTCCGGACGGATCTACTGTGAAAATGACTTCTTGGTGAGCTTGTGTTGTTTGATCTCTGGGCTGTAAAGTCGGTTTTAAAGTGACAATTTGAATCCACGTTTACAAAACATTATCCACTGCAGTACTCAGGAGTCCATCCTGCCGCAGAGACGTGTGCCAGCTGTGGGGATTCGATCCTGGATAACGTGGTAGGTGATTTGATTGAGTACAGTGTGTGTGAGAGTGTGTGTTACAGTGTGTCAAAGAAGAGCTTGTGTCGCTCCGTCAGGTCCTGCAGGCCCGTGGGAAGTCCTACCACCCGTCCTGCTTCCGCTGCGTCGTCTGCCGCCGGGGCCTGGAGGGCCAGCCCTTCTCTGTGGACGCAGACAGCCGGGTTTACTGTGTCAGCGACTACCACAGGTGACTGTCTCACGCCGGCTCCACACAATGGACCAAAGCCTTTGATTCACACTCCAGAGAGGGGATGAAATCCAGAGCCTGTCAGACGAGATGAGCCACACCCTCTTGTTGATTCACCTCTCAGTTTCTGTGACTTTATATCGAGACTCTTTCGTGGTTTCAGGGTCCGGGCCCCCCGCTGTGCCGCCTGCAGAACACCGATACTGCCAACTGAGGTGAGCTGCAGCTCCACGTCAGTCCCAGACTATAACATAGCTTCTGGACGGTTATAAGAAACATATTCATTCCATGTGTTGTTTTCATTTCAGGGGTCTGCAGAGTCTATCCGTGTGGTGTCATTAAACAGAAGTTACCACGTGGAGTGTTACACTGGGGACGTGAACCTCATGTAAGCTGACACACGTCTCCCTGCTGCCCTTTGTTTGTACATAGTTTATTTATGAGTTCATTCCTCAGTGTGCGGTTACACCATTTTGGGTCTGCAGTAAAATCCCCACAAAAAAATGACTCAAACTTCCTGTACCATTTATTTCTTTGTGTCTGTGAAAATGACAGATGAACGATTGAGTCTTAATATGTGACTTTTGTTGTTCAGAGATCCTACAAATTATGTTTCGATCATTTCCATTAAAGATTTTTGTGGTTTAAAATATATATAAATTAATGTCTTGTTTGTTAGTGGATCACAGGACTTTTAGATTTAGACTTTTTACTTTTCTTATAACTTTTTATTGGAATTCTGAGTGTTAAGAAACATTTAAAAAGTTTCTTTGTGGTTGAAGGGGATTCAGAAGAAATGAATGAAAAATGTCTGTAACAAAAATTGAGGATTTAGAACTCAGCGAGGATCGATCAACCATTGTTAAACAAGGGGACTCTTGTATTTTACATTTAACTTCTCTGAATTAATTTGCATTTAATCAGGAAGTAAATCAAGTACTGCAGTCACCTCGGAGTATACTAAAAAAGGCCTCACCTGCAGAGACACAGAGATCCCAGTTCCCATCAGCTCTCTGGAGAGTGGAGAGAGGCTCAAAGTTCGTTAATTTCCTCAAAGGAAGCTCAGACCTGCAGAAATTATATATTTTTAATATTTTTTTATATATACGTATATATGTTTTTTATATTTGAGATTTCGTGGATTCAGAATGAACTTCCCGCGCCCCCCCGTGGCAGCGGGCGGTACTGCCTCCAGCTGCCCGGAAGAAAGCGTGTGTGGAGTCAGTGTGGAAATGAAGACTCCTGGATTGACATGGCGTCTGTCACGGGACGTGGCTGCTTCCTCGGCGCCGTGTCGCTCCTGAACTTTGCGTTCGTCTTCATTTCCGCCGCGGACTTCGTCCGCTTCGTGTCGTTCAGGGCGATTTACCACAACATCACCGGAGAGACGAGCCTGTGTCAAGGTAACGCAAGGAGCCGGGGAGGAGGCCGCTGCGGCTCCAGCTGCAGCCGCTTCTGTCTGTGTTGTTGTCGTTCACAAAGTTAAAGCTCCATGACAGTGAAAGAATACGGCTTTAAAAACGTGGTGTCTTCAGAGCTATAATGGCATCTACTTATGAGGAGCATCACAGCCCGGCTAGCTCAGTCGGTAGAGCATGAGACTCTTAATCTCAGGGTCGTGGGTTCGAGCCCCACGTTGGGCGCACGTCTTTTTTTTTTTCTTCCGACTTTTATTTCCCAGGATTCTACACCCCTGAGTGGGTACACAAGTATTTTTAAAAGATAAATGGAAAATCTTTATTTAATTTGACTTTATTTTAGTTTCTCATTTGGACGATGCTTGTTTCAGATGCTTGTTTGAATTCTGCCGCACGTTTGATGCCTGAGTGCTTGTGAACAGTAGCGGTGTGTTCTCAGTGGCTCCGGCGGGTCATCAGGCCATGAATGGACTGGACTGCAGTATTATGAGCACAGTCCCCATAATACAGCTTTCACTGTATGCATGTTGGAGTACAGTGTGTATACATGTGGAGTAAATTATTATTCACTGTTTATTATTAATATTATTATTTAGACATGTTAGGTTGCACTGTGAAGGATGCAAACATAAGTCCCGCTCACATCCTTTACTCGAACCTCAGACTCCATTCCATGGGCAGTGGCTCTGCAGGACAGGTCCGTCCTTTGGTCTCTTGTGGTTGACGTGGGGCTGCTGGCTCTCTTCATCACCCAGCACAGTCTGCTGGCCTGGACGCCCGTCAAACAGGCTCTGCAGTCAGTGCTGGGGGCCCTGAACAGGACGGCATACTGTTTCACCACGGCACTGGCCCTGCAGGTACAGCAACACGCATTCATCAGTACTGTAAATGGCATATGTGTTACGTGGGATGAAGTGCTTTACACAATTGTATGGTTATTGATATATGTATGTATGTATGTATGTATATGTAAATACATATACATATATGTATGTATATGTATGTAAATACTTTGTATTATATGTATGTATATGTATGTAAATACTTTCATTCTCCCCGTCTTAGATCCTGATGAGGTATTGGCAGCCGGTGACTGGCGCCCCCTGTCTGTGGTCAGTGCGTCATGCACCCTGGAGTATCTGGTTCCCCCTGCTGTGCTTCAGTCTGCACTTCCTGTGCTGGGCCATCATCTGCAGCATCCTCATGATCTTCGATTACCCTGAGCTGTTGGGCGTCAAGCAGGTACACAGGAATTCAGACTACCAACTTTGTCAACACAGCTGATGGTGTGCATGTTAAAATACCACAGTCTCACCCTCCCTCAGGTGTACTATGAGTGTCTCGGTTTGGAGGACCCTCTCACCTACAAGTCCGCCCGTGCCCAGCGTTTCCTGTCCCACCTCCGACACCCGGTGTGCCTGGAGCTGGGTGTCGTGCTGTGGCTCCTGCCGGCCATGTCCCTGGACCGGCTCCTGCTGGCGGGGACTCTGTCGACCTACCTGGCCCTGGCACACTCTTTGGACAAACAGGATTTAGCGTACCTCTGTGTCCAGATTAAGAGCAAGATGCAGCTCCTTGCCGAGCCACAGCGCGGCACCACCAACACCGCCGGCAACTACAGCAAGGAGAAGTAAAGCAAAGGTGTAACTGCTGAATACTCACCAGAAGCATTTGTATCACACTGGAGGGAAAAGTTTTCTATCTTTCTGGCGGTCAGGTCTCTAAAGTTAAAGCCACTTCATCAATGTTATTTTTTTATGAATCCTTTCATGTTCATATTACATTTTATAAGAAAGAATTAACTTAAAGTGGATTTTATATGTTATGTATCTTATAGCTGATACTGAGATTAGTAATTAGTAGAAGTACATTGGCCTTAACTTTGTTTTGCTGTTGCATTGCTGTTAAACACCATGTGCCAAGTACATTTATTTTAATGTATTTTTCAGTACTCTGATTTTGAACTGAACTGAATCAGAAGAGAATGTAAAACTGAGATGTCACACTGAATAACGAACTGGCAGCTGTGATGGAAACTGAATATATTCTGCTGTATTTTGTGGTAATGTCACGACAGTTTAAAGCCACTGGAAACTGAACTACATGTGGTCATGTTGCTTTGATTTCACATGAATTAACTTTGTTTTCACGACTACGTTGAATAAAGATAATATGTCGTGCTGCTGTCTCTTGGTCTGCAACATTAAATACCGTTTAAGACGTTGCAGATGTAATAATCATCAATTCACGTCATATTTAATCATATTAGAGTGTATTATTTTCCCAGTGGTGTTTTATTTAAGTAATGTAATGTAATAACTTCCTAACACGTGTTGACAGGAATCAAACAATCAGGACTGAGATCAGCGTCTGACCGTCAGCTTCAGGTACACTGCTCACAGCCACACCTCCCTCCTCTTCTCCAATTAGCCCCCGCAGGACGGAGGGATGAGACGGGGGAGGACAGGAGGAGGAGGGAGGGTGGGGGGGTTGGTGGCCGGGCAGACGGCTGTGCTCTCTAAACGCCTTTTCTCAGGTCCGACAATATGGTGTGTGGCACTAAACACTCCTGACGGAATTTAATGTAATTATCGGATTAGTGCGCTGCTGCTCCGACGCTGCAAATATTTACTACTATACCGAGGACGGAGGTGTCTTCATGCTCAGTCGGGTCAGGGGGTGATTTGCCCGTCCTCAGGTTTTTAAACCCTCTTTGTTTTGACAGCTTCGATTAGACGCGCAGTTATTGGAGAGGGACTATTTTCCGTCCGGCCCCGCAGCGCGCATTACGCACAGCCAGGACGCGCGAGTGGAGATGACGACCGCAAAGACGAAGCGGCTGCAGTGATATCCGGGCAGTGATTTGCTGTTTTGGGTGAGTTTCATTCATGTCTTATCACGTGCAGCAGCAGCGTTTGAAGAAGTTGGTGATTTTATCTCGTGTAAAAGATGAGAGTTGAAGCTAAAGTAGGACAGCTTGTGATGGTCCAGTCTCTCCCAATATGCTAATTATATCAATTACTTGGCGTCATACTTAAAGTTCCGAGTTCCATATGGAAGTTTTATTTTGGTTAACACACACCGTTATTTAAAGTGAACGTCAACTTATTTGACTTTTTCATTTCCATTTGATACAGACAACTTGAGGATCAGTGTCGACCGTTTTGCCCAGAAAAGCTGCACCTCTTCTGTTATGTCTGTCTCCTCTCTGCCGGAATGGAAGCAACTCCTGCTGGAGAAAAAGAGGCGAGAGGAGGAGGAGCGGGAGAGGAGAGAAAAAGAGGAGGAGGAGAAGCTTGCCAGCATGCCCGCCTGGAAGCGAGGCATCATCCAGCGGAGGAAGGCCAAGCAGGATAGTGTGGGGGACAGGGAGAAGGAGAGAGACATGTGTTTCCTACAGGTGGATTTCAGGTCTCCCTCTGACACAGACACCGACAGCTCCGTAACGGTGAACCTGGGAAGTGAACCGTCGCTCAGTCCAGACCCGGGGCTATGGTTGGATGCAGAGCCCAGATCAGTGAGCCAGGTGTCGGTGGAAACTATAGTGCCGCTCCACGAAAACCCATTCATCCGCACACAGAGTGCATGGAGGAAGGGCAAGGATGCAGATGGAGGGAACGAGTTTGAGAGGGAGAAGGACAAATCCAACCCCAGAGGTCAAGATGGAGACGCCGGGAGAGGACGAGACATAGAGCTGAAAATCGAGAGGTTCCGAGATTTAAGCGAGGGACGAGAAAAAGAGAGAGGCAGGGACAGGAGTCAGGGAAGAGAAAGAGATGGCAGCAGGGAGAGATGGGAAAAAGATAAAAACCAATGGAAAGAGCCACTTAAAGATGCAACCAGGGAGAGAGAACTCCTGAAAGTGAGAAAAGACGAGGAGGAGAAAGAAACAGATTCACCAACTGGAGCATTTTCTCCTCACGCCGCTTCTCTGAGAACCATCCGAGCAGACAACATCATCATCATTGAACAGGACAGGAAGGGTAATGAGGAGAGGAGGGGGAAGTGGAGGGAGGCGGAGAGGGAGAGGCCGGAGGAAGACCACCAGGGGAACAGGGGGATGAAGATGAACCTGAGAGACATCCTTGCCGGAGGAGGGAGTGTCACCGAGATCCGAGCCTCTGAGGTTCTGATCATAAAGCCCCCGACAACCCCTGAGGAGAGGAGCACAGGAGGAAAAGGCAAAGAGGATGGAGAGATGAAGTGCGGTATGGATGCAAGGAGAGAGAGTCGGGAGCTCAGGACAGACATATCTTGGATGAGAGAAAAAGAGAGAGAGTCTGGGAAGGAGAAGGATAGACTCTGGGGCCAGGCTTTAGTTCTTAAAGACAGGACGGACAACCTGGAGGACAGTGTGTTTGTTGAGAGAGGAGGGAGGG
Source organism: Pseudorhombus dupliciocellatus (assembly GCA_016785235.1). Classification (NCBI taxonomy): domain Eukaryota; kingdom Metazoa; phylum Chordata; class Actinopteri; order Pleuronectiformes; family Paralichthyidae; genus Pseudorhombus; species Pseudorhombus dupliciocellatus. Next base: position 1,503,633 of record JAFBJW010000181.1, read on the forward strand.
TCAGCCAGCTACTGAGCAAATTCGGGGAGGTCCCTAAACCGCCATCTCGATCCAAAAGCTCCGATAACTTCCTCCGGCCTGGGAGGAGAAAATACTCAGACGAGGATGACCAACAGTCTGAGGAGAGGAGGGTGGACGGGAGGAGTACGCCATTCAAAGGCATCCCAAAGCGCTCATTTAGCTTCTCCGATCGGGTCATCTGCGCAAAGGAGAACGGTTTAGATGACCAAAGGCATTACGATTGGAAAATGCGTGAGAGGATACACTCAGACAAGAGCGTGGCACCGTGGGCAGATGCAGGGAGGGAAGCCATGGCAAAGATCAAGATGGGGTGTGCGCATCTTTTAGATAAGGATAGGTTGGCAAAGTACAAGGACGGGACTGTGAAAGGATCCGCTCAGAGGAGGACTGACGCCGACATCGCCATCCCTCACAGGAGTGAAGTGAGGAGAGTGGAGCCCATTGAGAAGTGGGCGGCAGAGAGGTCAGGGAATGGAGACGGGGACGAGGGGTTCACGGCTGCATCTATCAAAAACACAGAGGGCATCTCCTTCGCGAGGAGAATCCCAATCAGGCAGGATGGGAAGACGAGAGCTGAAAGAGAGGCGGCGCGACTGGCAGCTGAGAAAAGTTTAGAACGAGAGCGGAGCGGAGAGAAGGACCGGGAAGAGAGTATTGAGGCCCAGGTTGGCGACAAGAAGGATTTTCTACGAGGAGATGTGTTCGAAAGCGCAATCGCGGCTGAAACCGTGCAAAGTTACATCATGGCGGCATCAGCAGACGCGGCGGGTCCATGCCTCAGCGTGGAGAGTCACTACAGACATGAATCGGCTTTCACAGAGTGCTCCAGTCTGCTGTGTACAGTCACAGACATGGCCAGAGACCCCCAGCGAGGGACCGAGTGGACCGGGCCACGAGGAGCCTACCTCGCACACTCCGTTCTGTCCCAGCACACAGAGGAGCTGATCAGTAAAATAGAAAAAATGGGGGACACAATTGTTTATGAGAAAGGAGAAAGGCCTCACAGACCGGTTCACGAACTGACCAAAGAGTGCACGGAGGACGGACAGCACTACAGCCACGCAGCGGCAGAGAGCCTCGCTCAGGACGCAACACCCAGATCTCCAAAAAGGGCCGCGCCTCCGGGTCCCCTTGAGATCCAAATCCCCCGGACTGTGTTTTACGTTGCCGAAGAAGCGGTGGAGGCGAAAAAAGCGGCAGGTCAAAACAACGAGGGGCGAGACAGGGAAGGGGGACAAGGAGTCGAGAGGAGGGACAGCTGGAGGATCGGGAAGCCCCTGAGCCGCATTGAGTCCCTGCGAGAGAAAATCAGACAAAAGGAGCTGGAGAGGCTGAGACAGATGCGGGATGGAGAGGGGAGCGCGGCAGCAGAGGACCAGGACACTGGTCCCATAGCTGGGGACGCGTACGATGAGAGGGGAAGTGAAATGGAGCAAGAATGGGAAGCTGCACCTCACACGCGGAAGAAGCTGGTCGACGCAGATACGGGACAGGAAGACGCAGCAGCGCAGGCATCCACGGCTGCATTTGACGTCAAGCAGGAAGTGTTGAAAACCTGCCCTCAGCTTCCTGTTTCTGTCCCACAGTCACAAGCTGCCGGAGGAGGAGAAGCGTCAAGCGGGCACGACGACGCTGCTGCGGCCGAGGTGATCTCTGACGACTCTCCACTATCTGAGGAGGAAGACGAGGCCCTGAAACATGAAGAGGTGCAGCTGAGGTTCCACGGCGGGCAACGCGAGAGCAGAGAGGAGGAGAGCGAGGAGGAGGAGGAGGAGGAAAAGCTGTCGGTGGAGGAGGCAGAGGAGTCTCCCCTCGACCCCACACAAGGTCTTTCCCCTTCTCCCCCTCATCCCAACTCCCTTGCAGCCATGAGCAGGATCTACAACCTGGAAACGGTCGGCTCAAGATCAGGCTTGTGCCTGAGGGACAGGACTGCTCCGTCGGTGCATCTCATAAAAGTGACGCCCCACGTATCAAACTCACAACAGGGCGATGGAAGAACGCTAGCAGGCGGGGACGTCTCTGGGGTTCAGGCAATACAGCGGCAGATAGAGCAGTTTCAGCTGAAAGAGCAGGAAGCGCTGAAGTCAACCAACAGTGCTCTGAGGGACAAGGAGACACAAAGGCAGCAGAGCCCCAGAGTGGTGTTGAAGCAGCAGGTGAAGGAAGAAGAGCCCGACCAGGCAGAATCAAACTACAAAATGTCGCCTCTACGTGAATGTTCTCCGACAGCGCAGCTCAATCAAACCGTCGCGGCTAACCCCTCATATCTCCGGAGCCAGTCTCCAGACACTTCTCTGAAAGCCTCTGATAGCGCCCCGACGCCGGCCTCCTACCCGTGCTCCCCGTCTCCCTCCCCGTCTCCCAGCGTGTCTCCGTCGCCCACCCCGTCGCCCACGCTCTTCTCCATCAGGAGTGCCTCCGGGGTCCAAGTGAAGAGAGGGACCACCGTTACAATCAAACCAAAGAGGCCTGTCGCTGCTGCTGCTGCTGGAGGAGGAGGAGGCGAAGGGGCGGCCTCCTCGCCCTCAGCTGGGCCGAGTCCTGCGAAGACGCCCTCGCAGAAGGCCCAGACAACCCCCACTGTGGCTGAGCCAATCAGGAAGAAGTACCCGACGGCGGAGGAGATCCAGGTGATCGGTGGATATCTAAGTCTGGAGAAGTCCTGTCTGGTCAAAAACAGAGGGACCCCGAAAAGGGTGAGTGGAAGCTGCACCTTTTCTTTTTGACCTTTGACCTCTTAATGATAGAAATGCTGTCCCCAAAAAGCAGAGAACAAAATGGTGGCTTTACCGTAGGTGGTCCAGACGGTATCACCTTGTGTCACCTGTCTGACGGCCCCTGGTCATCCCCTTTCACTGGGAGAACATCCCCTTTGATTGAGAAGTGCAATCGCAGAGACCGACCTAAGCCTGTTAAAGCCTTATCAGGCACGACATCTTGATTCTTAGCCATAAAATCCCGCTGTGATCTGCTTTTCCACTCGGTTGTGCATCTAATGCTTTACGGACTTTTGACTTTTGACTCGTACCTACTGCTTCGCCACAGTACGCATGTTTAATCGGCGGCTTCGCAGGCAGACAGCGTCAGTAAAGTGGAGCTTTTTTGTCTCGCAGCCTAATGAAACCAAAGGCTAGTATTTTCACTCTAAAGGAAAGTTCACAGAAATGTTTCAAGCGTCACCGGGGACAGAAAAAGTTGATGAGGAACCACAACAAAGGAGAGCGCCAGCTCCTTCCTCCATCTGGTCTTTTTCCATCACATACATCCCCTCACGTCAAATCTAACTTGCTGTAGTTAAAGTTCATTGTTGGACCATCCCGAGAACACAGGAAGGTGTGCTCATGGCTTTTGCTGCACCCGTTTGCCTGTTAGAAGAATTGCATTGTTTTTTAGCGCCGTGTTCCGACAGTGGGAGTTGTCAAACTTTCCCCTCGGTCTGCATCTGACTTTGTTGCAGGCGGCTTCCTCGTTCCCTCACGCCAACTCTGCCATTTCTTGCAGAGTCAGCCCTCGCTGCCCCTCAGACAAATATCTCTTTGTATCTTCTTGGCTGTTGCGCAGAGCTTTGGTTTGTTAGACTGGAGTCTTGGCAGACACTTTTTGACCACGCTGACCTTTCCCTGCACGGCTGAGTGTTTCTGACAGCGGGCCGCCAACTCCCGTTGGAAGTGAACTAAGACAGTGAGCGGTGCTGCAGAGAGACGTGAGGGAAAAATCACAACGGAGATCTGATCTGCCTGGAGAGGCAGGGCAGAGAAAAATGACAGTATGACAGTCTGACACACTGAGAGGATTAAAGACGATTAAAGGCTTGTTCAGACAGAAACCCTCTGTAACGCTGCGTGTTTCTGCTCACTTCCTCTTTCAAACTTGCGCTCTTCCTCCAAACTAGAAACTCAGATCGACATGGGGAAGTGACGCGGTGTCCTTTTTAAAAATCTGTGCCGTCTTATCAGTTTTAAAAAGACTCGACTACTGGAGCGAAAGAGAAACTAGTTGTGAGAAGGATTCTTAAAAAATTCACTTCTTCCGTTCAAGGTTTTCCATCTTCAGTGACTCATGATGAAACTCATGATTGATTTAAATCAGTCGAGCTTTGTTTTTTAGGTTCAGAGTCAGGTAATTCCTCTTTGACCACTCGGTGATTCCCTGACCACCTGTCACTCTCACGTCGGTGCCCTTCAGACTGTTTGACGTCAGGTGGCCTTTCCTCCCCCCATTGAACAACGGCATCATGGGAGGTGAAGGGGGAGAATTCACCTGCTTCCTCTCGACCTTTATCATCCTCCTTTTCTCTTAAGTTTCCCTTCGCATGGTGCTTTTTTTTATCTTGCATCAAAACATAAAATAATCCAGATTTTTTTTGTCCAAATCCACCTATAGATGAGTTTTTCTAAATATTCACATGTGCATGTTTGCTATTGATTGATGCAAACTACTGTGAAATCAAGCTTCAAACTTCCCTCTTTCCGTCTGTTCTACCGTTTCAGTTCCTGCGTCTCAGTGGGCGCCTCTGCTGTCCTGCTGTGCTGCCTGGGTTAATCAGGTTCAGGGAGGGAGGATTAGCCTCCTGGGCCTGAGCATGATTTGCCGAGCCTCTCTAATGCAGAGCTATTATCTGCACTACTCTGCAGACGGCTGCAGCGTGAAGTAACTCGTGGAGCGTGTGCAGTCTGGTGTCTGCAGGTTTCAGGCCCCAGAACATGACTGTACATCCGGCTGTGTTTACAAGTCGAGGCCTCAGAGCTGAGCTGCTGTTTCCTGTTCTTCAGTTTGCTCCATGTTGACCTTTGAGTAAACAAACTCCACGTAAGCATCGACCGGAGCCGGCAGAGAGGAGCTGAACCAGTCGCTTTTCTCTTTAGGAGAAGCTGCAAAGTGACCCTGTCACATACTTTCGCAATATGATATAATTTCCCTGGAATGATTAAATACTCAGTGCATGAAGTGTTCAGTCAGTAAACACTCTCCCAAGGGGAGTATTTCTGCTGTGTTAAGCCTCCTGCTGTCAGTTAACATTACACTGACAGCGTAAGCACTCCTCAGTGCCTCCAGACTGTTTACAACTCCCCATTAAAGCACCGATGTCTCGGTATAGAAGTAATAATACGTGGTTTGAGTCCACGCTCTTCCAGTCCACTGACCCTCTCCCCTCCTCGTGCTTCCAGGGGAAAGTGTGTTTCAACGAGGACCGGCTGGAGCAGGTCTGCGAGTACCCGTCAGAGACCTCCTTGATGGCGTGTGTCCCGCATCCTCACGACCTGGGGCGGATGGAGAAGCTGCTGGGGGACGAGGCACAGGAGGAGGAAACCGACGTGGACTTAGAAGCCATCGTGTCCAAGAGCACAAGGAATGTTGGGACTGCAACAGGACGGGGTCTAAGAGTGGGTCAGTGTCACCCTCTTCTCAAAAAACATAGCGTGTAATGACTTTTTCTTGTCGTGGAGAACAAATGCAACGGATCCTGTTGCATTCACGGTTCTTACAGAGCCCTAAATGTCCCGGTCGGTGAATAGAATCCAGTCCGATTCATAATCGATTAATTACTCCCCATCTCCGTCTCTCTGTCTTCCAGATGAGTCTTGCGCTCGGTCATCTTCGCCAAAATTGCCCTTGTGATGAGATCACCAGCATTTTTGTGTGATTTTTATCATGTCTCCTTTCATTTTAATGATCAAGTGTTTTGTAATGGTGTAACATTTCTTTTTCATTGAAACTGGCTGTAACATCAAAATGAAGGACTGTTGAGTAAGAAATGTACAGTTGATTTATGCAGACATTTGTGTAGTTTATTTTCAGGGGAATGGGGGGAGGGGACAAATGTGAATGTATGAGAATGGTACAATATCACAAAACCCTCAGGTGTGCACTGTGGGCCGATGGGGATCACTTGTCTATGCAATATGAAAATTGTATTTTTTTTAGACGATATATTCAGTAGTTTGTTCTCCGTTGGTTGTTTTCTAAATTGAAATCAGCACTGCCTCCGCACAGAAGAGTGATGCTCGCATCATCTGTTTTCATGTGCCTGCTGGATTTGCTCGTACAGATGACGTGAAAGATGCGTTTGTGAAGACGTCTGAAGCCTTTCAGAAAAAGAAAAACTCCTCTCAGAGTATGTTGGTGTTTTTGGTGTTATTGATGTTATTGGAAGTTGTGGGGATGAGTGTCGGTGCAATGTGTGTGGGGTCTGTGAGCCTGAATGTTCAATTAAGAAGAAACAGTTGAAGCGTGAGGATTTAGATAAAGGTGTTGTTTTGCTATTTTTGTGGAAGTGGAGAGGCTTCTGTATAACTGGATACACATCCTATTACAACTGGTCTGACTTGTGGCTGTATAATGTTGTTTAGTCTAATCTTTACGTTTGTGAATGAATAATTTAATTGGTAAAAGAAGATGTAAATTGTGTGCAGTCTTTGACAATTAATTGTTTCTGAATGAAGGAGAAGAGAAGCTGGCTTCAAGATGAAGAAAATATAATAAATAACTCTGAAAATAGTTTTCTGTTTCCCTCATTTGTCAGTATCATATTAAATGGGGATCTGCATAAAATGTGAGCAAACCAACACCAATCCATCTCTGAAGATGACACTAAACAAATATATCACCACATGCAGAAGTACCAAAGAGATTAGTAGCAGTATTTCACAAGTACCTGAAGTACATGTACAGGCTTCTGAAGGGGTAGGAGGCGGGGTCATGCGTCAGGATCCTGAGGGGTAACAGCGGCCCCCTGCGGCCACACGCGGTACTGCAGGAGAAGTCCGGAGTCACGTAGCTGTTTACGGAAATATTTTTACGTCAACACGTGTGGAGGCTTGTATGCACCTTCAGCCCAGCTCCGCTCGGTACGTGGTCCTCTGCATGTTCGCAGCCTGGAGGAGGAAACAAGGGGATTGTCTCCGCCTCGTGCACATGTCTCTTCAAACCAGGATATAAAGAATAACAAGAACGACCTCCGCGGAGGAGCCGCCGAGGATCGGGAGAAGCATGAGGAGGAGGGCTGAGCGTCTCTTTGACGATCTGAGGAAACTGTGCTCGGCTCTCTCTCACACTCGAACGCGGGACCAGTGATCACCAGCGAGCGGAGGCGAACATGATTTTCAGGAGGATCCAGGCCGGATCCTGCAGAGCGTGGCTGACCCGGGTGAGTTGGACTTGTTGACATTTCACTTCCTCGCCCGCAGGCCCGTGGAGCTCAGAGGACACTTCCTCCCTGTGATCCGCCCTGGGAGTGTCCTGCCTGTCAGTGCACGGAGACACACTTCACATGGGTCCGCTCTGCGGGACATGAATGGACCTGCTGGAAAAACCAGTCAACTTCTGCCGGACTGGGAAAGAAAACAGTAGAGTTACTTGAACTGAAGCAGCAGAGATTATCCATTTTATTGTGAAACCAGATGCTGTGACAAAAAGTTAATCACTCAGACATGGGATCAATAAAGTTTTATCTAAAAGTTTGTGAACTTTCAGGATCAGGATCAAAAATCAGTTTTTAACCAGTTTAATTTTTTTTTAATCATTTTGCCTGGTGTGTACGTTTCCATCTTGCCTTCATCTCCTCCCTCTCTTTCCAGGTTTCACTGAGGCAGGAGCTGAGCTACTCCTCCTCCGTGCCCCCCCAGCCGGTGCCCCCGCTGGCCCACACCTTGCAGGGGTACCTGAGGGCCCTGGAGCCGCTGCTGCCCCCCGACGAGCTGAGCCACACCCGCAGGATGGTGCAGGAGTTCGGCCGGCCGGGCGGCCTGGGCGCTCAGCTGCAGGAGGCGCTGGAGAGGAGGGCCAGGCACAAGAACTGGGTTCGTCTTTGTCTTGCGTCGGCGTGGGAAGTGGGACAGGTGATGGAGTGCTTTCACATGTAGACACAGCCGCTGTCCTCTGTCCTCCGGCAGATCTCAGACTGGTGGGTGCAGTGGGCGTACCTGGAGAGCAGACAGCCTCTGCCCGTGCACTCAAACCCGGCCATCTCTCTGCCCAGGAGAGATTATAACGACTGGAGGAGCCAGCTCGTGTGAGTCAGCAAGTACTGACAATAATGACACAGCAGATTAGAGTTCAAAGTTGTCGTCCATGTTCCTAATGAGTCAGGAGATAATAAAATACTGTTTATCTCCATAGGTTTGCATCCAAGCTCATCGCTGCAGTTCTGGACTTCAAGGCCAAACTCCAAAAGTGAGTTTTATAAATGAACAGAATAATATCTCTCTCTGTTTTGTTTGTCTTCTCTCTGTCTCTGAGGCCTGCCCCGGCTTCTATTTTAGCCTTTCAACTTCAGCCTGACTGGCATGGCCTCGTGTTCCGCTGCTGTATTAAGTTAATCTCTGTCTAAATTTATTTGCACTCGCTGTCAGTAGCTGTATCGTCGCTCGGCCTATGGGTGCTCGTCATGAAAACTCTTTGACCTGAAATTTAAGCTGCACACAAGTCTCAGAGGCAGCGTCACCACCCAGTGGTGTTTGACAGTGTCGCAGTCTGAGTAAACACACCCAGTGATGCATGAGGTTTTCGACTGGTTGAAGAGTCTCAATAAGTTGAGATGAAAGTTTTTGAGGATAACCACGAGCCCTCTCTCCCTCAGCGGCCAGCTGCCGGTGGAGTACATGAGAGGGAGGCCTCTGTGCATGGAGCTCTACCCGCTCCTCTTCTCCTCCTGCAGGATCCCCGGACCCAAACACGACCACATCACCCACTATGGCCGCTCGCGTCGCTTCCCGACGCACATCACGGTTGTCAGGAACTACCAGGTGGGAGGAGTCTCTTTTGATCTCTGACGTTATTGTCTTTGTGTGTGTTTCGGAAACACAGACCTGGTCATTGTCTCCTGGTGTCTTCCTGCCCCTAGTTCTTCCAGCTGGAGGTCTACAACAGCGACGGCTCCCGACTGACGGAGAGTCAGATCCACAGCCAGCTGCTGAGGATCCGGGCTCAGTCCTGGAAGACGGACAAGGAGCCGATGGGCATCCTGACCAGCGAGCACCGCCACACCTGGGGACAGGCCTACAACCGCCTGCTGAGAGGTGAGACACCAGGACAGGAGACGCACCTCAGATCAGGGGGCCGGCTCCTCTGCAGGAAGGAAGCAGATTAATCGATCCGACACATTTCTATCGTCTGTGTTTGACTCAGATAAACTGAACAAGGAGTCAGTGCGGATGATAGAGACCGGACTCTTCTGTTTGTGTCTGGACTCTCCGGTGATGAGGATATCAGATGAGAAGTATGCACACACACAGTAGATTGGGAAGGGTGGGAGAGTTGCTCTTACTTGTAGACATCTTTTTTTCCTGAGTATCATGTTTCTGTTTGTTTTTCTGATTGACAGGTACGCAAGCCGCAAAGCAGCCCAGATCCTGCACGGAGGCGGGACGTTCTCCAACAGTGGAAACCGCTGGTTCGACAAAACGCTGCAGGTGAGCAGTTAGACCTGGAAACGTCGGGTTAGGTAGGAGTATCGCAGTCAGATTGAAGCCGGTCTGCTTGTATTGACAGTTTGTGGTGGGCGAGGACGGATCGTGGGGGCTGCTGTACGAACAGGCCACAGCCGAGGGCCCGCCCATCGCAACGCTGCTGGATCACATCCTGCAGTACTGGTGAGACAAAAGGGTCTCATTACGGTGGATCAAGGTGTTTGTGGTTGCTTTATTTTTCTACACCGAGTTCTCTCCTCTGCAGTGACAAACCAGACCCGAAGAGAGCGCCGCTGGTCCCTCTGCCAATGCCCAAGAAGCTTTACTTTCACATCGACCGGGAAATCAAGAGGGACATCGAGCACGCCAAGCAGAACCTGGACATGTGAGCGCTCCATGTTGAAACATGAACCAAGCTCCTCACTGCTCAGTGTGAGCTGGATGTTTGCTTTTCAAACCTGACACGGCTGAAGTGAACTGAAAGAAAAGCCCCAGCAGAGCAAACACATTAATCTGCTCCGCGTTAACGTGACCTTAAAAATAGTTAAATAAAGAGCCCGTTCCACCGAGTTCTTTCATCACTGAGTTGTTGTTGTTGTTGTTGTGATCCGGGCTTCTTATTTCCCGATCACAGTCCGACATCATAGCTAGGAGTAATTCATCTTCAACGTCCGGAGGAGCCAATAGATTTGTTTCTCCTGCAGATTGATCAACGACCTCGACGTCAACGTGTTCAACTTCAAGAGGTTCGGGAAGGAGCTTCCCAAGAAGCACAACCTGAGTCCGAACTCGTTCATCCAGGTGGCCCTGCAGCTCGCCTACTACAGGTCAGAGGTCTTCCAAAGACAGAACCTTGGCAAGTGTGTTGTTGAGGAATTTTTTTTAGGTTTCTTTTTTTTTTTTTTTTTAAGAGTTCACAAAGAGGTGTGTCCGGCCTGTGACATCGCCTCTCAGCGGATGTTTCGAGGAGGAAGGACGGAGTTTATTCGCTCGCCAACGAGCCAGACGCTTAAGTTCATACTGGCCTTCGACGATCAAACTGTGTCGGTGAGCTAAACAGTGCTAACGGCCTTTAACTGGGTTTCAGGGGATTTAACAGGAGGGGAAGTGGGACTGAGGAGCGTTTCATTTTTGTGTTGCAGCGGGAAGCGAAGCTTCAGCTGTTCAGAGAATCTGTCGACGCCTACACGGCTCTGACCAGTCTGGTAAATGAGGCTTGATACTGTCAAAGCTGGGGACCAAAGTATGAAGTGTGATTTTAACCAGTTATTTGATGCCACTTACCCTCTGTTGTTTTTGCTGCACCGGTCAGACTCTTAATGGACTCGGCATCGACCGACACCTGCTGGGGCTCAAGCTGCAGTCTATTGAGAAAGGGCTGACCATCCCCAAGATCTTCATGGACACAGCGTACGGGCTGGCGACGCACTGGAAGCTACGGACGGGACAGGTGATTGCGGTGTGCTTTGATCCCTCGCTGTGCGCAGGTTGAACGCTCACGCCCTCGTCCCTCGTCCCCTCAGGTGCCTGCCAACACGGACAGCGTGATGTGTTTCGGGCCCCTCGTTCCCGACGGTTACGCCATTTGCTACAACCCTCAGGAAGACCACGTCCACTTCTCCATCACCGCCTTCAACTGCTGCGAGGAGACGCACGCCGAAACATTAGCGCTCACGCTGAAGGACACGCTGTGTGACCTCCAGGATCTGCTGCAGCCGCCTGTGTAAGAGCTGCCGTCAAGATCAACCCACTCGTCTCCACCTGGAACAAAACAAAACAAAACCTCTTTAAATCCCTTCGTGTTGAGTTCTGGGTGAGGCCTGACATGGCTCCACTGAAATTAGATGTGCTTTTGGCTCTTTTTAAAAAGCTTTTGATGAAACAGTAGTTATTTTTCTAGCTAGAGCTCAACAAGCGAAGTGCATTGCGTTTGCTCCAGTGGATGCATATGTGTGTGTGGTGTTTGTAATTCTGGATGAATCCAAAGCCAAAGTGAAGCCAATCTGACACTCCAGCATTAAATCAAAGTGTTTGCAGAAGCTGACCGCACTCCTTTTCCCAGGTCATGTAATGACCTGCGTACTTTCTCTACAGAGGCTAAATGAGCTGCACTGCTGTCAGTGACACCACTGTTAATAATCCCCATGACTCTATTGGATCAATGTTTTTGCTTGAAAAGGACCAAAAGTCGAAAAAGCAGGTTGTAGTTGGTGGTGACGTATGAAACTGTATGTTGCATGTGAAGAGGCTGCAGGTCTGGTTAATAAAGCCTTTTATCACATGAATCCTCAATGAATCACTGTGTGTGCGTGTGATATTAATGAGACAGGGATCGGGAAAAATCTTGATCGTATTATCAGAGATATTTGAGCCACACAGAAGAACCACAAGCCACTCACCGTCTTTCACTGTCCTTCACTACAGCAGTGAAACAGACCACTTCCTCAGACATATTCATATTATTAGGGGTCCAAGCAGTAACAGACCACTGTTGTCTCATTTTATAACTGAAGCTATCTTGTTTATGACATGGGACGACTTGCAGCGTACCCCAAATGTGTCTGCTTGGACCCCGTTCATATTGTTCCACTTGCTTAAAGACATACATGGCTGATAAATATATATTTAAACATGAATATAAGCATAAGAGTAATTAAATATATTTGTATAGCACCTATCATACAAAAGGTTTACATACAGCGTACAGTAGTACAATACATGTAAATATAAATAAAAACAATTTACCACTGTCTTAAAGATAAAACATATCTATTAATCAAATATAATTATGAATTGTTCTTTAACAAAGTGATGGAAATAATAAAACACCAAATACATGAATTAAACGTACCAGATTTTTGTGGAAAACGACGAGGTTTGCTCCACGCTGATTGGACGAGCCTGCAGAGGATATGACGTCATGGCGCCTGGAACCGGAACAAACAAAAGGCAGCAGGAGCTGGTCGAGTTGGGTTCAGATTAAATATTAAAGTGTCCACAGTGCGTGTGAGAGTTACTCACATTTCATCTGTTCCGCAGAAACAAACCGAAGATGTCAGCACAACATCAGGACTCCATGCTTTTCATTTTATTCTAACCTCCCCTTTTATATATATTTTTTAATTTTTTTAAAGATTTTTTCGACGTTTTTTTTTTGTTTGTTTTTTTCTTAATCCTCGTCCTCAGTGTAAATGAAGGGCTGTCACTCCGCCATGTGTACCCGGAGGAGGCGGAGAGGCGGCAGCGGGGCGGCCGGGCTCCTGTACCCGCTGCTCGGTGCTTGTCTCTGGGCTGCGGTGGTCGGATACAAGCCGGTGGTCATCGTGCACGGTTTGTTCGACAGCTCCGGGGATTTTAAAAACTTACAGCGGTTCATCAACGAGGTGAGTGGGCAGCGGAGAGGGGGAGTTTGAGTCCAGTTTTCCTCCCAGTGCCAACACCGGCCTCACACCCCCACCTCAGATACACCGTGTACTATTTAATGGGGCAGCCAGCGGGTAGTATTATGTTGTAAACAACCCTGCACATTTACTCAAGTAGATCCATTGCAGATGTTTTACTTTTCCCCTACAGGTGTTTGAAGGCTACCTGAACTTTGAACAATATTTTACCTACAAATAGATGCTTGAGTATTTTTATCATCGACTATGCGGCTGAAATCATTGATTTGTTTTTCAAAAGTCGAAATATTGACAGTAAAGAAAATACATGTTAGATATGATGTGAAAGATTCAAATATTGTCCCATGTGTTTGTGTTTGTCACCTGCCGTATGAACCCAAATTCAAATTTAAACCACCAGCGCAGACAGATGAACAATTCCTACTTTAATGTGAGTTCACACTGAAACCCAGAGCTTTCGTTGGGAATAGCCCCATTCAGCTGAATGTGTGGTAATGTTTAATTTGGTGGACGAAATTCAATCCAGTTTCAGTTCCTGTTTTTCACCTCCGCTCATTCTAAACCAAAACAACCACAAGTGCAAATTCAGACCCCACTCTTTCTGCTTCAGTTGGTTTGTGCTCCTGCTGTCTGTGAGTGACTGATATTTGAAACGCATCCTGGTGACCTGGAAACCAACAGTTCCCCAACGATATTTCAAAATACAAATACAGGTAGATTGTGAAATCCAAGATGTTGTCAAACTGCTAAGGCATCATGCTGTTATTCTGCCTGAGGAATAACTCCCACTCCTGCTCTCTCCTGCAGTCTCACCCTGGAACAAACGTGACCATCATCGACTTGTTTGACAGGAGTGCCAGCCTGCAGCCCATGTGGAAGCAGGTGGAGGGATTCAAGGCCGCTATCTATCCCATAATGCAAAACGCAGCGGACGGGGTCCATTTTATCTGCTACTCTCAAGGTCTGCGAATTTGTTTGTGCAGGAATTTATGTTTTTTTTTTTTTTTTTGACAGTGTCGTATTTGCATCCCCAAGGCCTGATGGGAAGTATTTGTTGTTGCAGGCGGGCTGGTCTGCAGAGGAATCCTCTCCACTCTGCCCGAACACAACGTCCACTCCTTCATCTCTCTGTCCTCGCCTCAGGCGGGGCAGTACGGAGGTGTGTGAAACTGTGTCAAGATGACAACATGTCCACTTGTCTGGGTTCTCGTCTCCAGCTCTTGATCTCGTCTCTGGTTTCTCCTTCAGACACGGACTACTTAAGGTACCTCTTCCCTAAGTTTGTCAAGTCCAACCTCTTCCACCTGTGCTACACTGCGTTCGGCCAGAGAATATCCATCTGCAACTACTGGAACGGTGAGAACATCTGGAACCTCTCACACTCAGACTGAGTGAGCCTTGCTGGGCCCCAGTTTGACGTACTGGTTCTGTGTCATCCCTCCTCTCCCAGACCCCCACCACAGAGACCTGTATGTGAACAGCAGTGATTATTTGGCTCTGCTCAACAGCGAGAGGGCGAATCCGAATTCAACAGGTCGGCACGTTTTTCCGAGTAGAAGATTATTCCTGAGCGTAATCCAAACATTATGGACACTTCATTTAGAGCAACAGCATATTAATCCAGTCAGTGTTTCACCTCTAAATCTCAGAGTGGAAGACGAACTTCCTGAAGATCAGAAAGCTGGTGTTGATCGGCGGACCAGACGATGGCGTCATCACTCCCTGGCAGTCGAGGTGAGTTTCATAGTCTGTTTTCCCAGTAATCTGTGAAAACACTGCACATGTGATCAAGTTGTAAAGAGTGTTTAAATAAGTCATGATGCTAAAATACAGAAACCAGGGTTAATGGTTCACATGTTCCCACAGGAAAGCAGAACGCTTTACTAGTTGTTGACAGCACGGCTTGGTTTTTTTCCCCCCACTTTGTTTACACATCAGGAAGACTGTTGTTTTTTTATGATTTCATGACTCTCATGTGATTCTCACATTAACTCCTCCTGTCCTCGTTTTCACAGTCAGTTTGGATTTTATGACAACAATGAGACCGTTGTGGAAATGCAGCAGCAGGATGTGAGTGTGCACCATGCAACAGACACATGCACACCACCACCTTGTTAAAGCTTTGATGGAGCATACCAAACACCCTAACTGGGTTTTTTTTTTTGTCTCGTTCCAGTTGTTCTTGAGGGATGTTTTTGGTCTGAAGACGCTGGCGGCTCGTGGGGATCTGATCATCTGCTCCGTTCCGGGCGTCACACACACCCTGTGGCACTCGAACGAGACCGTGTTCCACATGTGCATGGAGAAGTGGCTGGTGTGAACACAACTCCGGCTCTCACACAAACACACACATGCACACAGAGCAGATTTATAAGCTCTTAACTTCCAATTGCATGAAAACCGAAAACCATTTTGTAGCATCCTCACAAACATTTGTGAGTTTAAGGACATCGTCCTGTCAAACGGTACTAGGTTTCACATTTTAATATTTATCCTTGTTTTAATTGAGTTTGCTTTTTTAAAATTGTGTTCATCGGGTTATCTGTACTTTAAAGGAATAGTTTTACATTTTGGAAATTGCTTACTTGGTTTCTTGCGGTATGATCAGAAGGTTGGTGGCACTCTCAAACTGTACAATAGATATGAAGCCAACTCTTGGATTTTTCTAGGTGCACAGAGCCAGGTTCGCAGTTTCTCCCCCTTTTCCAGTCTTTGTGCTAAGCTAACCACCTGTTATATTTACTGTAGGTTCATAATAATTTCCTTAACATGGGTGAGACCAACCTTCTCATCCAACTCAGACCAAAAAACAAAACAAAACAGTAATTTAACAAAATTCTTTTAAACCATGACAGTCAAATCCCACACAGGAAAATACTTTTATAAGGGTTGGTAAAGGTTTCACTTTGATCATATTATAGCATTCAGCAAAGGGAAAGCAGTCGACATTAGAGGATCATTCAGGTAATTTGTATTTGAAGTTTGCAAGAAATGGATGAAAAACTGAAAGATGTAAAATCCATGAATTCACTCCACTGGAAAACTGCTTCCTCCATAATGCAACTGAATAATAATAATGAAGTCTCAGACCCAAGCTGTGGTGACCCTGGTCAGGTTAAGAGGCCACCTCACCTCACTCCATCAGAACCACTGTACCCATCTAATGCTTGAAAGGCTGATTTCCATAACTCCCCTTTATTTTTCTCACAGTTATCTCCGTCAGTTTTGATGCAAACACAAACACGACAAAGTGAATGTCTTTCAGGAGAGACGGGCACTCGCCCCCGTCTTCAAACAAAACCTGAAAATTGGTGGAGAGCCCTTTTAATTTACATTAAAGTGAGATTGTCACTCAGATACCGAGCTCTCATCCAGTTACCCATGCGTCTCCTCACACATACCTCAGAACCCGCCCCAGCAGTGCCTGAGCAACGTCCATGAACAGACACATCTTATGACGTATCTCTTTTTTTCTTTTTCTTTTTTTTAACTGTGTACATCTTGCTGTCATTAAGCCTTAATATAACCCCGCCCCTCCAAGCCTCAGTGTTCATGTCCATTACCGAAGTGCTACGACCCACTGCCTGTGTCGGGGTCAGGGTGAAGGAGGCGTGGGCGGGAGCGCGGCAGTGGTGCGTCAGTGTGTACGTAGCCACCAGACTCTTGTGCGTGTCGCTCTTTACCTCTCATCGTGTTCATATATATATATATCTCAGGCCTTTGAGCAACGGTGTTTGTCTCTCTTAGAAAAAAGGGATTTGTTTGGTATAACCTTGCATTTTGTTGGGTGTTAAACATTTACTGCCTGTTGTATTTTGCAGATATTTGTCAAAGAAGAAAAAATTCAAATATCGAATCTGTGATTTTTTAAAACAAAAGAAGTGAACTACTGTTGCACAATGTTCAGCCAAATAACCAGAAGGGAAATGACAAAGAGGGATTTGAAGAATTTAAAGTTGCTTAATTTGAAGTATTGTTGACTTGTTAAAAATGAACTGACCTCAGCGACTGCTTATGGATTCAAGATTTTAGGGACGTCCTCTCAGCTCAGTCTTCTTGCAGGTATTAAACGTGAATATAGCATCTTTTTTAAAACTCAAACAGAAATTGCTATTTTGACATTATCCCAAAGTTTCTACAGTGTTTGACCTGCACATGAAAATGTGTCAAATTTTGTCACATCCTCAATAAAAGGCTGTTTTCGAACATCTGCTCCTGGTTTGTTGCATTTCACTTGTCACAGTCTGATCAGCTCACAACACAAAATATTAATGAACACAGACTGAAGCAAGGATTATGCAGTCACACATTTTCTCACGTTACGAGTCAAAAGAAAATACAGCAGCAACAACAAATACTCTGATCATACCTTGGCTTTTAAATAAAAGGAAAAAAAGTACAGGCATTAAAAGTACTTAATGCAAAAACTGCAGTAAAACCCCACTAACCCTAACCCAAGACATGTTCTCCCTCTGGATGGTGGCACTGGGTAGTTCTCTTTAGTGATTATTTTTATTCCTTTTTTCCATTACCTTACGTTTTGCGAGACATCTTGTAAAACCTCTGGTAGACTGGGCCTCACAGTTTGCTTTGTCATGCTCCAGTTTCACAAAATGTAGACTCAAGTTTGATAAAGCTTTAACAGATTCTCTGGAACTTTGGTTGAATGGTGTCCACACAAGTGAAAACTACAACCGTGTCTCCTGGACTCAACTTTGTGAGTCTTTGAACAGTCATCTTCTGAGTCGATGTTAAATTTCCCCAGTCAGATAAAACAGCTGACAGCCATCAGCTGGTCAGGCCTCAGTCCCTGCAGCGCTGTCCCACTGACTGCCCGGACAGAACCAATATGACGACTCCATGTGCTCCCGAGACAACTGCTCCAACCACGTTCACGCCACACTGCCCCAGCCCTGGCGAACTCCAAAGGGAATCTGCCCTTCAACCTAACTAGGACAGAACAATAGGAACTTACGACTGTGTACAGACTGGAGCTAAACGCCACCAGGACTGAGCCGTACATCTCACACACTCACATGCACAGACACACGAAAGGCTACTCACCAGAGCTTACGAGACCTTGACAAGGACGACGATGATACGTTTACACACATGTATTTAAACAAGACAGGAACCATAACATAATGTCCACAGAGTAAAGGGACGTCAGGGAGGGACAACCTCATCCTTCAGAGATGAAGGACATAAACATGGACAAAGCTTTTAAAGGACACGGCACAGCAGGCCCAGGTGTGCTCTGATTGCAGCTGACGTCACTCCCCTCCTACCACTCAGACACCAACACAAACAGCGACACCTAGTGGCCCATGGAGGGCGGAGGGGATGCTACCTGCAGTACTATTTGATGTTTTTAAATGTACTCTGATTTTTTGGGGGGGGGGGGTTCAATAAAAGTACAACACCAGCATATAATTATTCCCCAACCCCTAAACATCTGGAGGATGGGGCCTGTTAAACTCCGGGACTACATTTCCATGCATGCCTTGCTCACCGGAAGTACCCGACCAGTCCACCGGATATGAGTCCGCAGCGCCGCGAGAGGCCCTTTCCCGTCTGTGAGCAGCGTCGTACAGAGCGACAGACACGAGTGAGTGAGAAAATAACCTTTAACTCGGTCCATTTAGCTCCAAAACAAGCGCGATCGGATAGAAGGAGCTTCGTATGAGCCCACCGATCGATGGAAACCGGGCAGACGTGTTAGTTGAGCGGAAACGAGCTTTTTATTTTCTGGGGAATGTCACAACGGCGCTTAGCGGTAGCATGTGGCTAGCTGGTTAGCACGTGTGGATGCGGCATGTCGACCAGCGCTGGATAGAAGGCGTTAGATTTCCGCCTCAGAGGCGTTCTATTGGAGAAATCTTCTTCGTTTGGATCCGTATTCACTTTAACTATCTCTGTGAAAACACGCCGCCGGTTAAAGAGGCTCTTTACCTTCGTTCTAACGCTGGCGCTTCAGCCTACATGGTGGACCCAGGCTCCGGCCCTGCTGTGACAGTCTCCCCTTCTTCCTGCTCTGGTCCCACGTCCTCTGTGTCCTGCTCCGTTTTAACTTGTAGACCAGTTTTCTGCAGCACAGCGATGAATCAAACCCGCGACTTTAGTAAATTTGTTAACTTTCTGTCTTGTGTTGTGAGACTGCACTTCCTGCTTTGATCAACGTAGATGTGTGATGCCGTGAAATATGCTTAAATTACGGCTTACGGTTAGTTTGACACATAAATAGAATAACTTATTTAAAATAAACGATGAGGTGAGCTACTCCCTCCTGTCAATCCTTGTTTTACAGTATGAAAATTGATAGTAAGTTGTTACCTAGGTGTTGTGTCCCATCACTAATCATCCATTGTCTCTGTCTTCAGTGACTGAGTGGGAGACTGCCCCGGCCGTGGCTGAGACCCCGGAGATCAAGCTCTTTGGCAAGTGGAGCACCGATGATGTTCAGATCAACGACATCTCCCTGCAGGTGAGCTGTCCCTCGGCTCCAGCCGACTGTCGCTGTCACTCTGATCCTTCAGAGCGAGGCTAGAGTCACGCCTGGACATGACCCGTTGTTCTGGTGTGCTAGAGTGCTCGCAGAGGAAAAGGTCTTTGCTTATTCATTGGCTGTAGTCTCATGTGGCCCAGTCAATCACCAGCTCAGAAACAATGTCTCCATATTGCGTTAACATGTTATCAAATCAAACTTGAGCGAGCCACATCACTTGAACTTAACGTGCCCTCTCGCCTCTATAGGATTACATCGCCGTAAAGGAGAAGTACGCTAAGTACCTGCCACACTCTGGAGGCCGTTATGCCGCCAAGCGTTTCCGCAAGGCCCAGTGCCCCATCGTGGAGCGTCTGACCAACTCCATGATGATGCACGGCCGCAACAACGGCAAGAAGCTGATGACCGTGCGCATCGTCAAGCATGCCTTCGAGATCATCCACCTGCTGACTGGAGAGGTAAACACAGAGTGCGAATACTGAATAAGATCACTGTTGGTAAAACGCCACGTTGAGCATTTCCTAATACTATTTAAAATCGTTTTCCCAGAACCCCCTTCAGGTCTTGGTGAACGCCATCATCAACAGTGGACCCCGTGAGGACTCCACCCGTATCGGTCGTGCCGGTACCGTCAGGAGGCAGGCTGTGGACGTGTCGCCCCTCCGCAGAGTTAACCAGGTGATGTGGCCACACCTATTTCTTTTCTGGAATAATGAGTCAAACATTTTCTGTGCACTACGCGAGGCTAGAGTCACGCCTGGACACAACCCGTTGTTCTGGTGTGCTAGAGTGCTCGCAGAGGAAACCATCTTTGCATATTCATTGGCTGTAGTCTCACGTGGCCCAGTCAATCACCAGCTCAGATACATTTCACCAACAACCAGTGTTTTGTTCCACTGTTGTTTTGGCAGATGGTTGTTTTAACCTACTCCTGTTCTTTTTCTGTCTCAGGCCATCTGGCTGCTGTGCACAGGAGCAAGAGAAGCTGCTTTCAGGAACATCAAGACCATCGCTGAGTGTCTGGCTGATGAGCTGATCAACGCAGCTAAGGTGATTGTTAACCTACAGCAGGAGCTCAGTACAATAGGAACAAACATCCTTCTTGACACGTCGTTTAAAAGCTACATTTGTCCTCCTCCTCATGACAAGTGGTGAGAAATGAAATTGAGCTGTGATGTGTTTTAAACATTGACTCCGTTGTTCCAGGGTTCATCTAACTCCTACGCCATCAAGAAGAAGGACGAGTTGGAGAGAGTCGCCAAGTCCAACCGTTAAAAATGTTTCCTTTCTAACAAAACAAATAAATTTGAAGAAACTTCTGTTGGGCTCCAGGTTTTTAC
Source organism: Pseudorhombus dupliciocellatus (assembly GCA_016785235.1). Taxonomy (NCBI): domain Eukaryota; kingdom Metazoa; phylum Chordata; class Actinopteri; order Pleuronectiformes; family Paralichthyidae; genus Pseudorhombus; species Pseudorhombus dupliciocellatus. Next base: position 1,524,310 of record JAFBJW010000181.1, read on the forward strand.
TCAAATGTTTTGATCTGGGGGGGCAGTATACTAGGAACACCTAGCACATTATCATCTGTATAGTCACATATTCCAAGTTAACTAAACAGGAGCAAGATGAACAGTAACTGGTTATTAGTTGAATTTTATTGACACCTACACCAGCTACAAATTTACACAACGAAAGCTAAAGCAATAAAAAGCAATCTGTACTTGGCAGCTACATGTCATTGATAATCAAATTAATACCAAACGATTATAATGTAGAGCTGATTTTTACCTGGATACCACAAGGTTAAACGGCTTGTAAAGCATCATGTTTATATTCAGTCTGAAAAGGGCATTGGTATAATATGAAAAGTCAGGTCAGCTTCTACAAAGTGAGTCAAATGGTGAATTCAGTGGTTTTAAGACTAATGGACCTCACTTTGCCCAGCAGGGGGCAGCTGGGGCAACAATCCGCTTGTTTACCATAGCGACAGATGGATCACACTCCTTCACACAAATACTGCATGTCACTGTTTCCTTTAACAATAAATAGGCAAGAATTCCGATGAGCAGAAAGTGTGCGAGGCCTCCGCTGCTACACGCGCAGTTTAAATGCTGTGCAAGGTACTTAGCTTCTGAACGTTTCAGAAATAGGAGTGTTTTCTGTTGATGAGGAGGCAGAGCGACGACAGGGACGCTCCCAGTTTGGACGCCTCGCTGCAGGCGGTAGGCAGGAGGGTGTAGTCCTGCAGCTTCTGGAAGGCCTGCGGAGAGGAAACAAGTTACTCATCTGCTGGAAGGACACTCTAAACAGGGAGGAAAAAAAACGCTTCACTGGCAAGAATCAGAGTTTATATTAGGAGGATATCATGCCATGACTAAAGTTACGGTAAAGCCATTGTTTCCCCTTTTCTCCTTCCTGAGTCAACAGATTGAAACTTTGCAATCAGCAGCACCAACATCTACTCTGCTTTTTCTAATCATTCAACGATCAGTCCTGTTTCTGTTAGCAAAACTTCAGCTCATCTGCCCTCATAGATCAAATATTTGAATGTTATATTTAGATTTTCCTGGTGCCTGCGATGGAAATTCAGACTTCCTGCAAAAGGATCCTCTATGAAGTTCCAGCTGTGGAAATGCAGCTGTAATCGCTGGCCAGAATGAAGTGAAGATGAGATCCTTTGAGGTGTGTGTGGACTCACAGAGACGCTCTCAGGACACTCCTCCGCAGGCCGGTGCAGCAGGAAGTCGCGTTTCGATGCACCTTTGATGTAGATGCAGTTTGCGGCTGCGTCCTCGGGGACTGTCAGGACTTCGTAGTGGTGATCAGTCAGCTGTTCCATCATCTGGAGACACACAAACACTTAGTGGAGAAGACCACACCTTGCTTTACACCCACACTCGAGGACAACACCATCAATAATGTGGCCGTTCAGATTACAGGGCCAGTGCTGACTGACTGGTGAGAGGCGTTGTTATTTTAGTGAACAAGCTCCTGCACATTTTTCTCAAACTGAACACACACTGTGTTTGTTTCTGTCCTATGCTAAAGAAGAGACGCGTCGTGCATGCAAGTACCCGGAGAGTCTTCTTGGCCCCGTCACTGTTGCTGATGACGATGGTGTCCGGTCCTCCCATGGAGCAGATGTTCTTCAGTCGGGCTCCACCACAGACAGGGACAGTGGACACGGCGAAGTCCTGTGCGGTTGGAGAGCGAAAGGTTTAACACACATACGGGATTTGAGCTCAGGCTTTCCCCCTGACTTACAACTTGTAGCCACGTTTTCCCTGTTTCCACCAAATGTTACTTCCTCTGAAATAAAAATACAAATCAAATGGTTCAATTCAGATTTTTTTTTGGACATTAACCAAACTGGAAACTAACGTCTGCCTGATTTAAATCAATATCCATGAAGAATCTGACACCTACTGAATGAAGAGGAAATGAACCTGGGAAAAACTTAAGGAACAACTGAAACACGATCTGTTCAATCTGCTGCTCCTTCTCTTCACCTCCTCCCCCCGATCTGACCACATGAAGCCTCCTCCCACACACACACACACTGATTCATACCAGACTGACAAACCCCCACCCACTGCATGAAAAGTGTGTGTGTGTACAAAGCCGAAGTGTGTGACAAGCACTTAAGAGAAGTGAGGGAATCGACACTGATGTGTGGCTCATATTGAGCCCGAGGGTCCCTCTGTGTGGTCTCCACTCCTCAGACAATGGAACAACCTCATCCATCACTGTTTACAGACTATAATTCCCCTAATGCATTGCAGCAAATGGCCACCTGCTCACTTTGGCAAAAAAAAAAAAAAGGGGGGGGGGGGGCGTTCATCATCCAACACGAATCCTGGCACTGCGACCATCTTCGTTGAGCAACCCATTCACATTCATGCATCCACCGCTCACCCTGAAAGTGTCCGCCAGCACCTCGGCTCCTCTGCGGTTGGTGTGGGACGAGATGCCGACGAAGAACTCCCTCCCCGTGAAGAGGATGTCGCTGCCCTCCAGTGTGGCTCCTCCAGAGTCGCCCTCCTCGTTCCCCATCTCCACCACGGTCAGGTTCAGCTCCGACATCACCCTCCTCACCGCCTCCGCCTGGAGACACGGAGAGAGGGACAACAAAGCAAATTAGAAACTTAGGTTGCCAGTCCTGCAGCTTTGAAAGATAATTCATTGCCATACTGGAACACAAACAGACAGCATCTCCCCGCGGCCTGTTTATCTCTCAAAGTAAGATTAAGTGCTCCATCAGAAGATTAGAGGAGCCCGGTCACTGCTGGCGTTACCTCGCTGCGTCTCTGCTGTTTGAAGGGCCTGGTGATGAGCGCCGTGTCCCCCTGGATGACCGCCACGTCCTCTATCCTCCAGCTCTCTGGGAGGTCCGGGTCGGGGGGGATCTCGATGAGCTGCAGGCCCGCCTTCTGCCTCAGGGCTCCCGTCAGGCAACCGAACTGACGCTGAGCTTTGGCCAGGTCCACCGCGACCTCTCCGTTCTCACGGCCGTCTGCCGCGGCCTTCCCAAAGGTCTCCGGGACGCCCCGCACCACGGCGTGGGTGAAGCGGCCGTACGGGCACATGTTGGCCATGTTTTTAACAGAGGGGCTGTTTTTTAAGTGGATGTGAGTGTTAGTGTTCCGCCAAACTGGGCCAGAGAGATAGATGTGATTGTGTATGAAGGCAGTTGAAGCTAATCGGATGAATCAGGAGGTCCAGGGAGGATCAGAGAGCATCTACGTCTCTGCGCTTCCTCTGTCATCTCACCACCCCACCGGCTGCTCCTCCGTCTGCAGAGAGAGGGAAACAGCCAAACACAACAACAGGCAGTTATATTATAAATTCTAGCATCCACAAATTCTGGGTATTAGAGATTCAGATTGATTCAGACATTTGGGGTCAGTGTCTCCAAGGGAGACAAAGAGCAGTCGACCTTATCTCTTTCCCTCTGCTCTGCTTTTTTGTTGTGGTACAGTGTTGTTAACCTCTGACACCTGAACTGTTTACACGTGGTTGCGTTGCTGCTCTGTGCATGTTCGATCGACCAATATTAAGTTTCTAAATCCACGTATAAGGAAGAGTCAAATCAAAAGGAAAAGGTCAGGGTCTTAGACTTGACCTGCAAATCCATGCAGAAACATATCACAAAGATTTGCCTTTTTTCATTCATCTTTTTTTTTAAATACTTTTTCACCTGGAAAATCCACTGATCATCTCCAGCTGTACAATAGTCAGTAGCCTGGGTTTTATTGAGAGAGAGGACAGGAGATGACTCATTCCTCTGGTTTTAGTGTCTCTACACTGACCCGCCCACAGTTGATCCCTGTATGTCCCCCTCAGGTCTTCTTCTAATATCACAAACATGAGCCACATCACCTCATGTCTCCATGCGTGAAAAGGTACTAAATAAAATAGATCATTATAAATAAAACTGTCCCCGAGCAGCTGAGACAGAGACAGACAACTGAGCTGAAACAAACAGGACCTTTGTCTGAACGCAGAACATAAAGAAACATTATTCCAACAATCTGCTGTGGATCTTTTCCTCCTCTGGACTCTGGGTCACATTCGGGACAATCACCCTTTCATCAAAGTTCCTGTAAACCTCCGTGTCCCGCTGAGACACTTCCACACAGGAAGTTCCCTGAGCTCCACTCTAACTTCTCCCACGTTCAGGAGAGTTTTCAAACAGGAAAAAAAGCGATTTCAGAAGTTAATTTCCTCCACGAGCAGCACACTGGAAGAACGAAGGTGTGTTTGTTTTGTGCAGCTGCAGACACCGAGGTGAACATCAGCCAGGAGAGCGGAGCAGCATCTGGAGGAGCAGCGGAGTAGCGGAGCACCGCCCCGCGGACCAGCTCCGGCTGCTCCCGAGAAAACAAGCAGCAAAGTGGGCAGCAACACTCACGGAGTCCCCGACGGGACCGGACGCTTCCAGGTGTGTCGGTCGCTCACCGGGTTTAAAGTTCGATTCCTGCGGCTCGACCCTCGTTTCCCTCCGGAGTGATTTAATTTCCCGACAGTCCCCGCTCCGTTACTCCGTGAGCACCAGAGCCCCTGTCAAGATGGCCGCCGTGGAGCCGAGGAGTTCCGGTCAGGAATAAAAATAAAAGAATCAGCGAAGCAGTAACAACAATAACAATGGTGAAATGCGTAAGAAGCAAGCAGATAAAACACAAGAAATAACAACAGAAAACATTTGTTCCAATTCGAAAAAGTACGTGCTACATTTGCACATAAACTGTACTTTAGAGAACATTGTACCTACTTTGACGACTTTACTTAAGGACCTTATAAACTTAACGCATTGTGTTGAAATTATATGCTAAATGTATGAATTGTCATTTAAAACACTGTTTGGTTAAACATTCATTCGTGTGAAGTTTGCCCCTTTGAAACATTTTAAACAATCATTCACTAACACATTTAGATTTATAACACATCATATTTTGCTGATGTTTTCCTCTTGTTCTGATTGTTTTAAATTTAATCACGAGTGCGGTGTAAAGTAAAAACAAACAAGGTTTCGCAACCACAATGCTCTTGTTTTGAAAAAATAATGGGCGAGCTTCCGGTTCTCTTCGTGTATTAATGTGGTTTTCACAAATTCCCTCTCTCTCCAACCCCTCCCCTACACGTCCTGTCCGGATCCAATCACCGTTGATTTGAGTTGTTTCCTCCACAGCCACTGATGCAGCAGCTTTAAAACAAACGAAAGAGTTTCATTTATTTATACAAAACAAACAGAACCAAGCACTTTAAACAATCAATACGTTTATTAAACCACTTTCAGGCGAACATGAGAGGATTGATTTCAAACTAATCTAAATCATAACTTATATATTATAAATAGAACAGGGCCCGACTCGGAACATCTTCACTGTTACACCTTCTCCTGGTGTAACAATACTGAAGTTTTTAAATGAAGATATTTAGGATTATTTATTGACTTGAGAGTATAAACAGTCGGAGGCTTGTCTCCTTCCCTCGTCTTTCTCCTCTCCCTCTGATAAAACTCATCATGGGCCTGCACTCTGCATTACTGATCCCTGGCTGTCTGTTTTTGTCTGTGTGACACAGCCAAAAACAATTTAATAATCCAGCTTTACTGGAAATGTGGGTCAAAGGATGTTGGACTCAACAGAGACTGAAATAAATGAGGAGAAGCTCTGCTGTTTGTTGTGCAGCGTGATATTTGTAGATTTGGACATCGGTGACCTTAACAGGCAGAAATACATCCCAGGTAACAGATGGCTGAGAGCTTTGTGCACGTAAATGTGGGCGCTTGAGTTTGTGCAGCTACTTTTTTGAAAAAGCTGAACCGTGGCAGCTCCAGGTTGTCGAGCGTCAGACACGGAGGCCACGCGGTGACTGAATAAGAAAGGGAAAGAAAAGAAAAGGAGTGTATCATCAGTAAACATTTTGTGAGGGTTGTGGAAAAGGGGAGGGATGGAGAGGGAGGGGCGGGGGATGGGAGGCGGAGGACACAGACGGGATTAAAGAACCATCTGTCCACAGTGGTCCAGCCAGCACAGAAAACATCCCTGTCAAATATCACTTTGCTGGGTTTAACGCGCCGCACCTAAACACAACACTACAGCTAAAATGTCAAGTTTAGTCCTCACGCAAAACAACTGGTGACAATTCATAGAGACAGTAACAAGTTTAGTTTGTATGAATGGCGAGAAGTCGTCAATAGAAACAGAAGAAAGAAGAGTTTTTGACCTATATTGCAGCCAGCCACCAGGGGGCAACAATACACTTTGGCTTCATTTTAAAGCAGCTGTCATGCCCTAAATATTTATGAACACATGCAGGAAGTTTGTCAGATTCCACACTGACGACTAGAGGAAACAGACTCAGCCTTAGTTTGCATGTGAGACGAGAACTAGCAAGAGATTCAAATCTTTATTTTTAACTGACTCAGGAGAACTTGTTTCCACATTTCATTTTAGGAAAATGTACATTTCTTGAAGAAATTAGGACAAAAATGAGAGCAGCCTCACGAGAAGAAAAGAAGAAACGCACAAATCAACAAACATAAGAACAAACTTCAGGATTACATCATAAAACCGACCCGATATGTACGAGCTTTTCAAACCTGTGACGGTTTCTCCATCCTCCTCACACGAACGCCTTCATCCCAACACTCGACTGTTCCCAAGATTTTTCAGGCTTTTCTCTGTGTAATTAATTAAGTGGTAAACAGCTTATTCAGTCTGAGCCCGCTCAGCTCCCTCCATCACAAGACTGCTGTCAGCAGACCGTCCTGCAGGCCGGCCTCACGTCTCCCATTACAGCCTGAAGGATAATTCACTTAAACAGACTCCCTCTCTCTCTCTCTCTCTCTCTCTTTCTCTATCTGCTGACTCTGCTCTCACTATATATATATATATATATATATATAGTGTGCCTGTAAATAAAGTCCAGATTAAAGTACAGTAATTGCACGTGGAGGTGGTTTTTCTCAGCGTGTCTCACTAAAGTACACCAAGTTAAATGACTGGGAATAAAACATGGATGGTATTTTGAGAGAGAAATCCAGAATGAACTCCAAATTAAATTACAATTTAGAGGGAGGGGACACCAAGCAGAAAAATCAACAGTGGCAGAAAAAGAAAAACTTAGGGCGATGATAATAAGCGAGGAGGCTCCACAGATAACGAAGTGGAGGGGGGGGGGGGGGGGGGCCAGAAAAAGTCAACACGAGGCAGAGAGTTTGATCTTTGAACAGAAAGTAATTGAATTTAGGTAATTGAGGGCGTAGGTCAGCCACAGCTGGTTCAGTGAGAGACCCGAGGGACAGGAAGCGATTTCAGTTTCTGTATCCAGCGGCTTGAGGCGTTATCGGAAAACCTTCGGGGATATCTCACTGGAGGAATCATGAAACGGCTCCTCGTGGTTTTCCTGTGTTGCCTTCCTCTGGCAGGTACGTGACTGACGTCAGCTGTTTGAGTGAAATATTTGCTGTCTGTGCAATTAAAAGAGCACCTGGTGATATATTTTGCTTGCTGTGATAAATCTACCACAGATACACGCTGGAAAAGTCCTGAAGTTTGTTGGGAAGTTAGAAAAGAATAAATAAGAAGCAGTTTCTTTTTCAGTACAGACGCCAGACGAATGTTTGAGGACAGAAGTGAGGGAATGTAAATTAAACACACAGGTGGAATTATTACAAGCAAGGCTATACAAAAATGAAAGGAAACTCGGTGGAAGGATGTGATAAGGGTCAGAGAAGAGTCTTTTACATTTGGTGTTCATCGGAATAACTTCTTTAAACTCCCTCTATTTTTCCCATCAGCCTGTTTGCGCTGTTACACATGCATGTTTCCAGCCATCTCTCCTCTGGACTGCCTCAGGTTTCCTCAGGAGTGTCCGGCCGGGCAGCGCTGCCTGCAGAGCACTGCGGTGGGAAAACGAGGTAACATACATGTGCATGCTTCATGTGATCTCAGGGTTTGGTTAAAATAAGATTTTTTGGTTGCCATGGATATGGTAATGGGTGATGTCAAATATATGTGAACGTGGATGTGTATGTGTCTGCGTGTGTGAGAGAGTGAGATTGGACGAGGATGGTCATGGAGGAGCAAAACAAAAGCTCATTGTGCAGAGAACTGCCCCGGACTGGAGAAATGTACTGTCTGTGTCTATGAGGACGGTTTTGTTTCGTGCTTGTCTGCAGTCGCCTGAATTTAATGTGAAATGCTGACTTCAATACTAAGTGTGTTTACACCCAGACCCAAAGAAATGAGCAGAGGCTGAAATCCTACACATGTAACTACATTTCCATCACTGCTCAAGTATACCCAAGTTTTCTTTAAAAAACTAAAATAGGACCTCCAGAAAGGGAAACTGAAATTAATCAATTTCTCGTTTCCTGGTGCCTCTTGTTCCGTTTCACTCAAGTAAACATGTTGTCTCAACTTCACAAGAAGAATATTTACCCCTGAAGTCAGTGAAGTGTAAACCTCTCAATCAAGAAAGCAACTAGCAATCAGAAAATAAACTCTAAATTCAATATATTTATGTGGATTTGTATCGATAGTGATTTCCTCCTCAGTAAAGCTCTTCCCCTCCCTCTTTGCTCTCACAGGACCTCTGCAGGTGACCATGTACGAGAAGAGCTGTGCCATCCCCACCCAGTGTGACGTGAGCGGTCAGAAATACGCCTCAGGCCTCTACTTCAACTACACCAACGTCTGCTGCGACACTGACCTGTGCAACAGTGCCGTGTCCTTTGCTGCCCTCAGCTGGAGAGGAGGAGTCGCCGCCGCTCTCTGGCTCCTGGCGCCAGCCCTCGCTCTGCTGCTCGCCTGAAGCTGGAGGCACCAGACGCCGAGGATGTAGGAGCCCTGAGCGGAATCACCTGGAGAAGATACGTGCACATGGGCACAGACTTTTCTGCTTTTAGAAAATGTTAACATGACCGATAGATTTTAAAGCCTATAATAAGCTATAGCGCAAGTTTTACACAGCTCTGGAGTTTCAGCGAAAACAGAAACATTGATAATATTCTTCCTGTTTCTTTATCTTTGTCTGCACAAATATAAACTTGTTCTACTTTAAAACTTTAACCATAACAGGCTCTAAAAACATATCATCTTTTTTAACAACATGTTTACAGAAGTATGATTCTAAAAGTATGATTTCTAATGGACAAATTGTTGTTTGCATCTTTTTGGACACTTTCCTCCATCTCAATGTCAGAAAAAAATTCTCTGTAAAGATAAACACACGTTTGTCATAGTTTGCTTTGTCATCAAGATATTTTTATTGGAACATTAATAAATGTGTTTTTTTTTTTAGTACAAAATACATTTCTGCCGAGCTATTAGTTTTTATGTTTTTGTTTTTTAATGTCCACACCAGCGCCTGTGGACGTTTAAGTGAAACAGCTTCAGACTACGTGGCAAAGAGCCGGGATGGGAGGGGGGGTTACAAAAGAAAAGGCTAAAATATTTGAAGGAAGAAGCAAAGCAGCAGGAAACAAAGTGAAAATGCACAATATAGGTCCCATACATAATGCAGAGCAAGATTTAAAAAAAAAAAAAAACAGTGGCATGAAAAACAAAACTAATGAAAATAGATGAAAATGGTCCCTGACACTAATTCTACAATGAGAATGAAAAAATATTTGTTTGCCTGGAGAGAGAAACTATTAAAAGACATTTACTAGTAAATTATTCAGACTTGATCCCTTTAGTTAAGTTTTTGAAACTCGAAATCCACATTAATTCAGTCAAGTACAACACTCTGATCAACACTCGAACGACGAACATTGACAGAGGAGGGGTTCAGTGTGTTTCATCACACTGGGCTCACACCACACGTGTAAAATCAAAGTCTGTGCACAGAATTGTCTTTTCAGTTTAAATTGCACTTCGGTTTCATTTTACCCTGACCTGGGAGACCAGACGGAAAAGATCTACGGTTAGATCTACGAGGTTTTAACTGCAAACAGCCTCAGTGGATGTTCATTTGCACGGTGCCCTGCAGGTTATTACATCCTCTACACACGCTGTAATATTATGAGTAAAAAACACATGGCTGCCAACTGCTAATAATATCTGTCATCAAACCCCATGAAAGGAACAATGGCAGGAATAGTCAATAAAACTTTAAATTTTGGGATGACTGGGCTGCTAACTTTCTCAGATTCAGTCTGTTAGCAAATCTATGCAGAGAAGAAAAAGGGATTTCCAGTAGCGCAGTGTGAACGAGCATCAACCAAAATGGCAGCTATGTAGAAATACTTGACGCTGGAAAGTCCCATGCGAGTCATATATGCAAGACTTCAGTTTCGAGGGGTGAAACCAGAGTTTCACATCAAATATCACTGCGACGCACTTTGTCTTTTCATGGTGTTTCTTCCGTCAGGAGGAACAGGACAGAGCTGGAGCTGCTGCAGAGCGTTGGCACTGAAAACATCAGCAGTTAACAAACAACCTTCACCTCCCCCTCCTCCTCCACTGACGACCCGATCTCCTTCATTCATAGGATTCTTCAGCTACACTGAGGTATACTTCATACGCGGCAGGCAGCAGAGCGGAGGCTCTAACAGCGGATCACAAACAAGCTCAGTAATCTTGAATAATCCTCCGCACAGAAAGAGGAAGCTCGAGTCTACTGACACCGTTTCCTGTCTCTACAACCGTTTTCAGCTCTGCCTCCTGCTGTGCACCCCCCCCCCCCTCTGAGATGAAGACTAAAACACAGTTTAAATGAAAGTTGTTAATAAACGTGAAGCATCTGTGATTACAGACAAACCACAAAAGACACTTTGGCAGGTGAGCTGGTTACTTTAGTTTTTTAGAAAATTAATGTTTCTAATACCAAGACGGTAAAATAAGAGCTGGATCGGTGTCTGTTAAATTCTCAGTGAGTTAAAATTCAAGAATTCACTGTGGCCTTAGCTGTCACTGTCCAAGAGGGAACTAGAGACATTTCCAACTGTACAGTGTCAACTTCCTACTGGTGGGAAAAATGAACAAAAGCAAGGCTGTAGGTTAAAGTCTGTGAAAGTGTGTGTGTCTGCAAGCAACGTGATTCAGTTGTGCAGAAAAGGCGTAAGTAGAAGATGAAGAATTTCCCTATATGAGGGAAAAAAAAAAACAAATACACAACGACGGCAGGAGGATGACACTATCAGAATGATCTAAAAATATATAAAAAAAAAGGGGAAACAACTTTTAAAGCTGTAAGGAACGAGGAAAGGGACATTAACGGCTGCAGAGGCAGAATCTGAGCCATCACGTTGCTTGCAGATTGAATGTGTGTTGTGTTGTGTTATTTGCGTCCTGCTGTCCTCCTACTTGAGAGCTTTGGCTACAGAGGAGTAGGCTTTGTGGATCTCGTCGTCGATCGGGCAGGTGGAGGCGAACTCCTCCCGGGCGTACGCAGCATTCAGGTACCTCCACAGGTTCGTTAGATACTGAGGGATGCTGAATTTCCTGTATTCCAAAGACACCACCTGGAGCGGACAGAGGCGATAAATCACGCACCCGTCATTTTCAGTCTTTTAACCTGTGCTGCCGTGCTTCAAACAGACGATTACCTTCACGATGTGGAGCTTAGGAAGCAGGTTGCAGTCAGCCAGAGTCAGCCCTTGGCCATCCAGGAAGGGACGGGATGAGGAAGTGACATCATCTGCGCTATTCTCGTCGATTTCATCCGGAAGTGCGGAGCCGAGGTAGTCGTCGAGCTTCTTGAGAGCCTTCAACAGGCCTTTCTCTAGATCTGAGCACAGGCAGAAAAAGTTATATTAAGCAGATCAACACTTTTCATCCGATCACAGCGACAATGCAAAGGAGGAAGTGACAGGTTTGCACGTAATGTTATTAACTCAGACTCCCTGCTGGTTTCCTGTTGCCCAGGGGAGCTCAGGTGCATTACTTACAAAAATAACAACTAGAGATGTAGAAAAATCAACATTATATTTGACATATTTGATCAATAGAAAGATTGGTCCTTACTTTCATTGGCCTGAGGGTTTGAGTTCTTGACGTAAGCGGAGAATTTGGAGAAGACGTCCATGCCAGCTGTGTTGGACTCTGGGTTACGAGCGGCCAGACGAGGATATCTAAGAAAGGGACAAAATACATAATCATGAATCATTGTTCAGTATAGTTTATACTCTAATCGCTGCAGCTCTTAAAACGACACTTACTTTGGAGGGCAGAGACTCTCCTCCAGGAACTCCTCGATCTTGTTGGTGTCAGTTTTCACCTCGCTGCCGTACAACAGGAAGGGAGGCTGAGCGCCGGGAGCCAGGTCCTTCAAGATGTCCGGCTTCCTGGACACGGTTGGAAAAGGATTCAAGGAGACACAGGATTCAACAGTTGGAGATGAACGGAAGAAAAGGCGATAAAAGGAAATGGACTCGAGTTTGTGGCTAAAACATGGCAGCGTTGTGTTTTGCCTGCAGCACACACAGTCACAGATTAAAAACAACACACGCACACACACACAGGCAGGTGAGAGAAGTGTGTTATCACCTCGTCATATCCACTGTGGTCACGTCGAAGGTGACTCCTTTCAGCCACAACACCATGAAGAGCCGCTGGGAGAAAGGACAGTTTCCGATGCTCTGTCCATCGCTCCCCGCCTGAGAAACAATATCACAATAAACAATATCATCACAGCTGCTAACCTCTGCCAGAAAACATGCTGACTCCAGCTCTGTCTGACTCATAAATATCTTGAAGTTTCCAGTCATGTATGTTTATAAGTGACCCGATGATGTAAAATATTAAAATGTGAGTTTTTGCTGCTTTTGTTAGATTAACAACATCAACAACGATAACATTTAAACTTCATCGGACAGAACTTAATTTCTTTACCAAACCGCACAAATCAAAAGCAATGGAGTGTTCCATCCTGTCAGGAAATGACCGTACAGCTGTAAAATGTGCTTTGTGTCGCTGTAGGAAGCCATTTCTCATGTTCACCCCCTCTATACCTCCTCTCAGGGTCCGCGCTGCCGCCCAACGCTTCACTTTAACCACAGTGCCCTTCAAACCACGCTTGAATATTCTTATAATGACAGGTATCAAGTGTAGAGGGGGAGGACTGGAAGGAAAGCAGGGTTTAGAGGCATCACAACAGCATCTTTCACCCCTGAAGGAGGAGAGGAAAGAGGAGAGGCGGGAGGTGTTTGCGTGTTAATACAGTGGAATCATTATTGAAACTGGTACGAGGCCGCGAGGGGAGGAGGGGGGGGGGGGGGGGGGCCCAGCCCAGGGTGCACAGCTCAAACAACATGGGATTAGCCGTCCCTGGCTAGCATGCTAATTATAGGTTAAAGTCGACCGCCCATTATCTTAATGTGCCTTTAATTAGATTAGCCCTAATGAGGTTTACAGGAGTGTTGAGTCAGCACAGGTGGTCTGACTGACATGGATATGAAAACACAGACAGAGATACGGGACCGGCGTGTCATAAACTCAGATAAGAGAGATAAGATAAGACACGTCCATGCTCCTGCATGTGTGTGTGTACACTGAAACAAACACCTTTGAGGGGATAGCTCTGCATCTAGAGGAGCTGTCTTTAAAAGACGGGTGATGGAGGGTCAGGATTAGGGTTCAGAGCTAGGTTCAGGTTGAGGTTAGGGTCCAGATTAGGGTGGGGCAGTTGGCTGTGATGGTTAAGGTAAGAGGCGGGTGTCCTCACTAAGAGTCAGTACAAACCAAAAAGTGTGTGTCTTTTTATATTTTTGAGGGGCAGCTTCAGTTTGATACTGGACATTTTGCTGGTCCTCACAAAACCACAGGCTGGATGAAGACTGAATGCAGATCAAGTTTTAGTTTAAGTTCAGTGGTTACAGCGAGGTCCCTGTACTTCTAGCTCTGTGAGGACATTTTGACTGCTCTCTGAAGGGCTGGGTGTCAATGGTGGAAAGACAGAAAAGTTCCGTCATGTCCCTGCGTCATTTTCTGCGCCTTTCTCTTACCTTCACGAACAGCTCCACTTTGGGCTCAGTCGCGTCGCTCATCGTCTCCCGCGGATGCACGAACCCTGTGAAGTTGCAGGTTCAAAACAACAAATGAATAAAAAGAGGAAACACGAGGAGAAAGTGAAGCACGAAGTTCAGACTGACACTCGACGAACTACAGCACACCGTCTCCCCCCGTGTTCGAGTCCCGCGGAGGAAACAAAGTGAAACAGCCGAAGCGCGAGCACAAAACCGGATGTTACACATCAAAGGAAAGTTTCAGATAAAGCCTCCATGTTGGGCGAAGTGAGCGTGAAATACCTCTCCGAGCTGGAAGTCGTCGCCTGTCGCTTCCGTGTCGGTGTTCTCTCTCCTCCCAGTTCTGACCCGCAGCTACCGACTCCTCCACCGCGGCTCTGCCTCCATTTCCTGGTGCCGCCGAGCGACGCCACGACCTCACGATGAACGACCAACAAAAACAACAACAACAACAACAACAAAAACCACTCGTGAGGAGGAGGCTGCGGTCTCACGGAGGACACCAGGTCCAACAGAGATACATGAGTTTGAGCCGTCACACAAATGAATGGGTCATTTTTTAATAGACTACTTTATTTTAATTTGTAAGTGTCAAGTTTCCGGATATGGCCAAACTGGTTCCTCCTCAACGCCACGATAAAACTGACCTGGATATTAATAAGATGGAAGTTTAGTAGCTAAAAGTCAAGTGGCAGGTAATTTTATGGACATGATAGCTGCCCAAAAATGAAGCCAAATCGTCTGAAACGCCCCCTGGTGGCTGGTCATAAACTTCACTTCCTGCATGTGCACCGAAGAAAAATCACAGAATTTGTTTTTATAAATATAAGTCTCTACCTGTATTAGATCATATTACTTTTTAAATACAAATTTCTACAGTGTAAAGAGAAACGAATGAAAACACAAAAGACAACTGATGCCATTAGAGAAGCTGCTACATCACAGAACACACTCAGAACTCATGATATATTAAAAACTAAAAAATATCTAAGTTGTCAAAAGATCTGTTCAGTTCAGGCGTCTGTTGCAGTGCGGTGAGGGACCAGCAGAGGGGGGTGTTTAGCTTCCCTTTACTTGCTGCCTGCTACAGTTTAAATCAACAAGAACAACAGTTCAGTTTGTAACACTTTGAAAAATGTTAATAATAAATAAACAAAATAAACATGTATGGTCAACAGTTAAAACCCTCATTTACCTGTGTTTCTTGTCTTGGGCCCCAGACTGAGATCCAGGGAACCACAGGAGTCTGACATCACTTGGTTAAATAGATAGATAATTCTTCAAAATTGGTGAATATACAGTGTAACTGTGTTGTCCATAGTGTTCTGCTTGCCGACACCAGGAGGCGCCCTTGTTTTATGAACTTCCCCCCATACATACCAGTAGCTGTCAACTGTTATCAGCTCCTCACATCTATCCTAGCACATCTTGTTTATAAAAAGTAAACGAACCAGTGTGTAAAATTCATATCTTGTGCTGTTCATCTGCCAAACAGGACATTGCTGACATTGATCTGTGCAGCCAACAATCTGACTTATGTAATTAAGAAAAACAAGTCTTCTATTTATCAGATAACAGCAAATCAAGCATCAAACAGGTTCTGAAGCCAAATCAAGATGGCGTGCATTATTTCATATTCTGCTATTTGATGAAATGATAATGGGGCTTCAACCGGCAACAATAATTCAATTACACCCACTCAGTGTAGGTCATAATGTTTTTTTAATGATGATTCTCTGATTTAATTGAGATGATTAGTACAAACGTGCAAAATGAGACACAACACGCAAAACTACAACTCCCAGAGGCCCCAGAGAGAGGACAGGAGGACGCCACACAGGGCCACGATCAGAGACAGCTGGACAGAGGACGCGCCGTTGCACAGATCTGTGGTGCAGCACTGGAAACTGCTGCTGTAGCCAGCGCTCAGGATGGTGCCGGTCAGCGTCTTCCCACACAGGTCTGAGTCCAGGCACCCGCGGGTGTGCAGGGTGAAGGCCCCAGTGGCATTGAACTCTGGTGGGGGGGCAGGAGGATGGAGACGAATGTGAGAACATGTATAGCAATAATGATAATAATAGCAGTTTATTTACTTTTATCTGTCTATCATATATAATTACTACACTTTGGTTTCATTTACATTTGTTTAAGCTGCTCTGCTGCCTGTATTTAATATCTGTATGTCTGTCTGTGTTCAGGGTGTCTTAAACGTTTCCTCACGTGCTTCTCCGCGGTAACAGCTCTGAGTTGCATTGTTACACGTGACCTCGCTGCTCAACAGGCACAGTCCACTCACGCCGATCGGACACTGACGGCAGCTCAGGCTCTGTGCTGCGGAGGAAAAAGAAAGAGGGATGAAATAAGAGTCGTCACATGTCTCCGCTACGGTGCCATTATCACATTCATCAGATCACCAGTATTTTCAGTGATCATCCGCACGACAGGACATTTCTTTGTTTTTTATTCCCTCCTCTCAGCTCTGTGGCAATTAGCGATAAACAAGTTGCATGTTCTGGTGACACGTCATTAAGCTGCAGCGCAGTGAAACCACCTGAGATTTATCAAGCAGGGGATTTGTCCATTAGCCTTTATCTCTATTGGTCCAATCACAGTAACAGCAGCATGTGTCGAGCAATTACAGTGTTGTCTGGGCATCGAGCCGTCGGTCTAGGTTTTACGTAGAGAAACATAATAATTAGCAACATATTAAAGCAGGAAATACATTTTATGATACGCATACAGAAGGAGAACTAATCCAAGAAGGTACAAATCCTTCATCGGGTCGGTCACAAATAAAAGATTTGGTTTAATACATCCGTGATGGAAGACAGTTTAAATCTGCACCGTCACCTCAGAAATTAAAAAGTGTATTTTGAACTCACCGGCTGCGATGACAGCGCTCAGGAAGGTCACAGCTTTCCAAAAGGTATTCATCGTTCTGGGCTTACAAGTTCAATCAGTTTTCTTCCTTTATTACTCTCATAACCTGTTTTAATTAAAGGTCTGAACGCTTCAGTCTTTTTCTTGTAAGCTGCTGAGAAAGTGTTGACAAGACAAGAGTCTGAAGCAACACAAAAGAATGAAGCTTGTCAGGTTCTGTGTTCGCGGGCGGGGAAGGACTGAAAAATGCCTCACAGCTCAAAGTTTCACCCCTATGGAAAAATAACTCCAAGAGTCACCAGAGTACAAAAAACCGGTTTTATAAACACGCGGTCATGCTGTTACACGCTTGCTTGGTTAATTCAGATGTATGTATTTTTATATTTCACACGACAGGAAAACCTGCTTGTGATTCTTGTTCAAGTTTGGTTTTAAAGGTAACCGTTGCTCCAGATAACCACCAGGGCGGCGCCCAAAGCAGCAGCAGAGAGAGGGAGCTGGATAGGCGGGGCTCCGTTACAGAGGTCGGTGCTGCAGCAGGTCTTGGTGACGGTGTATCCGGCGGTCAGGAGAACTCCGGCCTCGGTGTGGTTGCAGAGGGACGAGGCCAGGCAGCCTCGAGTCTGCAGACTCATCACGCTGCTGGCGTTGAAGACTGGAAAAAGACAAGGAGAGTAACAGAGAGAAGAGATGACATTAAAAATGAAAGACGAACGCTTTGGGCATGTTGAGGACGTTTGTGACACATGATGGACTCAAAAAAAACAAAAAAAAACATGTGTCGTCTGCTGTCCCACTTGTACGTAACGTTCTGTCTCCTGAGATGACACCTCGATGCTCAGACATTTTTAAAGTCATTCATCTGGTAATTAAGAGTTGCAAATCAACGTGGGACTGAACAGGTACAGAGATCCAGCCACACCTCTGCCTGGACAGGTTTTTCAGCTCAACACCACAGGTTCAGTTTAAGTGTCACAAGCTCACACACACACACACACACACACACACACCCATTGATCCTCACCCTCCACACCATTCTTCTGTTGCTGGTAATGTACTGGGGGAAGAAGGTGTCACTCACTCAGGTTTCCGCTGTAGCAGTTGGGCTCTGAGTCTCTGCAGGTCTTAGTGGAGCCGAACAGGCATCGACCGGCGACCCCCACCCTGCAGGTGTTGCAGGTCAGAGACTCACCTGGAGACCGGAGCACAGAGGGCTGTCAGGACAGGGAGGGGCAGAAGATAGAACGAACAGGCTCCTTTCTTCCAAGTTACACAACTCAGGAAGACAAACCTCGTTCTAAACGATGATTAATGCCAAACTGTCCTCAATCGATACAACTCTCCATCTGTGCATCCACCCATCCAGTCTTGGTTGGAGTTGAGTGAGGTCGGAGGCCTACCTGTGACGAACGTCGCCATCAGCGCGGCACAGAGCAGCAGCAGCTTCCTCATGTTGCTCCCACACAAATTAGCAGGTGTTTTCAATCCAGAATTTCTCAGCACAAACACGAATAACAAAGACGCGCGGCAATTCGAGCGTCCCAGTCTGACGGGGGCGTTCAGATGGCCCTCGCCTGCGCTGGTCAGCTGGTTTTATGTCGCAGTTTCATTTGATTTACATCTGAAACCAAACAATAAGAGAAAAGATATGAGCGAAGTCTCTCTGATGTCTTTGTCTGTGAAACCATTATCATCTTCCAAAGCTTTGGATTGAACAAAGAGACAAAGCTTCAGTCAACACTGCGTCAGTCCTCAACAAACACCGAAGAGGCACTCCCTTCACTTGACGTCCAAACTCTTTCCCACACCAGTCTTTATTTTGGCACCAACTAAAAACACATATTCAAAAGTCCAAGATGGAGAAGAACTGAATACACAGAGCTGAATTATTTGCTTATTGAAGGGCCCAACCCTTTGGAAAACGTTAGTTTAGGAGGCGGGGCTCATGAGGAGCATGTGAGCATTGTCCAAATGTTGGGGCCTGTGAAGCACCATGTTTACAAACAAACTGTTTAACAGGACTATAAATATAATGTGACTCGTTTCAATAAGTGCCCTTGAGTCTCTGACTCAGTTACGCCTTTCAAACACGCCGTAATCACAAGGCAAACACATCCAGACTTTGTTCTGTGGCTCTCAAGGTGAGTGCTGGACGCGGACATGTTGTCTCTGAGGACAGGACACAAGGCCTGGAGGCAAATTGCCGCCGGTCGTGTTTGCTCTGCGATTGTTTGATTTTCTGGGATTTCTGGCTCCTCTGTGATTGTTCACGGTTGAAAATGATGCTTGAATTTTATTTTACAGTTCTGCTCTGACATTTGGAGGAGGTGAAAAGTGCTTGGGAAGAAGATGCAAAAAAAAAAAAAATCAATATTGTCCATGTGTAAAAATAAAGAACAAGCAACATGTGAAGGATCAGCGATTTGGTTTATTTCAGCGTCCTCGTTTTACAGTAAGAAACAATTTTGTGGAAAGATAAATACATTTATTGATTAAAAACAAAACTAAGCTAATCAACAGCAGGGCAGGTCGGCATACTCAACGCTCAACACAGTGTTTTCATCCCGTTGATCGACCTCCACCAGCTGCAGTCACTGTAAACCCAAAAACCTGACATGACACAACGTGAGTGAGGAGAAATCTTCACTGAAACCATTTTTTTCAGACTCATGGTGACCAGAGTTTATTTTGGAGAGCGCTCAAACGCTCAGCGGCGAGACGTGGCGCGTTACTGCATGCTGGCGAACACCGAGGCCAGCAGAGCTGCTCCGATGGCGGCGCTGAAGGTGAGCTTGTTGACCGGGGCGCCGCTGATGGTGAAGGGGTTGCACTTGTCTGTGCTGCAGCACTCGATTGTCTTGTTGTACGTGAAGCCGAGCAGGGTGCCTGTGGTGGTGGCGTT
Organism: Pseudorhombus dupliciocellatus; assembly: GCA_016785235.1. Lineage (NCBI taxonomy): Eukaryota > Metazoa > Chordata > Actinopteri > Pleuronectiformes > Paralichthyidae > Pseudorhombus > Pseudorhombus dupliciocellatus. Next base: position 1,544,038 of record JAFBJW010000181.1, read on the forward strand.
GCAGCCAGTAGTGGTATCCTGGCAGCCCTGTGAGCTGAAGCCGTTGAAGCCGGTTATCGATGGGAAACCTGCAGAGAAATGGTTCAAGTTAGACTGAGGAGAGACACATTATTTTACCTCTCACTAAAATTGTGTCTTTTGTTCCTTCATGTCCTAAATGTGCTTAAGTAAACCAAACACTCTGGAACTGGAAGCACAAGTTTTTGCCCCACGCTGAAATGTGAATGAAACCTTTTTTTTCATTGCTTCTTCTCACTTGAGTTAAGGAGGGATTTCCCGCCCGGGTTATTGTACGAGCTTCTGGTGACATGTGATACTGGTTTGGCAGCTGGGAGCACTGGGGTGTGCTTGCGTGTGTCTGGGCGTCACAGGGGTGAATCACGCCTGTGCTGCAGTGCGATGGTTGAGAGGGGAAGGGTGCGACTGTTACTTACGGACGTTGCCAGTGAAGCAGACGCTGGTGTTGGTCGTGCAGTCCACGGTGCCATTGTTCAGGCAGGTGCCAAAAAGACTGAGGGAGCACTTGTTGCAGGTGAGCGAGTTCACTGAAACGCACAAGTCAAAGCAGAGTTTCAGGTTGGTCCATGGCCCGCCCCGCCCTGTACTGTGGCGCAACTTGAAGCTGTTAAACCCCGCCCAGATTATTTGCGTTAATCCGACTCTGACAGACAAACCATCACCCTGTCAATGACTGTGAGCAGGGGACTTAAAAGAGTCTATTGATTTTTTATTTTTAATAATATAACAAATCACCGGAAGTTAGAAATTTCAGGTAAAATTATTCAGTTAATCAGTTAAAGCTGATTTTTTTAAATAGAATCCCTTCAAGGAGTGATTGTAAAACAATCATTCACTTTGGCTGCGTTTCGGCAGATTTGTTTGATGAATGATGTTCTCAGGCTTTGCACCAGCACGACAAACTATAAATTGTTTAAATCTGACATTGCGACTTGTTCTTTATAAGATGTGCTTTTTTTTTAATGTTTATGTCGCAATGCAGTCCCATGAAGAAATAACAGTGGTAAATAACAGATAACACAAAATAACTAAAGCAAAAAAACAAATCCAGAAAATTGTTTCCTTTAGATTTTTTAATCAACTGAATTTTCTTTTCTTTTTTTACTTCTAAAAATAAAAAAATATAGAATATAAAAATTATAAAAATATTGAATTATACACAGGAATTTTGTTAAAAACAAAAATGTGATCAAAAGCTGCCAGAGAATTAGTCCAAGAAAAAACTGCATGTAAATCTCACCCAGCATGAAAGATGCAATGACTGCAACGAGTCCCAGTACGATCTTGGCCATCTTTAGTGTGTTGGTTTGCTCCGGGCTTTCAGGTGGGGAAGAGAATCCTTGTTGAGAGGCTTGAAGCTGCTTGGATGCTGTGAGGAGTAAAAACTGATGAGCCTGCTCTGCCTGGTCCACATTTATAGGATGTCAGCAGGGAGGGGACGAGCTGGGTATGTCAAGTCCTTTGTCTTTGACTTCACCTGCAAGGTGAGGAGTTACTCAGAGTTACGGAATGGAACGGATGCTCACACATTACTGGCATTGCTGAGGGATGAACAGTTCCTGTGGTAAAACGAGTTATTTTTGATGTGATTTTTGAAAAGAGTGAGAAATTCTCTTTAGGTACAATGTTAAAATCAGTTTATGTAAATTTAAGCTACACACAAGCAGCCGCTGACACATATTTGCCTGTTAATGGAACACACTCTCCCAACTTTATCTTCTTCTCAGTTCAAGATATGGAATTATCAAAACCCTCAAATCAATCATTTGGCCAAAAAGAAGAACTGACGTTTAAGTCTTTAAGGTTTAAAAAAACCCATCCCCTTTCATTTTTCTCATCAAAATAAAATTCTGCTGAGTCAGGAAACTGCTGAGAGTTAAAACTGGTTGGTTAATACATCTGTCGTTCATCAGTGAAGCCTCTATAAACCCCCGGAGTCAAAACATTCTCGCGTCATTTGAAACACCAACATATTTGTTCAAGCATTCCTTTGTGTGCACATGCCTCTTCCTGGATCTAGACAACCGTTCACTTATATGTTAAGAATGTCCCGCTCTGGACCAAAACCTGAATCCTAGGCAGATGAGGTCACTCACCTGGGGCATGGGGACGCTAGGGACCCGAACAACCTGTTCAACCTGCAGGCCGAGACTTATCCTACATCAGAAATCACAGTCGAACCACAGAGGACGTCATTTTACCCCACTGATGGTGTTTATTTCATTCTTCAAATTGCCTCCATATCCAACTTCACAGAAAACATTCAGACACATTCTGGCCAATAGTGTCAGGAGAATTTCAGGATCTTTAAATTAATGGGATAATCATCAGCATTGACAAATTTAAAATGGGTTCAATCTCGGTTACATTTCAGTGTCTCCAAACACAACATGGAATCCCGTTCGCCCGATGTATATACATTCAGAATTAAAGATCAGAAGCTTCTACCCCACACTGAAAGAGTAATGTGCAGCGTAGACGTGAAACCGATATCTGAGAGAACAGGTTAAAAACATTTAAAGTTAACAATAACCGGTTAATGAATCATACATTTGATTGAATATTACCGCTCTGAAAAAAAAAAAAGAAAAGAGGTCAAAATAACCTTGAACAGAATAACATGACAAATTATTAAATTCACTTTCTCCACCTGAGTTTGATTAAGATTCAGATTCTTAATCTTAATCAAACTCTGAAAGATTAGACTGGATTAGAGATTGATTAGAAAAGCGACACGAGACAGATCAATTAGCTTAGCATAATTGTTTTAATGTTTACCTGTTTGTCCACTGAGCTAGCATGCTAATGGCTTCAATTTAAAGCTGCTAGAATGTAGCTCTAGCTAGCAACATTTCACGTCCACTCTTCATGCTAAGCTAAACCAATGTAGCATAATATCTAACACACAAACGTGAGTGGTTCACTCGTGATGCACTGCCAGGGCGAAATTTTTGTTGTTTGTTTGTTTTTTTTTGTTTTGTTTTTTTTACAAAAAACTACTCCTTTATGCTATAATGACACAAACAGAACGAGATGACACCTACAGCAAAAAGTAAGGGACTTGATTTTAATTGACATAAACATTTGTGCAAAAATGAAAAAGAACCTGCAGGACAATAAAGACAAAGCAGAAGAATAACAAAGTCTGAAATTACAAAATCCCAGAGCTCATGTCCGAGGTGGGCGTTCTGTTTAATCCTGGTAGTACTTGTGTGTGTGTGTGTGTGTGTGTGTGTTTTGTGTTGTCTGCTCTTTTCTGTCAAACCAGGATCTGGGCCATGAACAGAGCAGTGATGGTGGCGAGGGCCAGGCTGAGTCCGGAGGCTCCGGGCAGACCGGGCGCGCCGTTGCAGAAGTTGGTCTCGCAGCAGGTCTTGGTCATGGTGTAGACGGTGGAGTTGGAGTCGGAGGGAAAGTTCACCTCCTTGGTCTTGTTGCAGTCACCGATCCCTAGACAGCCCTTGGTCTTTATGTCCATTAAGCCGACTGCGGAACACACACGTAATCTGTGTCAGTGCTCTTTGTTCATCGTGTGTGGCTGCACGCTCACGGGAATGCACTAGTACATTGTTCAAGGGCTAAACTACGATTCAATGACTGTACACTCTGTACTTTATTTGAAACAACAGGATTATCACATCTAGTCTAATGGAACTAATTTAGCAGTTTGATGTCAATGACTGATTTTAATAGAATTCACTTATGTCCTCTGAACCAACCTGTCAGATTGAAGAATGACGAGGATTTAACCCAAACAAGTTATAGACTCAGAGCTAATCCAAGGCAAACATTTATCATCTCAGTGCTCGATCTCAAAATCAATTAAATACATTGCTCAGGAATGTATCTGCCACGCCTGATAAACCCAACATGCCACTGTGTGTTTGAAAACTTTGGCTGATGATCGCGTTGATAATCTAAGTTTATTTATACGCTCACGAGTTGTCATGGCACTAGTTCAGATGAGCGTTGTCCCATGAGGATGTTTCAGCGACAGAGGGTATTACCTGTTTTCCCAACGCCGCTGAAGCACTGCTGTCCAGTTCCACACGTGGTTTCAGTGGTAATGCACAAGTTGAACACGCCCAATTTGCATTTGTAGCACTGGAGCGCTTGGCCTGATTGGAAAAAACACAAAGGTGTAATTAGTGTACATTAGTCTTACACTGGGCAAAAGTCAAGGAGCAACTTCAGAATGATTTATTCCTCCCCCGGGTAGGAACAGCAACAGCAAAAGGCAGACAACGAAACAAGTTAAATAAATAAATAATTCTGAAATACTATATACATAAGAGAAGTAGTGCAGGCCTTGATGGGAATAAGAACAATAACTTTCCTCAGTTGAGTGTGAACACACCGAACCTTAAATGGAAATACAAGTGTCCATAGCCATCGAACAAAGCTGCATGTTGGGAATTGTAAATTGTACAAACTTTAACAGGTTTGTAAGAGAAAAAAATATTTATATATATGAAAGAACATTTGCAGAGCACTGCAGAAGACTGATTCTTAAGAGTTGTGTTTTAGATTATCTGAAGAACGACAGCTTCAGCGTGATCGATCAGAGCATCAGTTCACTTCATTGTTCTTAGGCTCGGGACGTCTTGTCTTATTTCATTCAAGAACAGTGGTGACTCACTGCCAATGAATCAGTCAGGTGACAATCGGGACTTTCCCAGTCCAGCTAGTTTCCGCCTCTTTGTCAGCTGCCTCTCTAAATACCTGACAAAACACCACCTATAGACACATATTTCCTGCTAAAAATACAAGGTTCTGTTCCCTCGAGATGATTATTTAGAATCCTGAAACACTAAGTTGTGAGAGAGCCTTTACTCCGAGCAACGCAACAAAATACTTGTTATATAAATACTGGGAAAGTGCTCCCTGCCAATTGTTACCAATGGCCAGGTTTTTCTATTCATCGGAAATTCAATTGTCATTGTTTGGAACAGGTTTTAACAAAAGGTTTCGGTTGACTACCATCACCTTAGAAACAGCACCCAAACCATCCCTGGGAATCAGGACATTATCTTCACACTGATTTAAAGAAAATATGAGGAACTGCTCTCTGCTGCCATGACGACGACACGCTGCAGAGAGCGGGTGAGGTGATCTGAGATGGGAAGGGGAATTCTTTAAACTACTCTTCAAAAAAAAAAAAACCTGTCGCTCCAGTTTCAGCATCACAGTCACAGAACTGGAAGTTGTGTGCAAACGGCATTACACAAAATGAAAATTAAATTCTTGAAAAGTTTACAAACTTGTCGTGGTACAATGCTGATCAAACAGTTTACGCGTTAAAAAAAAAATAAGATAAGGGCAGTGTTGGTTCCTGCAACATCTGATGAGGTCACTAAAATAGCCACTGTTTGTCATTGAGCCTCTTCACAACGCCCCCAGGATCACGAGTGGAATGGTGGAACTGAGTGGACACACACACACACACACAAATACACACGAACACGTGATGTTATGAGGAAAACATTTAAAAATCACAAACTGAGACGAGAACTCTGTTCGTTTCTCTGACATGCCATTGTACTCAAACACACCCTGCTCAGCTGGTTTCAGTCACACCCATCTCAAGTAACTTGATTACTGGCGATTGATTATTGACGATCATTACATCAGCTGCTTTTTCATTCTGAACACCTCTACTAACTCTAACTAACTCATTCAAATCAATTTTTACGAGAATGAGCCAACAAGGGTATATTCAAGATGGCTCCTCAACATGTCGGACTCTGTTAAAACCCCGTGCCGAAGTTATTAACCGTGAAATGACAAGTTTTAATGGAAAACACAGACGGTTGTGTCATTCGAGCAGAGCGCCACACCTTCCGTCGCTTCAGCGCTTCGGAATGCTGACTTACAACTTTCACAAATCACTTGTCTCCTAGCGCCAAGAATGAAATATCCAGATCAACTTGTTTGTTGCGTCTCCCAGTTATTGCACACAAAAGCAACTGTTTGAAATTTTTTATGGAAAGAAATGAAATTAACAAAACAACCACTTGGCCTCAAAATGATCCCCATGACTCAAATGAGCCACAGCGACGTGGGAAGCGTCTGAATTCGGTTGTGTCTCGCTGTCACCGTGTTTGTGGACAACGTACGTGCCTATGCCCAGGGGCTCATTTGTCTTCTGCTCTGTTTAAGGCCAATGTGAGGAGACACTAAAGCCGTCTGAAGATTAGGACACAAGGGAACAGTAAAATGAATCATGCCAATTACCAAGGACTGTTTGTTCAGTGCGGCAAGAACAACTTATAATTGGGAGGGTGGATTTCTATTGTTTCTACACAGCAGCACGCCAGCTCTGAATAAAAGATGGAAAACCTCTGTTATTAGCAGACCATTTTCCCGTGACGTAACCATCACAGAGGCTCTTTCTTGTCAAAACATTCAGTCATCATCATGTACTTCTACAGTACAGGGATGCAATTATCATTATACCATTGCTGTTACACATCCCAGTCTCATTACTCACACACACACACACACACACCTTTCCCATCACTGTTATAGAAGCAGCATGCTCCTGTTCGGACCGTGTCTGTGTTGACTGAACAAAACATCAGGATTTATTTTGTTTCTGGTTAGATGATTTATTCTAACTGGATATTATACATTTTAAGTTTGCTTCACTCCTGTAGGAGCAGCCAAGTGATTGGTACATTGGTGGGTTAATACATGTGTTAGTGTGACTCATCTTTTCAGAAGTATAGCGCAGAGTAAACGAGGAATGATGGTGTTGATAAGAAACTGAACGACAAACAGACCTGCAGGGGAAAAAGGAGGATTTTCTGTCTTTGCCATCCCTCGTGGGAGCACGGGGAATCCCACTTTCAGGTGAGGCACTGTCCAAACCCTGTGGCCCTCCCTGTGCAGGCTGTCTCATACTGCCCCCTACCGCTCACTCACTGCAACTCCAGGCTGTGATTTATAATGCTGTCAATTAACAAATTCAATTTCAATTCAATTTGGATTTGAGAAGCATTGAGAGCCCCTGGTGTTGTGGATGTGCTCGTGTGCTCCAGTCGGAGCTCAGAGCTCAGGGCAGAGGTCTAAATATAGATTCGATTTGAAATAAGCGTTGGTTCGAGTCAACACTGTTATTCACTCAGCATGAGCTCACTGATGTGTGTGACCAAAAGTGAGGAAGGAGTGACTCAGACCAGCCGAAGGTTTCAATTCACTTTGGAAACCGGGCACGGAACCCCTGTGAACAACATGAGACAAGTTCAATTTCAAAAATGTGCACACAAAATGTTGAACTGAGAAGACACGTCGAGGTGGAAATGAAAACAAGCCCGTGAAGGTACACAGTGCGGCGGCAATCATGGGAGTTGAAGAATAAATAAACCGGGTGGGTCTGAGTGCAAATGTTCTCTGTTGGCTTTTGGATGTTCGGTTAGATTCTTAATCAAACGACAATATCCTTCATGGATGGGAGTAACCGGATGAAATATTTGTGGTGCGATGGCAGCTGCCAGTAGAGGGCGTCAGGGTGCTACCCCACCACTCCCAACATGAAGGACTCCAGAGAGCGTCACTGGGAAAAAAAACCCCAAAAGAAGATATTTGGGGGTTCTTGGTATCCCAACAGCACTACACACCACCACCCCATAGGTGAAGGGAAAGACTGGGGGGGGGGGGGGGGGGGGGGGGTGGGCGGCCAGGAAGGGGGGGGGGGGGCTGCTGAACTTGATATGTAATTAAAGGGTGAGTCATGCAGACCCGTCAGACACAACACGCGTCAGGAAAATTCAGTGAACTCACTGAAGACTGTCGCAGCGAACACTGTAACATCTACACAGGTTATTTACACTTCGATGGCATTCACAAATGGTTTACAGTTTACTGTTTTTAAAAGAGGAAGACATCTGATCTCGTTTGCGATGGTTTTTATAACCTGTTTTTAATAATCAAACAACACTGAAATCCTTTCAGTAAAAAAAAAAAAAAAAGAAAGAAAGAAAGAAAGAAAAACCTGGCCACCATCAGAAATCCTTCCCCCTGAGTAATCTGACCAACAAAGGCAGATTCAAAGCTCCTGGCCACGAGTTTAGAGGAAGATGAAAAACCCCAGTATGCAATTATCTCATTAGTGGATCGACAATCCAAGTGAGGGCCTGTGGGGCTAAAGGTCAGCTATCGTCTCAGGTCATCGTCTTAAAGTGCAGAAAGCAGTCGGGATGGGAAAACAGCTCCCAAACACAGGGTGTGGTTTGAAAGAGGAGACCCAAACTACGGCTCCTGACGGCGAAAAAGAAACACAATAGCCCCAAAACATAATAGCAGAAGAACAACTGCGCTTTATCGTGTCCCCAGTCTGCAGAAGCCTCTGTGCAGCTGGAATATGAGACCTGGGCACAGCCTCCACAGTTTGGAGGTGAGGAATTTCTCATGTAAAGGCTGGCAGGTCGGGACATGAGTCAGTCTTTTAATAATGTCTGGGGAAAAAAAACAAAAAGGAACATCCCTGTGCCACAAACAGGCTGCCTCACCCCAACCTGCAATAACAGCATTACAGTTAAGCCTGGGATGTGCACACACCAGATTCCTGCTTCTACTTCTCTGTGGGAAACAGTCATCCCTTCTGTGTTTGGTTGGATCTCATCCTTCCTTTCCAACGCTGTGACTCCAAATCTCTCTATTTTATCAATCCCCCCCAAAAAATATCCAGTGTAGTGGTCAGAACGATGAAGGAAACGAGCAAATCAGAGTATTAGATTTAATTAGATACTGTATAAGATTGAAATGGTTGATCCATTAAATCATTTTCTGTTGACAGATTAATGAACTAAATGATTGATTTAAAGCACTTATGTTTGGAATTTCAATCCTCAAGAATAGTTTTTCAGCTGTTTATCCATTACTTTTTACTTTGACCAAACGCTTCTTTCAATTTGCTATCTGCGAATTCTGTAAAAGGTCAACAGCATCCAAACATTGAGCGAAATTATAATTTCTACCAAGTTAGTTAAAAGTGGAATTTTCTTTAACCTCCACTAAATGACATTTAGTTTCCTGTTTCAATGTTCCCCCCCCCCATTTCTTCAGCTAGCTGTTAACTGTTTATCCATTACATTAAGCTAAATGCTCCAGTCTCCGCCCATATCTAGTTAACTCAATTATCTGTTCAAACCAATTTAGCTCACTAAATTAACTGTTTAATCGCCATGGCTGTTCAAAAACATTTTAGCTGACGAGTTAACTGGTTATCCAAGAAGTTTATTTAACTATTTCAACTACACACGGCCCAACTTTCAAGTTAACATAATTAACTGTGCTACTGTAACAATTGGCCAACTGTTTCAAACCTGGCAAAAAGGTCTCAGCTTCCCTAACTAACGGTTTAACAGTGACATTGAGCGAACTTTTTAACTACCCCACCCAAACCTTTTAGCTCACAGAGCCATCTGTTTAAAAAGATGCATTCACTGTTTTGAACAGGCGCTAACTTAGTTAACGTCCAGGACAATAATCTCACTGTTACATCGGTGATCATTAGCTTCATATTAAAAGGACATGTGATGCTGTCAGGAGGAGAGCTTCATCGTGTTTCATCTCATAACAAAAGAGCGAACACACCCAGTACAGACGCGCGCGCGCGCACGCGCACGCACGCACATATACACAATGCGGCATATTGAAGTTTTCAAACTGGAAAACAAATGATGCATGTTTCCAGGTAAACAACGATTTGCAACAGAGAAAAAAAAAATCCACATCTGCACCGAAGAGCCCGCACACCAAACTCCATGCAAAAAAAAAAACACGTGGATTTTAAAAAGCTGAGCCTGAACGCGAATTCCCACTTGTCTCAACACAACACTGCAGTCGGAACTCACCGAGGGCGAAGCAGAAACCCACTGCCACGAGCTGGAGGATGATTCTGTTCATGGTGGAGGGAGGATGTGCACGCTCGACACTCGGACCGTTAGACGTCAAACAGCGCGGCCCCTGCAACCCGCTGCTTCTTATAAGCTTCCACCTCCCTGCGGCCGTCAGAGCCGACCAATCCCAGCAGGCCTCGCTCTGCACCCGCCCACTTTCTTTACCCCAGTCGCCCCCACCTGAGCGTCTCCCACGGGTGAGAGATCAGCTGTGATGATCAGGGAGGAACGTGTGGGCGTTCGTATCATAATGGTATTATGATATCCATGTAAAGCGAGTGTGTGTTTATACTAAAGTATTTTTGTTATTATAATATTTATATGTAGTGTTTGTCTGTGTTATTGAAAAGTTCACGTTATTGTGTTACTATCATATACAATAAGATACCTGTACTTTAATTTAAGAATGAGTTGAACGTGTGCACTGCTTGTGGAGTACTTTTACTGTCCATTACTCTGGTAAATTGTTGAACATAAAGAGTGCATTCTTCTTGTTATTTAATAAAGGTGTGCTGAAGTTTATCTCACATGTGGTAGGAAAGTATCACCTCCTGTTATACCACTCTGCTGCCTCAGAATAACTTTCCCGATGGGTTCAGAAAACGTAGACTAAATAATCCATAAAAAACAATATGGGATTCTTCAACTTAAGCATGTTTTTTTTTTTTTTTTTTTTGCTCCATGTTAATTTTCTGTCCGTGGCTTTAACATTTAAATGCATTCAAAGGGCTTGTCAAGGAAAGCACGAGTTGGAATGTTTACTCATTTACATATTTCCTACTAAGACCGGAGATTGATGGAGGAAAGAAAAAAAAAACCCAGAGATGACCCCATCCCACCACTCAGGACGGCTCTTTAAAACAGACCACTTGACTTCTCTAAGTCCCCGACAACATTTGAACTATTCCGGGATGTTGGGCGTCACCGGTAGACTCAATTTGTTCTTGGAGATTTAGCTGTTTACTCTGTTCTTTTTGTGATCACTGTCATCTTTCATCTTCTCGTGTTTCCCGCGAACGAGAGGGAGATTAAAACCCAAACCGCCTCACTAAAGCAAATAACTTGCGTGGAGCATCTGAAGCCAGAGACAGAATGACACGGTCCCGCCTTTAGCAAACACTTGACATTCTGAGTGAGAATGTGTTCCAACTGATAAACAGGTATGAGTGTGTGAGCTGGTTTTCACCTGCATCATCTGCAGGAGCTTAAATGACCTTAAAATGTGTGACGAATGGAGCGCTGCTGTGTAATCCAGATTAGAATCTTCAATCATGTAAAGTCCACACTCAGTATTTGGACAGTGAACACGTGCTTGTTCCTCAGTCTCCGACCTTCAGAAGACGGCGCGGCCTTGTCGGCCATGTGCGGGAGCCGAGAGATTTGAAAATAATTACATCGACATGAAGGGAACAAAGTGGGAGATTTTACTGTCAGAGTTCGAATGTGCTCGGGTTTTCCTGCGTCTCCTCCGCGGCTCAGACTTGCGAGGAGGATCCAATTGTTGTTTCAGGTCACGAACCGTCCGGGGCGGAAGGTTCGGTGCTGGTTACATCATGTGTGCATCCAAGCGCGATCCAAGTGATCGCAGCACTGCATTGTTAACACGCCTCAGCAGAGGAATAACAATAGAAATCAGCAGAGCACGGAACTCCACCACCAGTCTCTGACTGTTTACTCATGCCGCGCCACATTTCGCACGTTGATACCAGCTCCCGAAACAATTTTCCCAGTGAAATCGCTGAATGACTCCCAGGGAAGTCTGTCATGCGTTTGTTTGTAAAGGAGCTAACAAACAAACAGAATGTGATGATCAAAACCTGGTTTCACGAGGACACCGTGGGGCCTTGCCGCAGGTGTTCGTGCTTAGTTTGGCCTCCAAACAGTAAATAAACAGCAGCAGCGCTCCGAACAGAGATTTCATCACTGACGCGTCCAACTGTTACCAACGGTTGTTGGTTCTAGTTGGAGGCGAGACGGGGGGGGGGGGCGTGTTCCTGCAGGTTCGTCCTCTCCTCCTGCGGCCTGGAGACGCTGTGAAGAAACCAGCGCACCAGTTAAATCATTGGCACAGGCGAGTCTCGTCATGCCCACAGTTTGGCCCCGAGCGTTTAGCTGTGTTTGACTCGGAGGGTTCGCAAATCCGCCTCAGAGCAGGATGACAAAAGACGTGCAGTGAATGAGTGACTAGCAGAATCAGGTCTGTTTGTCCACATCACTCGCAGAGACGGACGTTTCCAGCATGCGAGCGCTTTAATGGTTATCTCTGCTGGGACTTTTAAAAAGGGGGCCGTGCTTTCTTTGGTTTTCCTGCTGGAGGGGCGGAGGGCGGTTTTGAAATGGCATCTTCGGAGTCATGGTTTTGAAATACTTTGCAGAGAGGGAGGATGTCTGTGGTGCCGCCGGTGAAATGCCTCCATTGTTTTGCCCACAGACTCTGTGTGTTTCCTAACTGCAGTCACTCTGGGAGAGAGGGCGTGTGGGAGAAACAAACCCAGTTAATCCCCGTTCAATCAGTCCCAGCGACAAACAGCTCAGTCAGGAAGGAAAACACAAAACGGGCAAACAAGCGCGGGGCGTTAATGATCAGTGATGTTTACGGGACTGTTTTTTTTTTTATATATATAGTGGATTTAAGGTGACTTTTTTCGATGATGAAAACAAAAGCATCTTTAATTGAAAAGTCTAGAATATAATATTATAATATAATATTTTTCCTTTGAGTAGTGAAGTCCCGGTTCAAGTTAAAATGAAATGAAATGAGGCTCACCTCAAACCTCGTGATAAAAACATTACGACAGCAAAAGCAATCTGAGTTTCATCACAACACCCTCCTCCGTCACCGCAGATACAAGCCATGGCCTGAAACGGTCACAGTGGCTTTGTTCAAGGACCATCAAAGTGTCCCCATCCATTAGGTGTTTATTCACTGAGCCATACACGGCTTGACCAAACTACTGTTTCATCCATCTGGACCTCAGCACCACATCTGGGACCAAGTTTCTCTGGAGGCCTGTTGGAAACTCTGAAGTCAGCTGAAGCGGGTTTATTTTTTTGTTTTAGTCTGACCATTGTTGAGATTTTTAGCAAACACAGCACATCATCCTTGTGCTGGGGCATTCCCAGCTTTCCAGTGTGCAGCTCAGTGGGAGTGGCACCCTGCTGAGGGGATGTTTGTCTGCAGGAGGCCTCAGGAAAAAAAAAAAAAAAAAACCTGTGGAGCTCGAATGTGGCTAAAATGATTGAAGCAAAATGCAGGGACTTCCCTCAGCTGGTGAAATCATCCGAAAGAGACCTGCCACTATTTTGTGGAGTCAGCGAACCAGAGCGCTTGTGAAGCCGAGGCTACACAAGGAATGTTGGAATCGAGATCTGAACTCCGGGAGAGTCTGTCAGTTTCACCCGTCAGCTCGGTGAAACATGACGCAGCCTGTCCAACCCCGCACAGACAGGAATGGGGAATGAGCTCTAACTTGTCTCATCAAGCCAGAGAAGTTGTCAATCTCTCCTTCGTACCACTCCAGCAGCCGGAGAGCATAAAGACACTGGAAGCAGAATCTCTTGCACCAGCACATAATTTAAAGGATTGTTTTTGCATGTGGTCTTGGTCTCTGCGGCCGACATTCTCTCTCAACAGTCCTATCTGCTGTGGAGAGGAGCATCCCAACAAAACCCTCCCTCTGGGTGTGGTGAGGAGATTTTAATTCTGGAAGATAAATGCTCCTCTCTATGGAGGCCACCATGATTGTGTCCAAAGTCAACACCCGCGGGTTTCCGCAGGTGAGCTGAGATTCCAACAGGCAGCTCCGCCACTGCGCCATTAACTCCAGGGTAAACTCGGGAGGTTCCTCCTCGCCGGGCTTGAAGGAGTCTCTGAAACACGGGGAGGAGGTGGAGGAGCGAAGGGCAGGTCCTGGGCTGCGGTTTGAGGTTACCCTGAGTCACCAGGGATCCTCCTCTTCCACTTCTTTCCTCTTCCCTCTGGAAAAACTGAGAGGGCACGGCAACACGAAGACAGCTCAGGCCTGCCAGTCATTTTTCCACAGAGCTGCCGAGGAGAAGGAGGGAGGGAGCTGTTTTTATGAGTCATACAATAAGAAGCCATACAGCAAAGGGTGTCCCGCTGTTGGTGTCACAAGGTGTGGACTAGATTCAGACGCAGCATATCCCCAGTTTAAAAATGTATTACTCTCATTTTTCCATTTCCATCCTGACCTTCCTATTTTTTTCTTTCTTTTTGGACATGCAAAATTGAATTTAAAAATAATCACAGACGCATGACTGAGATCTCATGATTCCGTGTGTGCACTTCAGTGGCGTATGTTTGTTTCTGTGTGTTTTCCCTCTGATGCAGTTACTCAGAGTCATGTGAAGTGTTAGTGTGGCCACACCCAGGAGTCAAACAACTGAAATTCCCCTGGTAACCACGGTAACCTTCCTGCAAGCTCCAAAACACAAACGTGCAGAGGGATGGAGGTACAGGCCTGGGTATTGTGTGCCTTTTTTAGAGTCACACAAACTCCGGGAAGTTTCTCAGAAAAGTTCTGACGGAGAACTTGGGCTGTTCAAGGTACCGGCCTCTGCTGACACCCTGTGCCCAACCTGCAGAAATGCAGTGGAGAAGAAAAACAGTACGAGAAGAGTATGAAAAGAAAATAGAAGTTTATTGAGAATTCTGAATCCTGCTCACCCACAGTCGCAGAAAGACGACGACGACACAAGCAAACGTCAGTTAAAATCATTTGGACACATAAATACATTTTCCTCTTGTATCATGGAATCCAGAAAAAAAAGAGATAAGTCTATTCCAGTCACACAAAAGTAAAAGAGGAAAGAGAGTGAGTGAGTGAGTGGGGGGGGGGGGGGGGCAGCTGAGCATCTACCCCTGTCCCACTGCTTCAGAAACAAAAAACTGGCGGCTGGTGATTGGTCGGTCTCGAAACGTGAACATAAATAATGAGATGGCAGGAGGATGGATCAGTGCAGCGGTGGAGTGAGCGCAAGGATTCAGATTGTCGAAATTCCTTTTTTCTCAGATTCTCCTGCTTGATCTTTACACAACTAGTTCGACATTTTGGGAAAGCTTCTTTGATTTAATTGATGGGGGTTGGGGGGGGTGAATTGTAGAGGTTCTGATGGAGGGACTCTGAATCTAGGCCAACCAGCTATTAGCAGTAGCTTCATATTTACCGGACAGACACAAGTGCTGCTAATCTTGTGTCGTCCCCAAAGGGTCAAACTCTATTTATAGGTGGAGATACGAAGGGAGGGAAGGGGAACGATGCAAACACAAGCGATCCTGCTGCTGGGGAAGCAGGGGGCGTTTCTCGAAAAAAAAAAAACAACTTCATTGCAGGTTATATTCACACTTCGGTACCAACAGAGACGTTGCTTGACTCGCGTTATAGACAGCTGGAGAGGTGAAAGAGGTCTGAACTATTCAGAAAAATCATTTTTGCTAAATCTAATCCTACTCCTGACAGCAGACAAATTTAAAAACCGCTTGTGCCTCTTGTAAAGCAAAACAGGCCGGGTGTTTTCTCTGCATTTTAAGGCAAATCTGACAACGTCTTGTGAACCAACACCACAAAACATCCGACAAATCTAATTTCACAAATGCCCTTCTGAGAAAAAGAAAACACCCGTTACCACTGTCCAACCTGTCTGTGGGAAAGCCCGCCTGAGTGTACATGCATTGGGGGGGTAGGGGGGCTAATGGGGAGGAGGCTTTGAATGACAGAGGGTTTACCACCACCACCGTTTACCAAACTGTGCCAAATACAGAAAAAAAGCACAAAAAACAGAGTCCGAGGTGAAAACAGACTCGGCCATTGCACTTTTGCAGCTTTTCTGTCAAAAAGCCCAGAACACAAAAAGCTTTTCATCAGGGAAAGGTTCCCTGCAGAGCCGCCCACTGACCAGGCCTATCATCTTGTGTCATCAGTGTGCTGTAGAGTGAGTGATGGGGTGCAGCGACGTGGAGCCCCTGAACTGTTCAGCTTCGTCTTACTTCACCTCCTGTTTTTGGCACTGCTGAGTTTGGAAAGGTATGTGTATGGGATCCCTGGTGTGTGGTTGAATTTGTTAGTGTGTGTGTGTGTGACTTTGTAATTACGATCGTAGCTGTGCGTATTTTTATGTCTCGCTCACACTCAAAAAAAAAAAAAAAAATCTTTACACTTTGTTTTCACTTGCCCTAAATCTAAACCAAAATAATACAGTCTTCAGGGTGGGGAGGGGACATCTGAAGAGCTCTAAAATACAGGTGACCCCTCTGCTCTTCGGACGATTATTCTTTGCTGTCTTCACCCTCTTTCTTTTACGAGTTTTCCTCCTTGTCCTCCTCCTCTGTCCCAGACACTCTAGCGGATGGCCTTGACAGGGCTCTTGAAACTGGAGGCGGCTTGCAGCTGCAGCTGATAGGCCATGGGGTGGATCTTGAAGCCGTACAGCCTGGACAGAGAAGAACACAACAAAGACATGAGTTCTGGGGAAAACAAACAGTGCAACACAAACATGTTGAGCTTGTTGACACAGTGATTTATTAGCTTTCAGGGAGCGAACAGTGAAGCGTGATCCAGAGCTGTCACAGTTTCCTCCTACTGCAAACAGACGTCACAACAAAAATAAGTGAAAAATGGTCTGGAATTAAACCTTAAACCTTAAGTTTGTCTAAAAGGCCCAAAATTAAACTATGCTTTACTCGTGTGTTGGCACATCTGAGCTTACAAACCTTCTCTGATGGCAACGTTAGCGTGAGAGAGAGCTCGGCCAACATGAATTACATGCCGCTCAAACAAAGATTTGACCTATTTGGAAACAGAAAGCAACTGGTGGTGACCTGCGCTGACACTGTGAGAGGGACCACTAATAGATAAAATACTTTGCCAGCACAGCAGGATAACAATGTATAAAATCACCAAAACCCCGTCTATATTTTAATCTTCTGTTTTAGCCAGGTCAGGATAGACCATGCTCTCCTGAGTTTCAGATACAGCTTCCCAACAAACCTGGGGACAAACTGGTTGGCGGGCCTCTTCGGTCGGTACTCAGGGTGAACCATGAAGAGCATGTGGGGGAAGCCAGTGCCAAAGTAGGCTCCATCTGTGTGGTGGTGCCTGGAGGATTTAGGTGTGTAGACGTCCATGCATTTAGGGCAGTACAGCTTCACCATGGCCTCACCTGGGATATCCGACAGACCTGCGGAAACAAAAACAAGATGAGACACAAATCTGCTCAGCCTGAAATAAAGACGGCGCGAACAGCGCTGGTGTAGTTCTCGTTCCTGCTTAGTATTTTCTATGTGAACTCAGATTTGAATAAAAAAAACAAATGATTGCATGTGAAGGTTATCACAGGACGTCTAATCCACAAAGGAAAGCAACTGGTAAACATTTGCGTGCAAGTACAGAAACCATGTTTTGCATATGTAAAGACATGGACACTGGGGCAGCTACTGTAACAGGATGTCTATTACTGTCACATAAAACCAAAACAACACTCACCAATAGGAAGCATGGGCTGATTCTCACAGTAAACACGAGGGCAATATCCAAAGTCTCCCTGCTGATACTTCTCCAACTGCAGGGACAAATGAGCATTTTAAAAAAAATGCAGTGAGGTAGCAAACCTCATTCAAGACCTTCGAGTACTCTGAAAAACTGCATCTGCAGCAGGAAAACTAACAATTTATGGAACAATGTCTTAGTTAATGGAAACCAGAGTGGTGGGTTTTGCTGACACAGCTGCTGCTCACCATCTGTGCGATGCCCCGGTTAGTGAGGATGTAGCGTGCGTGGATGAGGCCATACAGCATCTCTGCTGCCTGCTCGATCAGGTCACTCTGGTTGGGATTGTCCTCCAGCTCCTCGTCTAAACACAGAAACCACGGGAGGGAACAGAGAACATTGATACAGGTTGATATAGGTTTTAAAAACTGTTCAATATTAATACTTTTTCTGTGTGTTCTGATTCTGTCTCACCTATGGACAATTACGATCAGTGAAAAGATACTGGAATTTGTACAAGATTTACGATACAGCTACTACAGACCTGGTTCAAGGTCCAAGATCATGTCCAGGGCCTGGCGATAGTGAGGAACCTGCTCATTGAGCCCTGTCAGGTTGAACTTGTCCTGGATGTAATCTTCATCCACCTGTTAACAGAGAAACAGTCAACTGATTATTTATTATATATTTAGAACTTAGAGAGTGTAATGTGGTTATATTTATATATACACACACAACTGAATGAGTGCTATTTATTTGAAAGTACATTCCTGAACCTTGAGTATTTCTGTTGCTATAAACACACCTCACAGAAAAATTCATTCCCCCTCAGTCCACAGAACCAAGAGATCCATGACACTTCTTCTGAACTGCTCATGTCTGAACCCCTGCAACAGAAGAACAGAAATATGAAGATATGATTCAGGGATTGGTCAGAAACATCAGCACTGTCATTCAACTACAGACAGACGTATAATGTATATGTGAAGAAACCCCAGGAAATGATAAATTCTCTGAACACAACCAAATCTATTGGGGTAAAATAATGAATTTAGATGAGTAATTATATAATTTAAGTACAATAAGAAGTCTATAGGTGTGTTTGGCTCTCAAATAAATAGAAGGGGATTATCTTTCAATAAATACTTATCTTATTTTATCAAAATACTCGATACAGTTTTAAAGGTTTTTATTCCTTTTCAACAAAAATTACATTTGTTAGTCAACAAACTGCAATGTTTACACTCAGAGAATTAAATCCACCTTTCCTCAGGTGTGATCTTTCAGTGACGTTAGCATGAAAACAAGTCACATTTCTAAATCAACGCCTCAGCAGCAGCAACTTGGCTGCAGGGGGAAATAGTTGCTGCACAAAGCTGATGACGGCTAGGCTAATTAGCACGCTAGCGTTATCTCAGCTGCGCTGCTAGTTTGAATTACCTCGAGAGTGCAGGTATTCGAACGTGACAGAAACGTCTAATTCTCAATCTAAGTTGTAAATAGTCTCGATTTGAGGAGGCCAATCATGACGATACGCAGCTAACCTTATGTAGCCCCCGTTAGCTCGCAGGGCTGACCGCTGCTAAAGGCTAGTACGAGATTCAATATGGCGCATCGTCGGGAAACAGGCCGCCTAACAGACACGGTATCGTGTAACAGCTCGGAGGGACTCCGGGTGGACACACACACACTCTGGTGTGCGGCTGATTGTGAAAACTCACCGACTTGTAACTTGCGATCTCCTGAAAATCCCGACAGATGAAAATGTAGCAGCCTCACCGGTGTAAATAAAATGGACTCCAGCCCCGGTTCACCCCGCAGCTTCTTCCTCTTCCTCCTCTGAGTCGCTGCGCTGCAGGGTACCGAGCTGGCTGTCTGACTGCTGCCACCTATCGGCTACTCTGTGTATTTCACCTGATTTTTAATACAAGTTCAGCATATTTTAATGTTATTTTTCCAACTTGTTGTGATGTAATCCAGAGTGATTATTCACACGTTTTTTGCAGATTTCGCTTAAGTGAAGTTTGGAACACTAGAATTATCAAAGTGCTTCATACTGATGTTGAACCACTTTGTGTAACTTTTAAAACAAATATATTTAAAATGCAACAACTCACATAGGTTATTGTTTCGCCGCAGAGCAGTTGCCTTTATAATCACAGCTCATATTTAGCCTCTTATTATTCTATTGTATTAACTAATAATAAACAAGAGACAAGGATCTCAGATTGTGTTTTGTCACTCATGACATTAATTATATCTCTTCACACATTACTGTGCCAGACTTGACTCGGTTTGGTTTACACCTACAATTAATTTAAACCATTGTTCGAGGTCAAACTTGTGCGCAACCTGCTGTGACAAGTGAAAACATACAGATACATAAGTTCACAACATTCCACTTCATCTACCAGCAAAGAATGAGACGTGCAAGTTAAATGTTCCATTAAATCAAAAGTAGTTTATTTAACTTTGCCTTCTCTGTATAACTTTATTATAATAAGACACTTCTCTGCTTGTACATTGCTCCCTTGAACTAAAAATGGCAACACTTGTTTGTGGGAATGTAAGTTGGGGTAGACAAACTTAGATACATACCAATATACATACATGTGTGTATATTACAGTTCCATTAATAAAACCATAGATGCTAAAAACAGTTTGAACCACTCCAGGTACCTTGGTAATGCTGGAAACAAAGTACAATCTTTGAGTAATCTTTCTGGAATACACTACTTTTGTTTTCTTTTAACATGGGTACATACAATAATGCGCACATCAACATTAAGAGTTAAGGAGGGATGAAGGACTCTTTGAGCCAGTGTTAAGTGTACAGCTATCAATGTATAAACCAGTAACAGGCAAGGCAAGCTGCACCCAAGGGTGTGTTCATGCTTAGAAGTCATAGTGAAAAATAAAATATGTCCAACTTCACTTGCCTGCTGAAGAATGTGCTTAAATTCTACAAAAAAAAAAAAACAAAAAAAAACTGGTGAAGTTCTCTACTGCATGTCCTTCATTTGGATGAACATATACACACAGCTTAATGTATATATATGTGGATGTATTTAAGAAACGGCAGAATATCTTAATAATATTGGTTAAATCAAGTGGGGGCAAACAAGGCAGAAAGTGCTTGCCATTCATGTTAACCCTCTGGTCCCCACCCCTTCCCGAGGAATTACACAGACACTGGAAAATGCACACATGCCGCACACATGCCACGCACACACACACACAAGCACGCGCACACAAATCATCAAATGCCCTACTCACAACATCCCAGAGATGGTCTCCAAACTGTTGTCAGTAAACAAACAAACCCCAACTTACAGCAGTGACAGAATAGGTACAGATGAGTTATTGATTCATTTCACCTTGGATGTTGTCTCCGGCCTTTTTTTTTGCCATTTTACGTCTTTTATGTGATGCAAACTATGTTCACAAGTGAAATCCTACATCAGTCCAATATTCCCTCTTAACTCCAGGTCGGCATTATTTCTTGGAAAGCTGTGTGGTGGACAGCAGAAGGTGACACGTTGGCTGCCCGTTCAGCATCGTCCTGAATTCAATTGGTCTGAGCTACTGGTTGCCACCTTGCAGTGAGACAGCCACCCCGAGAACACACACTTTGAAAAATACTTCCACAGACAAGGTAGTTACACTCCTTGGTGTGAGGAGTCTCCACTAAAGCACAGAGAGTGCAGCGCAGCACGAGCAGAGGGGGTGTTAAAGTACAATACTCAGCTTGACTCTGTACTCTGGGCCCAGACAGAGCACCTGTCTTGTTGCATCACATGTAACGTGCCCAAAAACATTTAATACAAAGAAAATAAAGAGAGAAATAATAATAATAATAAAAAAAAAACAGCAACCATGGATTTTTTTGTTATTCTAAGGAGTGCTTAATAGATTATGATCAATTATCTACTGAAGCATAAACTATTTCATGAAAAGTCAAACTTTGTTTTATTCTATCAGGACCTACAATTTCATTCAACTGATTTCCCCCTGAAAAGATTCATTATTCACCTTGAGGGAGGGAAAATGTGTTTCCATAAAAATGTAAGTTACTGAGGAAATAATGATTATTAAAATAAAGCCATCACTCTATAATACAGTCTTCATAGGGTAAACAAAACTCATGGATGAGAGAAAGAAAATGAAACTATTACCCTGGGGGGGGGTGGAGTTTGATTTTTGCAGATTGAGAAATTCTGCAGGTGAGGAAGATGCTACGATGAGGCCCCAAATATACCCCCCCCCCAAAAAAAAAAATACCAGACCAACCTATTAATGTGAGAGCAGGTCAACAAGTTGAATGGGGGGGGGGGAAAATGTAAGTTACTGAGGAAATAATGATTATTAAAATAAAGCCATCACTCTATAATACAGTCTTCATAGGGTAAACAAAACTCATGGATGAGAGAAAGAAAATGAAACTATTACCCTGGGGGGGGGGTGGAGTTTGATTTTTGCAGATTGAGAAATTCTGCAGGTGAGGAAGATGCTACGATGAGGCCCCAAATATACCCCCCCCCCCGCCAAAAAAAAAATACCAGACCAACCTATTAATGTGAGAGCAGGTCAACAAGTTGAATGGGGGGGGGGGTCACACTGTCTATTTGAACAAGCAGCAGAGACACAGATATTAAAGACAAATCAATACAAGTGTAAGTGAGTACTGAGCAGTAGTAATTCATGGGTCTTATCACAGTAATCAGACATAATTTACAGGAGACCAAAAAGTCACCCAGAGGAGGAACATGGGAATTTTGTAAAAAGGTTTTTTAATGACCTGCTTTGCTGAACAAACAAGACACACACCCCTGCAGTCAGAGGTTGAAGATCACCTGACACAAGGCCAAAAGAAAGAAAGAAATACTCAGAAACAAAACCTCTTGTGGTACATTGTTCTTGTTAAAAGATGAAGCTGCTCCCTTTCCCCTTGTGAGGCAAGCGATGCAGAACTGCACTACTAAATACCACCCAAGGCCAAAGTGTGGTAGAAATACACACAGGTACATAAATATAAAAATTAGCCCGATCTAAATCCATTTCTGCCAATTTAATCCCACATTTTCCATTTGCACCCACAGGACTGCACATGTTCCATGTTAGTTTGTTTCTTGTTTTTAAAGATGTCATATTTGTGCTTGTTTATGTGAGTATGTGTGGAGATCTGTGTGAACTTGTCAAAACGACATGCACCCTCCATTTCAGAACCTCATGCTCGTGAAATCCAACAGGGGTGAGACTCTTGAGGGAGGATGAAGGGGAGGGGGGTGGGGGCAAGACGGAAGAAATGGAGAAATTTACAATAACGGACGGTAGATAGTTGATTGATGCAAAAGGAAAAGATGGCCGGGGAAGGTGGAGGGCAGCTAAAGTGAAGGTGAATACCATCTCCATGTACTGTACAATACACTAATGTGTTTAGGAAAGCCAACAGATAAACAATGAAATAAAGATCAAAAGGGTTCTGGATGTAGGATGGTGGGTATCAATGTTGGGTGGGGTACGTCTGAAATGTTTTGATTTATTCCATCATTTCCTATTTTTCGGGGAAGGCCAGTTGCCACGTTTCTCTCCGCGGTTGCCGCCTCCGTTACCAGGCCCACCAGAGCCGCCACCAGGTGGTCCACGTGGGCCTCTGCCGCCCCCGCCGCCTCCAGGGTTGACCCTCCGGTTCTGACGCTCCATGCCAGGACGCTGGCTGGAGAAGCTTCTTTTATTTGCTGCAGGCTCTTTTCCCGCCATATCTCGCTCGACCGCACCTCCTCCTCCGGTGCCCCCTCCTCCCCTTCCCATGTGGTGGTGATGGTGAGAAGAGAATGACTTCCCACCTCCTCCCTCCCTGTCTCTGAACTCTGTGAAGTCGCTGCTCTCTGAGGCGGTCTCCCACTCCTCGTTGGCCTGGTCGGAGTTCTGATTGGTGAAGTCAGGGGACTTTGCTCCATGGCTGTGGTGGTGCTGGGGGTGGGGAGTCCCAGCATTGCCCTGGTTGTAGTGGTGATGGTGGTGACTGTTTGCATTACCAATATGCCCCCCGCCACTGTTACTATTGGTGGTTACCGTGGCATTGTGGTTAGCATTTTGGGAATTGCCTGTCACAGGGGCTGAGGTGGGGGCTCCATTACTGTCCTGAACAGTGTTCAGGGAAGGAGATGAGGGCCTTCCACCACCAATGACCCCAACTCCTCCATTGATTCGTGCAGCATTCTCTCGCTCCTTCAATCTCCGGAAGCGGGGCGGCTTATCCTGCTGATGCTGTGAACGGCCATGACGGCGGCGTCTTGGTGGACGCTCAAACCCACTGGGAGGGAACCCACGGTTGTCAGGAAGAGGGAGTGCATTTGGCGCGCCAGGGTTTGATCTGGGGTTAGTTGAAGATTGTGGAGTGACAACCCCTCCATTTTCAGTGGAACTTAGTGTGGCAGGAGCCGTGGCAGGTAAAGACGGCTGAGGGGGATTGGTCCCCTGAGTTTGAGCTTGACTTGCATCAGCTATCTTGTCCTTTTTGTCTCCACCATTTCCTCTCTGGCCTGGGTCTTTGGGCCCAGAGTTTTGCAGCGGGCCTTGCTGTTTCCGGCCTGATGCTGATGACTTTGAGGAACCACCATGAGAACCTGAGCTGTGTCCAACTCTGTGTCCACCTGGGGGACCTCCAACATTTCCACCACTCCTGTAGATGTTTCCTCCTCCACTACCACCACCCCTGCCCCTCCTAGAGGGCACACCTCGCGGGGTAAAGACCCGGGCCTGTGAACCTCTGGGTGGTGCAGAAGGCATGGTGCTTCCAGTGGTGCTGGCATTATTTGAGCCATTCTTGTTGTTGGGCTTCTGGATGTCATCCTTGTCGGAGTGACCAATGTCACTTGCACCACTCTCACTGCCAGTCTCTGAACCTCTCTCCCTCCGTCTCTTTGGAATTTCCTCGTACTCTGAACCTTCACTCCGAGTTTCGCTTCGGTTCCTGGCCCTTGCTGGATTATGGTGGGAACGATCCTGACCATGTCTGCCACCAGGGGCCTCACCCTTGGCCTCCTGGTGGTGGCCACCACCAACAGATGAGCGGTAGTCTCTGCCACTTCTGCCACTCATTCTTCCCCGACTGGCACCAGTGGGCCCAGCACTGGCTGTGTAGGTGCCACGATAACCACGTCCACGCCCATAGAACTCTCCCCCTCGTCCGCGACCAGCTCTGCTGCCTTTAGCAGGAATTCCATGGTGATGTGGGGCATTGCTTCCTTGTTCAAAGGAGCGTTCTCTGTCCCTTCTTGAAGACCCTGAAAATCCTGAGTTGACATCTGTATCTTTGGGCCCTCTGCCTGACCCTCCCCCACCTCCTCCTGTGGATCGCTCTTTTCCTCCATTCCTGGGTTTGGCTGTTTGGACAGTCTCATCTTTAGATGGAGCTGAGGTGTTCTGGGAGGCTTCCTGCTTAATGGAGGCCAGCTGACCACTATCTTGCTCTTTATCTTTTGCAAAGCCTTGGTTTGTTTTTTCTCCTCCATCAACCTCCCCTCCCTCTCTCTTCATTTCCTTCAACACTGGCTTCTTGATGGGGCCAGCTCTCTTGTTGCCCCCTGCCTGGTTGGAGGATTTGTGGTCTGAGGGAATATTGGAGTCATCTCCTCCACGAGAGTGGTTCCCCCCTCCTGCATGGTTGGACCTCCTGCCGTGAGAAGAGCCCCCACCCATACTGCTGCTGCCTGGCCGTGGGCCCCACTGGGTCTCTGTCTTATGCTCTCGTCCCCCTCTTTGGTTTGCTTTAGGGTGGGGATGGGGATGATGCTGCTGCTGAGTATGACTGCCATGATGAGCGGGAGGTGGACTAGGGGCCACTGAGGAATGAGGAGCATATGCTGGGCCTGATTTCTCCTGTTTCACATGGCCGCTACTACCTGCATTACTGCTGTTGCTTCTTTCACTAAGACCGATGCCAGCCTCACCCTCTCTTAAAGATGGGTGATGATGCAGAGCAGCTTTCACACTCCCATCTTCCCTGGCAGATGTGGAGGAGGATGAAGAAGAGCAGGAAGATGAGAGGGAAGGTTGGTGAAGAGGGGGAGTGGAGTCTGTCTTCTTAGCAGTGGACTCCACAACACGGTCACGGTTGCTCTCAGGCTTATGCGGGTGGTGGGGGAAGTGAGGCTGCTGACCATGGTGGCCATGATGATGGTGGAGGTGAGAGTTGCTGTCAACAGGAGGGAGGTCTGCACGACCATTACGATCATAGTGCGGGTGTTGGGCTCCCCATATCTGGCCCTGCTGAGATCCACGGGGAGGCCCTTCATCTTGATGGGTGAAGCCATGCGGCTGGTTTCCCCTCTCACTCGCCCTCTGTGGCTGTTGGTGGGGGGGCATCCTTGTACCCTGGTCAGCAAAGTTGCTATAGTTTCCCCGGCCACCCATATAGTGATGAGGATGGTGGCTGCCTCCTTGGGTGCCCACTTGAGTGCCAACAGGAGGAGGGGTCTGATTGGATGTGCCAGAGTTGGAGCTGGGCTGCTGGATGGGTCCCAACCCGCCCTCTCGCATGCGATGCGGAGGAGTGTCACTCCTATGACAAAAAGCAATAAAAAAATCAATTTGATTTCAACCAATCCTAAGTACAAACCAGTTCTAAAACCAATGATCAAACATCTGACTGGATCTTTCTTTGAACTACAGACAGTAGTTGCAGCCATAGAAAATTAATTATTGTGAAAACTGCTTATGACGTTGTTCTCTATAAATCATATGTTGCAGATTTGTTTCCATACCTCGGACCTTTGGCCACATCATCATCTTCCAGTGCCTGCTTCTGCCTCAGTGGGGAGGTCAGCCCACGACCTTCCCCTCCCCCAGGGAATACCTCTGGCCCCCAGGCCAGTTTGGGATCCATAGGGGGGGTACCCCGGTGTGGGTGTCCTGGATGCTGCTGTTGCCTATCGAAGGGGTCTGAGCCAGATCCCCCTGAATCAGACCGTTCTCGCCCGATGAGCCCTGTCACAGTGAAGGAATTTTTTGCCATGAAAATATATAAAGGTGTTTTTACAGATTTGTTGTTTTAATTTTGCATTGAAAACCCAAACTGGTAGTAAACAGTTTCTGGTATATAGGCAACTTCAAAACACATTTTTTTTCAATTAACTAGCTTTAATTATTTATTTCACAGTAATGAAGACACTTCTACTGACCAGATGGGTGCATGCCAGCTGAATAGTAGTCCATTGGTGGAGGGCGACCCTGCATCATGCGTGGGTCCATATAAGACATCATCACCCAGCGTGGGTCAAAATTCATTGGCAGGGGTGGGGGTCGAACCATATTGCTAGGCTGATACATGGGCCCACCCTGCTTGGGTCCAGGTCCTGGCTGGGGTGTTGAACCTGGTGAAGGACCCTGTGGAGGCTGCGGCTGAGGCGACAGCTGGCTTTGTGATGCCTGGCTGTGCTGCTGTTGCTGCTGCCACTGCTGCTGCTGCTTCAGGAGCTGTTCCTAAAGAGACATTTATGTGAATAAAATACAACATAACACAGATATCAGTACAACATTTAAACATACTAATTCAACAACTGTGCTTTAAACGGATAAGTCCAAATCCCAACCTGCTGCTGCCTCTGAAATCGAGGTGGAAGAGACTTTTGGTACTTTGAGTACCCCTGACCAGTAGGACCACCAGCTTGGCGCCCTGCAGTCCCTCCAATATTCTCAATCTTCACTGGGTCAATTCCTCTTTCACTTCCACTTCCTGCACGGATGTGAGGACCACTCATAGACTCTTCCTTATTATCTACTGGCAGAGGTACTTCCAGTGTGGGCTGTGGAGGCTGTGACACAGCTGGCTGGGGACACTGTTGGGTATCTGAACCGAGAATACAAGTTGTGAGTTTGCATTAAGGGTTACAATAACTTGCTAAGAGAAACTGGTGTTAACCAGGCAAAATTGATCTAGTGTGCATATGAAATTCACCTGCGCTGGAGTCATAGCTGCTGTTGCTGCTAGCTCGCTGTCTCTCACTGACTCCAGGACTGGCCCCTGGTTGGACAACCAGCACTGGAGCCTCCTCAGGGTCCACACAAGGGGATGGGGGCTGGCTTATGTTGGGAGAGGAGGCAGATGCCGAGATAGATGGACTTGGGCTGCCTGCCGTGGCAACAGTCGAGTTTCCATCAAGGCTGGGGGTTTTACTGCCACTACCACCACCTCCTGTGTTGCTGCCTTGCTGCTGTTGCTGCTTCTCATCCAGCCTCTTAAGCTTTTCGGCACAGGCTGCACGTCTCTCCTCCTCCATCCTGCGTTCTTCCTCTTCACGTCGGCGACGTGCTCGCTCTACCGCAGCAGAGATCTCGGAGGAGGACTGCTTCCTACGCTGACGCCAAGTCTCATCCTCATCCTCCCCCTGGGCCCCATGCACAAGCACACCTGGCTGGGAAGGAGGAGTCAGGCCTCCTGCTGCAGGCTGATGCTGGATGGTGCCCGGTTTTCCAGGGCCGACAGGTGCAGCCTGGTTGTGGGGCCGGTCCTGAACAGTCATAAAATAAGAATTGTTCAATAACACATGTTCAACTTAAGGAAAGATGGGATAATTATAAAACTTGTTGGGAAAAATGCAGTCGGAATGATAACACCAACTGTATAAAAAACTCCAACGCAAAAAGGGAAAGTAAAGCTAAAGATGACGATTCTATTAGACCTTGTGGTTGGTGGATGAGACAATGACAGAAATGATTTGTCTATGAGGCCCTATCCAGACGTCTACCTGTCGGTAAAAGGAGTAGGGCCCTTGTCCAAGGAGCGGCCCAGGTGGGGGGGAGGGCTGCTCCCGTGGACCACCCAATCCTGGCCTGCGCCCCTATATACAGGCAGACACTGTTAGCCATGTTCCACCACAATTATCTACACTGACAAAACAAAACACATACACACTAACACATCTCTGCCCACAAATAGGTCTTGGCTCAACAGTTAGTATAATCCATCCCGAGTTGACGTGTTTCAACTTTCCACTCAGTCTTTTCTGTCTGGACAACATGCTACCTGGTAATTGGGGGGTGTTCCCTGGCCACCCCAGCCACTGCCTCCCTCCTCGGCCCATCCTGGCTTGCCGGAGGGAGGTTGGGGGCCATTGTCAGTATTCGAGGGAGGGGTGCGACGGGTCTCTCCTCCACTGTCCGAGGACCGAGAACGAGTGGTTGCAGATGGGGCTTCCTGGGACTGTGTCAGCTCACTGAGGTAGATAGGGGGAAATATTTTTGTGACACATGAAATTGTATTGACACCAAATTTTAAGCCCAAAAAAATCAATTTTTAGAATTTATTCACTCTGATTATAGCACATACCATTGGTCATTCTTGCCCTCTGTTCCTTCTTCTTCTGCTTCTTCTTCGCCTTCATCATCGCTAAACTTCAACTTGGCAGAGTAATCAATCTCCTCATGAGCTCCTGATTAAGCACAAGAGGATGTAAACATCAACACCATGATAGTAGCAAACATCCATTTAGTACATATGTTTATTTGATAAAAATGATCCTCCCTGGGGTGGTTGCAAAGTCAGGAAATAGTTCAGCAGGAAACATCAACAGCAACATTAGAAAGAATCAATTACACTCACTACCACTATGTCATCAGCGCCTCAATGATTCAGAGGAAATAGCCCTTAATCAACTTCCCATGCATTTGAATTAAATTCTTCATCAGATTTCAATGGGGCCAAAGACGCACAATGCTAACATGAAAACATAAAATTAGGTTAAAACTTTAGAATCTTCTGACCTGCCCAGCCCTCATCGCCGTCATGGTCCAGCTCGTCTAGCTCCTTCAGGTCATCCTGCTTTAGGATGGAGGGTCGCTTCACCACCTCTCCACCTGTATCTCGTGGGCCACCCTGAGGGTGCCGGTTGTCTGGACCACCTTGCCCACGAGAAAATCTTAAGGAGGGGAGATGAATCTCTATGAGTGATGAACTGAAGATACAAAAGAGCCTGGTCTCATTCTCACTTAGCCTTATAAGCCAAGGTGTGAAGCCTTAATAGAAATACATGTGAAAACATACCTTGGAGGAGGCCCTTCCCCAGGTGGCGGGTACCTGTAAGGCCCTTGAGGGCCATAAGGGGCTGGGAAGGCCAGATATGGAGGATACATCTTGAGAGAAAGAGAAAAAATAACACCAAATTCAGAAACCACTTCTTTTACACTCTGGGGTGTAGCAAAGAGAGAAGCAAAACCAAACTTACGAAGGGAGGCATGATCCCTCGATATTGGGGGAATCCAGGCCCCACTTGGGGCTGGGGCAGAGGCAAGGCGGGGCTGCCTGCTGGGTTCCTAGGTGGCCCAATGGTCTGGGAGTTTGGAGGGGGGACCCCAGCTGTCCCATCCATCACCAAAGCCCCACCAGGGCCACCCTCCACTGCCCCCTCCCCAGGCAGAGTGGGTGCCAGGGCTCGGCCCCCACCGTCCCGCCAACTTGTAACGTCTGAATAAAGTAAACACAAAAGCAGATATGAGCTTCAATAGAATACATTAACTAATGTCTTATCAAATGACTGGCTGAGTAGTTATCAAAGTCGAAGCAACACTTACTCGGGGGGCGGAGGCTTGGTCCGGGCCCATACCACTGATCTGCAGTGCCCTGTTCTCTGCCAGCTTTGTCCTGGTCGCCAGCCGCCTGCAGGGTGGGAAATTCCTCGCGAGAGAATGGCGACGGTTGGTTTGATCCCTTTCCACCTGCAAGAAAAACAAGGTAAGATGAGGTGAATATGATTTTAAATACAAGGTACATATGTAACAAAATAAACACAATCCAAAAGATGTATGAAAGAGAGAGTCACGGGACGACTCACCATCCCCTTGTGTTCCATGTGTAACACTGGCCTGTGCCCAGGACCTTGCCCCTACGGCCTGGGTTGAAGCTGGGACCAGAGCCTGAGATAGGGGCAAACAATAATTTAAGGTGAAATATCAACACTACATCATTAAATCACAATAGGATTTTGTTAGAGTGTTGGTACCTCTGAAGCTGGCGGGGTTCTCGGGCGGGTCGGTGCAGGTGTCTGTGAAGCCACAGGCTGCTGCGATTCCGGCTGCGGTGCTGGTAATGCATCGGTACTGAAAGAAAGAAAAACATAAGAAAAAAGTCAAGCAAACAACAGAGAACATCAAAAAAAGAACTGTACAAAAATATTAAACGATAAAAACTGTGACAAAAATAACTTCTCCCACTAGGATATACAAAACTTTTTGCTGTCCTGCTGTGTGATGTACTTTACTGGTGGTGTGTTGGACGACCTACTAACCTCTTTGGGTCTGCTTGTTCCTGTTTGCTTGCCCATCCTGTGCCGTCTTTGGGAACGAGCGAGACGTTGGGGTCGTTGCCTTTGTTCTCTGCCTTCAGACTGGGCAGGTTGGCAGGGGGTGGCATACGCCGTGCGGAGGCAACTTTACCAAGAGATTGCAGGCCATGGCGGGGGGGAACTACATGGGTAAGAGAGAAGATGTCATTAGGACAGATGGATCACGGAAACCTGATACAAGCCAGAGCTACACCAAGCCACTTGGTGTACAGACTGAAAAGCAAAACTGCATTGAACATCAGAACTTCATTTGTTTCCTTGAGGGTTACAGAAACCACAGCACTGGATGGCTTCACTATGTGGGAGGGGGAAGTCTGTATTTTAGAAACGGGGCAGCTGCTTAGATCTCGTGGGGAGCTTCTGAATAAAACATATACAGACGTCAAATGGCCTCCACAAATAAGCCTCTGTCTCAGGTCAGGCCCAGAAGCTCTGAGGCTCAGCTGATATATCAACGCTCAAGAGCCATTCACCCTCAAGACTGTGCCTTTTCCTTCATGTATGGCTTCACAGACAGTGTTTTATTTCTCCAGGATTCAGGTGTGAACGCCTAAAAATAAAGAGTTAAACCACCCGATGCCTGAATAATACATCCAGTATGAGCAAAATGGGTTGGCAGGCAGTTGAGCGATACGGCAGATCATGCATTTCCTTTATTAGAAGTCAGCACCAGCACTGTTAGGCAGACAGCAGGCTAATACATCAAAGATGCAGTACTTGGTAGCAAGAGACAACACAGTGCAGAGAGAAACTCATACCACACAACCAACATTAGAATGGGACTGCGACAAAGCTGATTCTGTTCCTTAAGGCGACATATGAACAATTACACAACAAGCCGCACATACTTAGCAGCAAGATGAAACCATGTGGCAGATTTAAACAGAGCTTCAAAGGCAAGAGATCCTGAAAACTAATACCCCGAGTAAAAGACGGAAAAGCTGATCCATGAAACTGGATGGATATGGTGACGCTGAAAGCTTGGATGCGACCAACCCACGATACTCACCAACAGGCTTTTGTGTTTCAAGGCTCTTTCCTTTGTATGTATCAAACAGGTTGAGAGACGCATACTTGGTTTTGCCTTCCTTCCCCTTTGCAGTTTGCCCAGAGCGCTCTGACATTGCGCTGTCCGCTCATTGAGTATGGTGAGCCCTGAGACTGGGAGAGAGCAGAGATAGGAGGAGAAGAGATTTTTAGTGAAAATGCTGATTGTAAAGAATACATAAATTCTGATTCAAAACATGTTACACAAAACAGCAACCCAATCACAACGCAAGCAAGTTTATGAAACATGATACACTATTGTCTACTATTCACAGCACAAGACGTCAACTTGCTCATATTCATTGAGGGCATACTTATTTTTTAATCTCACAGGCATCGTTTTCATGTACAGTTCAATAGTGTTAAGCAACTATTGGGATTCATATCCATAAATCAAAACAACTATCTGTAAACAAACACATCAATTTACTGAGATATTTTTCTTGCAGATCCATAATATTTTTATTTTAGATGGTGATATTAATGGGGAAGTTTTTTGCAAAATGTCAGCAACATCATATATATGTTATGTTACAAGGAGGAGGAAAAAAAGTGACTCAATTTCTTTTAACATTTCCACAAATAGAAATTGAATTCCTTATTTCCAAATAACAAGTCAGCATATTGAATTAAAACAAATGAATACATTTAATAGTTGCCAACTGCCTTAAGGTTATTTCAGACAAACAAGCCATTTATTAGTTCAACATGCACTGTTTACCTAGATTTGTATAATTCTAAGTCTATGATTATAACAGGTACACAATAAAATGCTTATTATAGCCCGCACAGATTTAAATTTGTGCACTATTCAACTCAGTGAGTTATACTTCTGCAGCATTATATGGGTTAAACTGGTATTTCGCAGGCCATTCTTTTTGACGGCTGGGGTAATTTAAGATGTATGCCATCATAAATAAAGTTAAATGTGAGCAGCCCAAGTGCAGTGCATGACTAAACACCTCATCACTGAAAACATGTTACAAAAGGAAGGAAAAAGCAGAGCTGTGGTTTCTATGGCAACACATTATAAATGATATTCCTCTATGCTTTGCCTTGAGACAGTGTTGGCTCCATGGAAACTACCAGGCCTTTGGCTTGAACTCATCACACCAATAAAAGGCACTGCACTGACATCTGTGCGATTTAGAATCATTTGGCTGCAGCCAGCAGGTTGAAATGCTACGTTCCATAAATGCCATTACACACAATTACTGAGGAGAGGATTTATCTAGAATTGTTCTTCTACAAATAACAATTTCATTCAGCAGCTTTGACTGGGATAATGAAATGATGTGGGCCAATGCGTGTGTGTATAGACCTTTGCTCGAAGCACAACTACAGAACAAAGACCTCTCAATCTTCTCGTTGTAATGATGCGTGTACACTGGACAGAGAAAGAATTTATGTACTCCCAAGTAATGGCAGCTCCATTAGTCTTCATCTAAATAACAAATGAGGTGAGTGGAGTAGTGTGGACGTGATGCCAAGGCAGGAAAGGGGATATGGAAAACCACAAATCAAAACGAAACGAAAGATAAAAGCAGAATGTGCAGTACATGGAGAAAACACACAGTGTGAGCTGCACACACTTCTGCTGAGGCTGAACCGCTTCACATGGGGACAGCCGAGCAGCAGAGCTGTGCCTCAACAGCCAGATGAGATTAGAAAATTAGGTCGTGGGACGGTTGATCAGCTACATGTTGTATGGGGATTAACGGGGGCCAGCAGCTTCACTGCCAAACCACTACTGCAGCGGCAGCAGCGCACACCACAAAGGAGCCTGGCAGAGCCGGTGGTGGGCATGAGCATCCACCAAACCCCATGGCTGGCTGTGTGATAACGTTGCAGTAAAAGTCAGACGGCGTGAAAAGCAGCAGATGCAACGAGGGCATTAAATATAAATAAGTCACAAGCTGCACACTGAGGCAGCTCTACTGTCGTGCTATCTCGGTAGCAGGCTAGCGCTGGGCCTCGGACTGCGTTGGTATTTCATAACGCATCCCTACACTTTGCGGTAGCGTTAGCTTTGGCCAGTAGCTCTTTAAACTCGGAAGGCTGCGAATCACAATATCATAGTACAAAGCAGGGTGGGTCACTTTGGGAGACAGAGCTGCGGCTAGCAGCGGCTTCGGGATAACGCAGAAAAAAATATTTTATTGGGAGGACAAAACAAAATGGCGCTGGACACGGGCCCCGTGCACTTTCACGCTAGCACCAGCCGGCTGTGTTGCACTCAAGCACACACACCGTCACATAGCTGACATTTACAGACTCCAGGCACACAAGTGGAGGTGGAGATAATAACGGTGGGCTCTCCAAATCGAAATAAACAGGGTTAGCCGTCAGTGAGCCAGGAAACTAATGCTAGAAGCTAAGCAACTCTAACGTTGCTAACGCTTACTGTTAGCGTCATGTACGTATGCTAAGCAACCAGATTTCGCTGAGCGATTTAACCATACGCAAACATGGTGTCTTATATGAACAGACCCAAACAACACACGAGGTTAATAACATCACAACTCCACTGAATCCCCGCAGACAGCTAGCGGGGCTAGGCTAACGAGCTAGGCAAACCCCCTAACGTTAGCTGGCAACAACAGGCGAAAAGAAATTAGACAGCACGTCGTCAAAACATCATCCCCAGTCGGCTGAATGTGCCCGCTGCTAACGGCGGAGGCGAAAGGTTGAGTTTGAGTAAAACAATGCAATAGAACTGTTCGGTGTTTTGCATTAATGTCCAAAGAAAACATCCCGGGCACTGACCTGGTCTTGTCCCGACTTGTCTCGAGGTTATACCGCAGAGTGAGCTTAGCTATGCTATCGCGTAGCTTTCTAGCGAGTGACCCAGCTATAGCTATAGCTAAGCAACGTTATCCTGCTGCATGGCCGAACACAAGACGGTCATTACAAAAACAAAACCCCGACACGACCACAGGGATTCAGGCGAGAGTGTTCGGCTTACTTGCGCTCCTTTTGCTTTTGTTATCCTCCAGGAAATAAATGAAAAGTGGGAAAAGTAGATTGTGATCCTCGACTCGATCCGTCACCTGAAGAGCCGTCAACGGCTACTGAGGAGCTTCGGCAGGGGAGGGGGGGCAGTTTGGACCGCTGCTGAGCGAAGGAGATTTTGTAAAATATATAAATGAACAAAAACAATTTGGATTCATGTGTGAGTGCAGCAACACCCAGTGAATATAACGATGGCCGTGATTATCAAACAATAAACGTGAATTATGTTTGGTTTATCTGTTGTATTTACACCAGTCATTATTAGATATTAGTATTTTGTTAACAATTCAGTCTCGTTAGAAAGTGTGTTGATCAGGAAAAAAAAAACTCTTGAATATAAACACTTCAGACATGTTTATCTGTAAAAATGAATACAAAAACAAAGACCCACAGGGCATCTCAGGTCACATGAGCTGCAGGATACAATAAAGGAATGTGCAGGTAGGTTATTGATTTACTTTACTTCGAGAGGATTCAAGGCAAATGTAATCCAAATGGCAACTTCTAATGTAAGAACTAGAATTTTTTTTTTGCGGGGATGCCAGGGTGCGTCCTTTGCAAAAGTAAAATAGGGGGAGGGAGGTCATTTTGAACCTTTG
Source organism: Pseudorhombus dupliciocellatus (assembly GCA_016785235.1). Classification (NCBI taxonomy): domain Eukaryota; kingdom Metazoa; phylum Chordata; class Actinopteri; order Pleuronectiformes; family Paralichthyidae; genus Pseudorhombus; species Pseudorhombus dupliciocellatus. The sequence goes on from JAFBJW010000181.1 coordinate 1,579,464, forward strand.
AGCCTTTGAACCTTTGAATCTTTGAACCTCTCAACTGGTGCAACTAACTCCATTTTGTTGATAAATTGAAGCATGTGGTGATAATGCAACTATAGAGAAGAACTACAGAAGCAAATGAAATGAAGTAGGTGGTGGCAATGCAACTACGGACAGGATGCCAGCCGCCAATCACACCAACAACAGCAACAATAGATGGTATTTAACCTCCATTAAATATTTCCTAGGTGCTCTTCTCTCTGTTTCTCATCATCTGACCAGAAACAACGACATTTTGGTGTCGATGTGGTGTTTATTGCTGTCATTAGAGTCCTAAGACTGAATCATCAATGGCAAGGGTGATTATAAAACATCATGGTACACTGTACAAATGCAAAAGAAGAACCATTATGTACTCACACACTCGCATAGGCACCTCAATATTGAGAAAATGTTAAATTGCTCATCGTCATAAGCACAAATATAATTAGCACTTTGATTTCTTAAGTAGAGAAAACAGGAGTAATTTCACACCAAAAAAAGAAGAACAAAGCCATACTCTCAATTCCTAAGTATCAGATGATCAATACCAGAGATGTTTACATTTCAAAGTGACATCACTATTCATGTTTTAAGACCATGAAGATCAAACAGCTTGGAAAAAGCAAATTGTGTGGAGGACTGGTGAAATAGTTACCAAATGCTTTGTGAAGTGAAACCGACAATACTAATTACTGTCTGAGTGACTTAGAAATCTGTCTCTTTTTCCGTACATTATTTATGAAAATCCATCCATTATTATTGCCTTTTGTATGGAAAGAGGGAACTCATGTTGACTGGTGATACAAACTGTGGAAATATTCAGGAATGGAAAAAGGAGGTATTTTCAGATCTGATCAGTCTTTGGCATCGTCCATCATTATATACATTTATATACATTTCCAAAAGCCAGCGTCATAATCACTTCACGTCCTGACCTATTCACAAACTTTAAAGGCCACCGTACAGGTGGAGCTTGGCGAACGAGATGGTCTCGTCATAGTTTTTGTAGCCCTTCTCGTAGACGACAAAGATGTGCTTCTTGTCCTCCACAGAACCTCCATCCAGCGACGTCATGCAGGAGTAGCCACTCGGCCCATACCATATCTGGAACTTATCATTTTCCCAAGAGTTCCCATTGGTCAGCGACCAACGCAAGGTGAGATTAACTCCTGAGGGGGGAGTAAATGGAGAGGAAATTAAAGATAAAATGATGATTCAGCAGCAAAGACATCGAGAGCATCAGTCTCAGCGGTTCTTACGATTGTGCTCGTTGGAGGGGTTGATGAAGTACATCACTCCCTCCTTCTGCATGGCCCCGGCCGCCACTACCGGATCCACCAGTTCGTAGTCGAAGAACACATCGTCAATGGGCAGGGTCACTCCCGCGTCATGGCTGCACGCCACCACGCGACACCGGCAGTGGTAGTTGTTCTGGTTCCGTATATTGATGATGATGCTGCCGTCTGGCATCTCGACTGGCTGCAGGGGTGCAGAGAGCAAGGGAGAGCTTTCGTGACACACACTGATAGTTGAGCAGAGTCAAATTTTTTATATATTAAGTCTAAGGGTGAGTTTTTATTTTTCGGCCACTAGAGAGCACAAGAACTCCATAACAGGTGGACAGAAATAAATATGTCGGCCGTCTGCTCTGGAAAAATATGAGAACCCATCACAGTGACTCAAATGAGGCTCGAACCACCAACAGTAAGTCATCAGTGTGTGGTTTGTGAGATACCTGGCACTCGTCGGGGTTGAAGTCTTGCGGCCTCTTCTTCTGGTTGTAGGGGATGCTTTTCAGCGCTGCGCCGTTAAACCAGGTTTTTCCATGGTCATCGCTCAGGATGCAGAAAACACCGTCACCCTCTATTGTTCCGTGACCACAGACAACCAGCCTGCCTTTCATTGGATCATAACGTTTCTGTGGAGAGAAACACATGAAGGTACACAGACCTTAAAGTGAGAGTCTGATCTTTCCCAAATCATCATCCCAGTCATATCGCTCCTCGCACCAGCCTCTCACCTGGAGGCCGGTACCCGGCCCAGGGGCAAAGTTCTTGATTCCGATCTGGACTGAGAGGTTTTTGGGCGATCCCCAGCTCAGGCCATCATCCATGCTCTCCACCATCATGGTGCTGGAGGGGCTGCACTGGTAGAGGTGGAAGCACACGGTGTAGATCAGAATCACTTTGCGCTTCTCCATGTCCACCACCACGGAGCCCAGGTTCAGGCCATCCTTGTCTGATCCATCATCAACGATGAATGACTCCGGGGACCACGTGAGTCCTGGAGAGATGATCCAGGATGAAGAGGGAATTGTGTCAGTGTTTACTTTTTAATGATGTGTTAATGTTTCTCCGTAGACTTGTAATGAAACCACTCGTATGTCGTTTGTGTCACTGCCTCTGTGGTCGACCTGCCTTTGTCTGTGGAGCGTCGCATCGCGATGAACTTTGCCCCATAGTCTCTGTATGACTCCTTCCTGCCCTCAGCAAAGGCAAGCAGGCTTCCCTTGGGCGTGAAGGTGAGCAGCGGGATCCTGTAGGTGTTCACGAAGTCCTCACCGTTCACCCACAGCACCTGCTCGTCAAGCACCAGCGGTTTGAGCTGAGTGAAGACATGGACGGACGGGGAGATGGGGGCAGACAGAAGAGATGATGAGTAGAATGTTGATGATGATTTGTGACAAATCTGCAAAACAGCTTCACCTCCTGCTCGAAATGCGTCATGGCTCCAGCTGCGATCAGAGCCACAGATCGCCTGGCTTTCATTTTTCAAAAGTTGATGTCAGTGGGAGTTACGCAAACTTCCCCTCCTGTTTTTATAACCAGTGTCAGATCCTTCTTTTGATAGGAAACTGTGCTCGTTTTATTTTCACAGCAGATATCTACAATGGAGCAAATTTAGTCGAGAGTGAACTCACAGGTTCCATAAAGTAGAGGAACCAGACTCAGAGAAAAAGACATTTCCCAATCGAGTTATTTCAACGTCTGGACAGATGAAGTACTTTTCCACAGTAGTGAAGGTACTTTAACTTGCGCTACGTGGAGTATATGTGTGGATGTGTCTGCAGATGTCGTGGCTGCTTTACCTGTAAAGGGGTCTTGACAGGGTCGGAGAGGACCAGAGGAGCAGAGAGAAGGAGAAGGAGGACAGCGGCCATGTTTCATCCGTCCTTCTCTTGTTCTCACGGCGCGGCGAGGACACGAGCTGCCGAGGCCAACCCACTGAACCCGAAGTGGAGCAACGAAACCCGAGGAGAAGCGATCGGCTCCGGAGAAAAGCCAGAGACTCCCACGAAACAAAAACAAAACAAGCTCCTGTGCTGCGTCTGCAGCTAGCTCCGGTCACATGACCCGCAGCGCCTCACCAAAATTAAAGACTAAAATACAAGCACACTTCACAATAAAAGGCTATAAACGTCTAAAAGTATTCACAATAATGCTACTCGTGATTATTTCATTTTTTTATTGTTCTAATAAACGACTTGAATATCGTAAATTTACGCCTGTAAATTTTTTTTTCCAGTGTGGCCTTTTTTCAATGTGTGTCATAAGAATACACATTTCCCTTTACACGGTGCCTTATTTAATAGGCTTTCATGCATTCTTTAATATACACAAGTACAACAGCCGTCCTGTTACACAACTGTAGGCAAATGTTCAAGTCCTTTGTTTGACCTCCATTGATCCACTACTACTCTTTGTCTTTAGCAGTTAAGGCATCACACTTGTCACACACAGTCAAACTAGAGAAACTAAACTACAGAAGAAAATGACATGAAGTAGGTGGCGGCAATGCTACTACAGACAGGATGCCGATCAAACCAGCAACAACACAAGGTTTAACCTCAATCACTGACACTCATAATGACCAAACAAATCTAAACAGACTTCATTATGACCTTTGGCTTATGAAAACTGTTTGAACTAATGGTGTTCCGCCACTTTCTCTCTCTCTCTCTCTCTCTCTCTCTCACTCCCTCTCTCTCGTGTTCTGCGTCAAGCTGAAAACCACAAACCACATTCCTGCAGTCATGAGGCCGGGTTGATCTGAGTCACACGCTTTGAGAGAGAGGGAGGGAGAGATAAGCAGTAGAGAGGCAGCGACGCACGCCTCAGTCTGTGAAGGCTGCAACAGGACGTACATCGATGCTTTCAAGACAACGACTGTTTTCGTGGAGATGTTCCCTGGAGACACGTGTGGCACAGGGACCGGGGGCGGGGAGCCAGGCTTCCCAGCTTTGTTGACAGGATGGCTCTTCATCTGAAAAGCAGGTGAGGGTGTGTTGAACGGTGTAAATGTGTGAAATTTCTATTCTCTTCAGTTGGTTTTTTGCTTCACTGCATCACAACCTCAGTGGTGAGTCACGTGTGCACACAGAAATTTGTGAGGAACTTGAAAGCCCCTCCCATTTTTCCTCTCTCATATCCAGTAATAATTTTTAATCAAACATTTTCTGGTTCTCCACGGGCCTACAGTCAAATTTACAAATGAGTGTGCCCAAGTGGTTTACGTGATAACAGACTTTGAGTTGTTTCTTTTCTGATAAGCTCAAGATGTGTGTGTGTGTTTGTCTCATCAGCAGGGAAACACACACACACACACACACACACACACACTCACAGATGCACACACACTCACAGATGCACACAACTGAACATTTATCATTTCTTGCAGCTGCGGTTAGACACGCAGAGATGAATTGCACAAGTTTATTTGCGGGAAGAGAAGTGAAAGCAGCAGCTTATGAATAACAGCACAGCGAGAGTTAAAGAGAGAGGTCGAGACATCATGACTGCAGCGAGGAGTTTTCACACTTTGGTGCCGGCTCTGTCACACACAGGCAGGCGGGTGTGAGATGGAGAAGAACCCCACAGGGAGGTGGATTTGTCTTTGAATAACTCATTTCTTCAGTTTGGTCTCTTTCGGTTTTCTTTCTCTCACAGAGGAAATGTGCGTCTGCACAAATGCTTACGTGTGCGCGTGCCAAAATGTACACCAGCTTTAATCTACTTCAACAACAGGACATGACTCAGCCATCCCCTTCCTTTTCAAGGCCTGAAGTGAAGTTTCTTCCAGCACATTTTCAGACTTTTTCACCAATTCAGTGCTTATGATGGAGATAGAGTGTATTTGAAAGGGTTTATTGAGGGTGATCACGCTGGTCTAACATGAATGATCTGCAACTTCAACCGTGACATGTACACGCACGCACGCACACACACACACACACACACCCATGTCAGATTAACACACCCTCACCAGACTCACAGTGCAACACATGATCTTATAAACGAATCGTACGCTTACAACCGTGTTGTTAAACTGAACTGTCTTTGTTTGAGTCACTGGAATTATAATCTTAGTCATTAATTGACCTTTCACACTGCTGAGCAGCTGCAGAGAGAAGGCGGAGCACAGCAACCATCTGTTTTATTTCAAAATAACGTTGCGATGTGCTGCCTCACTCTTTTATAATCACCACATGTCAGCCTCCTGTGTGAATGATCGTTTCCATTCCCAACACTTGCAGCCTTGAAGTCATGAGCTCTCGCGCTCATCGCTTCCTTCTGTGATGATCCTCGCTGATGTAATTGCAAAGTGATGTGAGACTGCTGTCACATGAGCGCCACCCGATCCTCTTTCGTTCTGATTCTGTGTGTTTCGTGTTACTTTCACATGTTCACCAGCACTGCACTGAGGAGGACTGACACTGATCGAGTCTAACTAGCAACATCTATATGGGTGAATGTAAATCTAAACAAATGCAGATTCACAAGGTAAAGGCCTTAGTATTTAATTTGTATTCATGTAATCTCAATGTATTTATGTGCGTTGCCTCATCATGGAATGTTCTTGTTCAGTCACTTCCCAATTTTCCAGTTTTATCAACACAGGGGCTTTTTGACACTCTCCGTGCTGCTGAACTCACGATGACCTGTCTTCTCCAGGGTTTGGTGACCTCAGAAGCAATGGAGGACAAAACCGGAGGTTGTGTGGTGACGGAAGAGAGTGAGGTGGACGTCCAGAGCAGACAAAACAAACCTCAGCCACAGGTCAACAACAGACCCAGCTGGTCCAATGGTAACGTCCACAGTTTTTAAGACACGGACGACACGGACAACTGATTTTAACAAAGCAATGAACACACCCTTTCTTTCACTCATGCCCTCTCAGGTCAGTGTGTTCTGTCAGTGTCCAGCTTCTCAACGTTAAACCCACGGTTTGATCTGTCTCAGTGTCGTGCCAGACTGGAGGACGATGGCTTCCAGGTCAGCTCACACACACACACACACGCTGCAGCACAAATAGCCTACTCATGGCTAAAATAAGATTATGATAGAACCATGTGTGGCCCTTGAGTTTAAATTGGATTTGTACTTTGTTTTCTTTTGTAATTCTGTTAGATTCCAGCCGCTGACATGGAAGATCCACTGAGAACAGCTCTGGAGGTTCCCTCAGTCAGGAGGCACATGGTTTTTAACTCTGCTTACTTTCATTTCATAATGGCACCGGTACGATCGTCAGGCTCTCCACCTCTATCTCTGACAACTCTGTTTCTTTTGAACTTTGAACATTGTTTAATCAGGGGTTATGTTCTATAATACACTGGTCGTAATTCAGAGGTCATATAATCAAACTGACAGTGATCACATTACCTCACAGGCAAAAACATGATGATCATGATATTTATCACATCATACATCAGTAACCTGAATGTGTTTTTACTGGACAAGCGTCTGTCCTTCACCCTATTTAGAAAATGAATAATATTCATTCACCATGAAATGGGTTCGACTGATTTAAAAAGAACTCCTGTATACTGCTTTCCTGCTCTCACTGAATATTTTCTACCTTCGCTTTTTTGTGTGTTTTTGTGAACTCCTCTTCCTCCACCAGGTGCTGTACGTAGTGGTGTGGTGCGCCATGTTCTCCACCCTCCACCTCTACGTCACCGTCAGTGACTACTGGGTGCTCTGTCTGTGCGTCAGCATGGTCTCCATCTTCCTCACCACAGCCATCATCTTCGTCCTGCACCAGAGTAACAAGGAGGTACGCAGGGATCTGCATCCATGCGAATATTGGCCTTATAGCATCGATTCATTTTCAATTCTTTATTCTCACTGTGTGTTTCTGTGTCAGATCAACATGAATTTAGACGTGCGGTTAATCCAGGTCAATGAGAGGATGGTGAAGCACAAGCTGCTGGTGGCCGTGGCCGACTGGGTGCAGAGCTGCACTGGAAACATGCAGGTGGTTCTTCCGAAATCCTACAGCTGGAGCTGAATAATTCAAGTCAAATAGATTCAGTAATATTGCTTCCATGTCTGTGTAGTTGTACTTTGTGTACTGGGACATGGCCCTCTGCCTGAGGGCCCTGACTGAGGCGTTAGAGGACCACAGCTTTGTGGCAAATGACGTCCAGGTGAGTGAGTCTGAAACATCTCTGGTTTCACTGGTTCCACAGCTTTGTTCCGAACCGCTGCAGGAAGTTGAATCAATTCCTGTCAATTTCACATTTTGACCAGAAAAAACTGAAGAAGAGAATGTCCCACCTCGTCCTCGTGACTGAGGTCACGGCCGAAGACCTGGAGGTCGGCGGGTCAGACGTGGAGCAGCAGGTCTCAGAGGAACAGAGGCCTCTGCTCGCGCGCGACGACCAGGACACAGGACGCAGTTCCGCGTCCAGCCAGCAGGGCGGCGCCAAAGTCACGACCAACTACAGCCTCATCCCTGACCCGTCATTACCCGCTCAGGTAAGAGAGAAGCCTTTTGCTGCCATACTCGAGGAAAAAAAACTGCTTTACTATTTCACTTTATTTTGACAGGTTAAAGCCCACCAGCTCCTGATGACGTACAGCGCAGCCTATGTGAAGCTGCTGGTGTCTGAGAAATTGCGAGGACCGTCACACCACCGCCTACGCTCCCGGAGGAATCACTGCACCCTCGCCCCTCTCTGCCTCTGCCAGTTCATCAAGAAGAAGATCCTTCAGTAGCCAAAGACTCACCAATGACTCTCGAACTGACAAACCTTCTGATTGCCTGGCCTGTGGGCCCCAGCTCGGTGTTTGCCCCACCTGACAGTTTATTCATGTGCACTCGGCCAAATGCATCACGCTGTGAACACATGCAGGTCAGTCCTGCTGCTGTGAACCAATACTTGTTCTCTTGTATACAAAACAATCGATGCCCCGGCTCCAAATGTCATCATTGGTTCAAGATGGCTGCCTTCATATCTGGGTCATTCCAGCTTTATTTTCTGGAGCAGGAGACGTTTCAGGCTCATTTGTTCCTTCACTTTATTCTTCTGTCATTCCCTCTGAAATGTTGTACAGTAGGTGAACCTACACTTGTATGTAGTAATTAGGTTGATGGACCTAATTTCGCTGCACCTCAAGGGTTTGAATACAAAACCTTCACTTCTGCTGTACTGGTACGTTCACGCAAGTAAAACAAGTTTTGAGGATTTGAGTAGTTTTTTGGACTCCGGCTTGAAGATGTGACAAGTGTTGCAGAACCCAATGGGAGCATGACGGGGAAGAAAGAAGAACCCCCCCAGTGCAAGCGTGTAATGACGCTGAAACTAGAGCTAACATGGATCATTGGCTTCAGTTTCCTGCCTCTGTGACCTCAAGACCCACTGCACCTTTAGTTTGGTTCCACATGCGTTGCATGGAGGAGGCCGGATATTTCCCAGGCATCATCCATCACCGGGCCGGTGTGGGAGCCGCAGGACGACGCAAACACGCACAGTGTGACAACCAGCGAGGCCGACCCACGGGGAGGCCGGGGACGGAGTGATGGAGGAGGGAGGCGTGCTGCGCGAAGCCAAGTTCAATGATCTGAGAGATGCTGGTTCTCCTTGGGAGGCTAAATGGCCATCTGTGATCCCGCTCGCTCAGACTGGCTCCGCTCCCACCTCCTCTCCATCCAACCTGTTGTGGCCTGACTGTCTGGGTCCACACTTCACCAGGTAACATTTAAAGCTAAGACACGTACAACGATCTGATTTTAATAATATTCCAATTACGACACAAGGAAACAAGTGTCCCAGTTTCCTCTCTGTTTTCTCTCCAGGTGTCTCTTGGCTGCCATCTTGATTTTGAGGAATTTTCCCCAAAATTGTGGAGTCTGCCAAAGGTTTTCATGACTTTGCAGCGTGAAGATTTTGTCATTGTTAGGAGGCTTGAAAACAGCTGGCACCATGATGTGGTGAAAAGAAAACACAAACCTGTGAGACCCTCTTTGCTGCAGTTCACGTTCTGACAGAGAGGAATGGAAATACAGAGAGAGAGAGAGAGAGAGAGAGAGAGTGGGAGAAAAGCAGGGCAACTATAAATAGCCCTTCAGTGATGAGGGGCGAGGGAGAGAGGGAGGCCTCAGAGAGACAGCGAGGATGGAGAGAGGCTGAGAGGTGAAACACAGAGGAATGAGACGCTGCCGCCACCGCCATGTCATTCACAAACCCCATAATGATTCTTTATTCATTACAACTGAAGTCAGAAACAACCAACGCATGTGCAAACACAGCCATGAACAGAATCAGAATAATGAACCCCACGAACCACACGTACACAGGCAAGTAGGTTTTGGCTCTTTGAAGCAACCCGTCGCATTGACTGCACGAGCTCGAACACTAACGGGAAAATGAAAAGTCGCGTCATCGACACAACCTTCTGTTCAACATCGATAATCGCAAAAAGCTCTGTGCTTCGTATACTCGTCCAACACTGAAATATCAACGTGTCCATCATACGGGGGCGGGGCCTGTATTTATCAAATTGTGGAAATTTGCAGAGAATGTCAAAGATGAGAGTAGAAACGATTCACTTCTGCTGACTGAGCTAAACAAAACAAAAAAGTCGGACATACAAATCATAAATAAATAAATAACAAGTATTTGCATTCTTGCTCATGTGTGTGTATACTGTGCAAAGCTGCTAAGCTAAACTCGTTTCTTGTTTAATCAAAGATAGTAGAACAGCGTTGATCTTCTCATCCGACCCTCGGCAGGAAGCTGAATACGTTTCCTAAAATGTCAAGCGACTGATTTGATTATAAAATGTTCACAAACTTATTTTCAGGTTGGAGCACTTTCATCTGGCTTCCACACACTTTTCTCTCCAGAGGTAACGAGTACTTACTCCTTGTCTGTGTGGATGGCTTGTTTATATATGAGGCTATAAGATCCAGTCAGGAGTGTTCCTGCTTTATCTAGTTTGGTTTTTTACGTCAGTATTTATATTCGCAGAAATATAAATATATAAGATTGTCGTTACTTTAAAGATGAAAAGACTCAAACTAAATTAAAATAAACAGCAGTAACAATCGATGGATTGAAATGACAGAAAATCTTGAGCAAACGTGGGATCAATCAAATCATCTTAGGACTGAAGATTCTTCTGACCAATACTTCTTAAAAGTTTGATAAATACAAACCCAGATGTGTTCTACGTACTTCTCTTATACATCCCTAACTTACACTATAGTAGTAATAATAATTATAAATATGAGTTAAAGAATAAATTATTGGTGTTCACTGTCAACAAACGTAGTTTCAATAATCTTTTAAATATACTAATATACTAATGTATATTCTTATTTAAAAAATAGCATTATCATGGGGAGCGACTGAGGAAAGGGAGGATGAGAAGAGATATGTCAATAGGTCCATGAACTCGTGTGGACAGGAGAAAGACGCAAAGAGAGAGAAAAGGAACCAGGGGAAAGGTTTCATTGAGCAGAAAGTGCTACGATACAATATCAGGCATCAGTATTTCCTCTCTCTCTCTCTCTCTCTCTCATTTTGGAAACATTCATTTTCAGTTCTCCCCCTCGCAGCTCATCCTGTCCCTCGCTGGCTCGTGCAAACGGAGCTACGTTATGGAGACTGCCTTCCTGCAGGAGGGGCGGGAGCCGGACAAGGTTAGGTGACGTCACAGCTTCACATCCAGCCTTAATATTCAGGACGGAGGATGACATGCAGGGTCATGTTGCCTCAAAGAGTCTTATGTTGGACTAAAGTCTCACTCACTGTGTCTGAGATTAAAAAGCTAAGAGATGTGCAACACAAAATAGGCCGACACACTTCTAAACTACTATTTTCCATCTGGAGATTCAAATACTTGTCGTCTAAATCATCCGTTTCTCAATTTGAAAGCTCAACACTTGAGAAAAATACTGAACCACACACTAATAGAAATTTTTAGGAAATATTCCCAACAGCAGCAGCCGGGAGACAAGCCTTCGCTTTTTTTTTTTTTTTTTTTGCAATGAAAGCCCATTAGCCTAAATTTATACTGATCATGCACAACAGAGCTATGAATCTAAGCAGCTATGTCATCTCGGTTACTATAAAGTGCAACATCAACATCATCATATAGATATCAACTCTAAGCCAAATCAAACATGTAGCTGCAGAGAAACGCCTGTGTGCCGGTAGATATTGAATAAATAAAAGGTTTTAAATAAATGAGCGGACGTAGAAGTCATAAGTTATGCATGATATCATCCAGCTGAACCGTCCACACAGACGACAAATGTAAAATAAATACTGTGTGTGTGGTCAGCGAGTCGCTCTGCGAGTCCATTTGGCATGTTGACTGTTTATTGATCAGCCCCACTGACACTTTGAATCCATCGCACGGTCTCTGGCTGCGTCAGCGACAATAACACTACTCGGGGGAAAACAACACTACTTCAGCATGGCACTGTTTTTAGTTCTGAGAAGGGAACGCATGTGGAGTTACTTGTGTGTATTTTATCCTAAAAGGCTCTCGCGGTGACCTTTACCCTCTGATCTAACTACAGCAGGCCGAATAAATGGAATAGCGTCAAAAGGAATCGTTAATACATGAAGCTTCATTTCCCTCCTGCAGCTGGAATCAGAGTGTAAATACTGAGCGGCCCCTGGCTGACAGTTTGGCGTTTGACTGTCTCTTTAATCGGGTCGTTGAGTATGTGTGTGTGTGATGGCAGCAGATTGGGTCAGAGCTACTTGTGTGTGTGTATATGTATGTATGTGTGTGTGTGTGTGGCTGTACACAGAGGGCCAGCGAAGCATTAGCAGTTTGAGTGCATTTTTCAGAGCTCCTATATTCCACCAGACAATTAAGAGTAGTCAGCTAGCTATAATTTATGCCCCAGTTTCCCATCAGCGCGTGAGTTTACGGCTCCCAGTCGTCGTCGTGGTGCTGCGAGGCGATGATGACCACCACGGTGAGGATGGTGCACAGCACGATGGAGGCGATGCCCACGGCCAGGCTGATGAAGGAGAAGTTGCGTGCCTCCCGGGAGGCTATTTCCGCCGTCACCATGTCCCCTCTGGCGATCGCCGTACGCACCTAAGTGACGCCGGAGGGAAGGGGGGGGGGGTGTGTGTGTGTGTGGGAGAAGGGGAGACAATTAGAAACCCGCGTTATGTAACACACAGGAAGATGCAGTGGGAGCAGGAGAGAGTCTGAAACGCCATGAACGGATCGATTTCGCTGCAGCGCGGCCCGAGTGTGCCGAGAAGGGCCCACGCCACGAGACGCGAGCACGCCATAACAACATATATATACGGCTCAGACCGGTGGGTCCACGCCTTGTCAGCTCGGCTCAACTCAAAGCCTCACCGCCCAGAGGAGAAAATCCATTCTGTCCCGTTGCACCAACAATGGTGCGGTTACGTAACGGGGGCTGTCATGTGCATGTTGGGGAGCGCAGCCCGCCACCGCAGAGGTAAACAACGGACAACTTACAGGAGGAGAGGCGCCAGACTGAGCCTGTTACAGCTCCAGCGTCGCCCTCCTCTTCAACCTGCAGACGTCATGAAAATGCATGAACTCCGGGGCGTAGTGAGGCTGCAGCTGCAGCGGGATAAATTATTTTTCGAAATCCTGACACCGGCACATTTGCGGTTTCGCTGTGAACCGTTCTCCTGATTCTGCATAATGTGAAAGTGGTTCATTCGCAGTTCATTCACAGCACATTCATCTGTAAATAAGCAGCTCCTGTGGTTACTTCACGTAGTCTCCAGTCTTTGTTGGCGGGAGGGAAGAGCTGGAGAAAAAAAAAACAGTCACATCCTGTTTCCACACTCGCTATCAGGGATGAACGATCTTTCCGAGCGATCACATGCGAGTCTGTTGGTTTGGGAGCGCCCGTGAATACCTCTGCTGTGTTTTAATCGGACATTCAGATTCTGCACGGTCCACTAAAATAAGAATAATTATTTCAAGACTCAGAACAGCAACGCAACCTCCTCGGTTGGAGGTGATGCACCCAGAGAACCGAAGGGGATTCAGAGCAGCGGGTACCTGCACGGCTTTGATGATCGCGATGATGCCTGTCGGCCAGAAGCAGCAGACGGTGGTGAGCACGGCGATGGGCAGGTAGTCGTGCGGCGGCCGGCGGTCCATCAGGGTGATGCCGGGTGGCATTTGCATGGGGTGAATCTGACCGGGCGGGATCCCGGGGTGGGCTCCTCCCGCTGGCATGTAGGGCTGACCCTGAGTGGAGTTGGAGTAAAGATTTGAGAAGAAACATTCCAGTTAATCATGACATGAAATTATGTTAAAATGGAAAAATCCCAGCGGTGAAAACACAACAGCTATTATCTGTGGGGAAACGCTCAGGATGCTAAACAGAGACTGGTGCAATCCTGCAGCAAACTGATGTCAGACCTGTGAAACCTCTGAAGAACTGACTCACCGACGCCATAGGGTAGACGGGCACGTAGGCCGTGCAGGGCTGCAGCTGCAGAGGGTAGCCCGGGTGGAGGTATCCTACCGGTGGGTGAGACATGGGGCCCCCGGGTGCCTGTGTCTGAACCGTGTAGCCCTGCGGGGCCCCGGGAGGCCCCAGAGGGCCGCAGTGGAACTGAGTTTCCTGGAGGTAGCCCTCTGTGCCCGGGGGAGGGGGTGGCGGAGGGTAGCTGGGCTGGGTGCCTGGCGCGGGAGGCATGTTGGGGTGCTGGGGGACGTTGGGGTCCTGCGGGCCAGGGAGGTACGGAGGAGGCTGCATGGTCTGACGGCCAGAGTCATCGAGGCCTGAGCGGAGAGGAAGAGGAAGAAGAAGGTGGGAGAGGAATCAGAAATAGAATAAAAGGAAGAGATGAGGACATGTTATCTAACTCGAGTTCGGCCCCACGTTCGTCCACATGCCTGATGTTCAGTGTCTCATCTCACTGATGAGGAGGAGATACACAGTAACTCAGACTTCAAAAGACAACCAGGGGCCTTTTCATAACCACTGAAGGACTTCATGCGATGGTCCAGTCTCCTTCTGGACGTCCCGGCAGTTTGTTCAACACTAAAAATGACTGATGGGATGCGGCGTAGGGCGCGGTGATCCATTCTGACAGGGACATGAGGAGGGCGGAGGGGGGGGGGATGGAGATGGATGGAGGTGAGCGTGAAATGAGAGAGCGAAGAAGGAGAGCAGGAGGCAGGCATGAGAGCGGAGCGGCTGAGTGATGAGGGTTGACGACTTGTGCTCGGGGAGCAGCTTTACGTAACAGTACCCGACTCCGTCACGAGCAGGAGCTGGACCAGGAGCAGACAGAGAGGGAAGGAGCGAGGGAGCGCAGGGGGAGGGACACCTTTAAAAGGCTGTGATGGGACGTGACGGGCAGCTTGACAAACACGGGACTACATAAGTACAGAGGGAGTGACCTGGTAGTTATGATCTTTATATTTACATTTGGAGTTTGGAATAAAAATAATCAGATATGGGAGGGAGCTGAGGAAAGAACTAAGAAATGACACAATTTTAATCCTGTTTGGTCTGTCGGATCCAGATTGAACCTGGAATCCAATGTTCCTCTGCTTCATCTCATCTTAATTCATTTTCAGCTGTGATATGACTGACGGGATATGTCTTCCATCTTCAGAGGTTTATTTTTGTTCTGGTGAATAATTTAATATTTTTACTCTTCAGGCCTCTAAAAACGATTCAACCCAAACATGCTGATACCTACAGCCACTGGTATTTAGATGGGTGAGGAAGATGGATGGATCAGATACGGTATAGAGGTTAGACCGTATCTGAGATGTTTAGAGGATGTATATGCATAGACCTTATTAGTAATTAAATTTCTTGTATTTTTTGAAAATGAGTCTATATGTTTAAAAGTTTAAATATATGAACATTTCACCCTTCACTAATCGTTTATTATTTTCCTAAATAGGATTATCCCTCTATTGATAAATAGTTTTATTCCAAATTAAGGAATCAACATTCATTATAAAATAATATTTTCTTCCCTGTCATTAATCATGGAAGGACCTTTGTAGTGGAAGAATAAGTCTGCATTTATTTGGTTTATTTAACAACAGTGCTTACAGTTAATGTTTGGCACCAGATAAATCATGGCGCTAATTTCCATCTGTTGACTCCGGGAGTAATGGAATTAGATTAATGATGAGATTAGTGAATGTTGTGCTTCATCCGGTCAATTCCCTGCACTGCAGCACTGGACCGCCTCATATTAACGTGCATCCCTATATTACATGACAAGACCGTTCTGCACCACATGAGGTGAAGTTTGGAAGATGATCGTGAGGAGCAGGAATGAAATGATTGTTCCAGATTCGGATTCAAAACATGATGCTGAAGATGAGTGGTCAGCATGGACAGATAAAATGACAAGAATATACTGGTACCATGTGAGGGCCTTTGTTGTAATTCTTCTGTTTCACTGCTGGACAGAACCTCTGGTCTTCAGCGCTATCAGCTGGTTTGTTTAATGATTTTAAGTCTTCTTGGACATATTAAACAAACAATCCAACTGGCATGGAAGACAAAAAAACCCCATGCCTGTCGATTCTCAGTGGAGTAAGAGCAATAAAAAAATCAGAAGATAGATATTATAAATGACGGGGGGTGGGGGGCCCCAACGTCCCTCGCAGCGCCCCTGGGCTCAGCACCATCTCATCAGGGACTCGAACACCTGACAGTTTTAATACTGACAGTTGGTGCTTCAGCGTCACGAGACACGTGACGCGCAGCATAATTATTATTATTACCGGCTGTTAAACACGCGCAAAGTGGGGGCGTGCACGCGCAAAGGACACCCACACTAACGTCAGGAGAGACGTGCGTGGGCTCGTGCGTAATGATGGTGATGATGATGATGAGGCACATGAAGAAAGGAAAAAGGAAAAAATTCACGAGAATATGAGTCCTGTAAATGTGACACGGACACCGAGTGACACCGTGGAGGGGACACAGCGGTGGATGGTCCGCGGAAATAAAAAGTGTGAGGACGATGATGGGAGTTTATTGTTGTGGATGTTGAGGCCCTGTGGTGCCGTCTCTCTGCGGGCTGCACCCACACACACAGCGGCGCATCGCCCTATAGAACCAGCGCTGCTGTGCGGATGGAGCCGCACACGCGCACGCGCGCGCGCGCACACACACACACACACAGATCAACGATCAGACGATGTCAAACTAGCCCCTCCATCTCTCCAGAGTCTCCTCATGCAGCACCCACCGTGTTTTTCTGAGGACATGATCTTCTCTCCTCCTCCTGTGTTCGGATGTTTGTATTTTTTTTTTAACTCCAGCAGCTGACGGATGGGAAAGAATCCTCCTCTCTCGCGCGGCGGTGCACACTTCACTCCACACAATCCATGCTTAAAAACAGCAGCCCCGCTGTCCCTCAGGCTGGTCACGCAGCTCCAGGTGGGATTGGTGCGTAAATCCAGATGTTGTGCGGCTCGCAGTGCTCCTCCCGTGCTGCTGCTGCCTCCTCCTCCAACAACAAGGCTTCTCCACTAACGCGTCGCCTGTACATTGAATTAATCAGACGCTACCGTTGTCTTAAAGCGACAGATTCACTGACTGACTGAGGGAGGGAGGAGAGAAACACGCTGACACGCGCGCGCACGCACACGCTGGAACATCACTGCTCCAACACAACAAAGAGGCAGCCTGTCCGTCTCATCTTCCCTTCGCCTGACGTGTCACCACCTCTGGTTTATTCATGCTGTCCTCACATGGCTGTTTTCCTGCATCAGGTCAATAAACCTTTACGGGAAGAGACTGGGGACGCTGTTAACATTCAGTCGTTAGACAATAATCTGGACAAAACCTGGAGGAGGCAAGAAGACAAAAGCTTTTTAATGAGTCAATTAAGCATGCAATCATTGTCTTCCTTTTTTTGGCATTTGTCTCCATTATTAATGTCCCTCCCTGTGGTTCTGTGCATATGCCAACCACTCACGTAGGTTTTGTTCCAGGCTCATCGGAGGACACTGTGACATTTAAACTGTCCAATGATGTCTTAACAGCCCAAGTGACTGGTCAAAGTTCCCGAGGGCTGTCATGTTGATTTTGAAGAAGTTCCCTTCAAAATAAGAGTTCTTGAGACATCACGTTCACAAGGGAACAAGCGAAAATCGAAATGCCTCCTGCCATGATTATTCTACGACAGATTTTATTACTGTACAGCAAATTACAATCCAGGTCTTCATTCCTTGGGTCGTTTGGCGTGTAGGTTAAAAATAATTCATTTCCTCCTGGTCAGAAATGTGTCGTGTAAACATGATCCACATCCACATGATTTGTAGGCACACACAGCACTGTCAGCAGGAACGTGTTGAGACACACCCTGTCTTCGTCCCCCTCGAACATTAAGACACATTGGGTCCTCGCTCTCAGCCCCCACCCCCCTCCTCTCAGTGGGTGTAGAGAGAGGCGGTGAAGACGATGTCCCTGCGGATGGCCAGAGACGCCTTCTCCATCTTGCTCCCCAGGACCGAGTCTCCCACGATGCGGGCGGCCTGCCGCACCTCCTTCAGCACCTCATCCAGGCGCTGGATGCAGCGGACCACCGTGCCCTCCTGGACGTCTGTGAGCAGGGCGATCTCTGCAAACGGCTGGTGGAGGGGGATGAACGAAGGTGAGAGGGCTTGGAGTCGAGACCAAAAAACCAAAACCAAATATGTTGTGTCTCCTAATCGACGCAAAGTGAGGGGCTACAGATCCGTTTGAGAAAAGTGATGGAATACAAATAAAATTTACTTCTATTTATCATTTCACTGATTAGAACTAGCAGGGCACATTAGCATGAAACTGCATCAAGTTAAGTGTTGAGGCAACGTGTATGTGTGACTCCAGCGTACACGGGGTGAAGCGCAGGATAAAACCTCACCATGCCTCGGGCCCAGCAGTACACCACCTCTGTCAGACCAAACTTGAACTGGCCCACAAACTCCTCGGCGGTCTGTGGTATCCCACAATCCCTCTGCAGCTCTCCGATGCGCTTGGCCACTGACAGCACCTGATTGATTCCCTGGAAAAGAAGCAAAGAGACTTTACAAGTCGGCCTTAAATGCATCACTCACGGCCTCTTGGTTTTGAACAGGAAATCTGTTTCAGCGAACGTGCCGCGATGCGTCCGCCAGGCTCTCAGGACGCGCTTCGCCTCATCACTAATGTAAAAGCTCATAAAGCACTTCCGTGTATCAGGAGGCGTTCACAGCTGCCACTTACACAACACACAGTCAGGATTCATAAGTCAGTGACAGAGGGGACTGAGTTGAGTGAAGAACCATTGTCCTTTCTGCAGGGCGAGGATGTTATACATCAAATCCGCACAATGTAATACAATGAGAAACTGTGTGTGTGTGTGTGTGTGAGTGAGTCACCAGTGGAGGAGGCAGCAGTGTCAGAACACACACACGTCACGCTCACGGCCGCTTTAATATCTGCTTCTTTACACAATACAAAGACATCACCGGCTCCTCCTCACCTCCTGCAGCGTGTTGGTGATGTGCGGCTCCACCTGCGTGTTCTGCGCGAAGATCAGACAGGACAGCAGGGCGGCGCTCTCTTCGGGCGCCAGCGGGCTCA
Source organism: Pseudorhombus dupliciocellatus (assembly GCA_016785235.1). Taxonomy (NCBI): domain Eukaryota; kingdom Metazoa; phylum Chordata; class Actinopteri; order Pleuronectiformes; family Paralichthyidae; genus Pseudorhombus; species Pseudorhombus dupliciocellatus. The sequence goes on from JAFBJW010000181.1 coordinate 1,598,325, forward strand.
GGACGTTCTCGAACAGCAGCTCGGTCAGCAGCAGCTCGTGGCTGCTGATCTGACAGGCCACGCGGCCCTTCAGCTGCACCGCCCCGCTGCTGTCGACGTACTGGAGGGACTGGAGCACCTGAGGGCGGCGGCGGGGAGAGTTACGTCGCACGTGCGCAAAAACGCCAAACAAGGCTGAATTAGACACGGAGGGGGGACTGATCCAAACCTTGATCCTCTGGTGGTATTCGGGCAGCAGAGACAGAGACTGGTCAGAGGCCAGGAACAGCAGCCGGTCCAGCTCCTCCTGCACACTCATCCTCTCTGTAACCCGAGCAAACTGAAAACACACACACACACACACACACACACAAAAGCTGTGATGACTTAACTTGAATATACCAACAGCAGCACCGCAGCGTTTGACCTGATTTCAAAGCAGCACCGCATTATGGCGAGGGAGAGGAAAGAGCCTTCTATTGTCTCTCATTGTCAGCACTAGGGAGTCTCTTAGTGAATATGTTACGTAAACCCACTGAGGCCAATTACTGCAAACAACCAGTTCCAACTGATGAGTGTAATGCATCGCCCATCACTTCCCTATACCCACAGAGCCGTAAAGAGACAAAGCTAAGCTACGCCGACGAGGGGACACCGTGATACAGCAAGTAAAAGCTTGTCTTGGGAGGTAATGAGCTTGTGTGTGTGTGTGTGTGTGTGTGTGTGTGTGTGAGAGATGGCTCAAATGACACGCTGCTTCCTGTGAGACAGCAATGAGCCGCAGCTATGAGCCTATATGGGTAATTATAGAAGCTGCCGGCTCCAATTCTTGCATCTTATCTCCTAGACGAGGCTGCCAGGAAGACGGCGTACGCAACCCAGACACGGAAATCCTGTGGCGTCTGATGTTATCACTGTGATAGCAAAGTGATAGAAGGATAAAAGGAATCTGAGGGAGGAATGAGAGGAAAGCATCAAAAGGGGACTGATTGCAAAGGGTGTCCTCTGTGTGTGTGTGTGTGTGTGTGTGTGTGTGAGATGATTAATGTGCAACCAGCCCTGCAAACGAATGTTTGTCTGTATTAACAAACAGTGAAGTGAAACACTTTATTCTCCATTAATCTGCACAGTGCGTCTCAAAAATGTAAACAGCTCTTCCAAGAAGTCAAAAGAGCGATGATGATTATTATTATTATTATTATTGTTATTCTGAGGACGATTAACAACAAACCTGCTCTGCGAATGTGGGCGTGTGGATGCAGTTGAACTCTTTGAGGCTCGCCTGCAGCACGCGCAGCCTCATGGAGTCCTCCACCACGTGGACGCTCTTCAGGTGGAGGTCGTTAACGGGGTCGAGGGTCGCCAACCCGCCGGGGTTGGCCTCGGCCAAACGCAGGAGCTCCTGGGTCGCCGTGGAGATGGCTTGCCCGGGAGGGTCGTTTCTAAGGACAGTGAGAGAGTGAGGGAGATGATCTGTGCTCGGATCATTGTGCTGCCACCGCCTGACCGTCAGCGGAACGGCACGCGTGTGAATCGTACGTGTGCTGAAGCTCGTGCTCAGTCTCACACACTTGAATCGTGGTTGCTGCCTCTTGCTGTAGTTGTCGATGATCCTGTCGGGAATCACTTTGAGGGTTTTCACCGTGATGGATGAGATGTCCTGAAACTTCAGCTTCTGCACCGTGTGGCTGCAGAGACCTTGAGCAAACGACAGAAAGACACCGTGAGCTGGACCGTTGCTCGTTGTGTGTGTGCAACGAGCTGTCAAACAGACCAACCTTCAGGTATGAAGAGAGCTGTGTTGTAGAGGTGGGGCAAAGTGCTGTCATTGTTGCCTTTTCCTTCTCCTTCCTCGTTGCCTTTCTCACAGATGATGAGAGCTGTGAAGGTGCGATTCACAGAGTCATTGGACACCTTGGACACCGAGACAAGACAGGACAGATGAGTCATAAAGACTGAAGAGAAGAGAACGAACGTGGGGGAGAAAGTAGTCGGACAATCGTGGACGACGTCGAGAGCAAAACGATTCAGCAAAGCGGGAGCTGCTGTCACACTGCACACCTACCTGGAGGAGAACTCCGAGGGCGTTAAAATGCTGTTTGTTGTTCACCACCACGACCCGACCCACAGACAGAGCTTTCAGACCGTTCACAGACTCCAGAATGGCTCGCTGAAACCAGAGGGGCGTGCCATGATAAGCAAGCGTCAGAGAAATCGAATGTGTTTGCAAGCCGCTGTGCGCGTTTCCGTACCTGGAGGTTGTCAGTGGTGGTTCGCAGCTCCGTCACTGTGTGGTAGTATGGCATCAGGTCGGACAGCTGGCCCTCCGTGTCCAGAGGAGGCAGAGAGGACAGCGTCTGCTTCAGCTGGTTGATCCTCTTCTCTTGGCTCTGGAACAGGAGGACGAGAAGAAGAGGAAAGGAAACAGAGGAACACACAGTTGTCAGTTGTTTACGACTGAGCGAAGATGAGGAGGAGGACAGGAAGAGAGGCTGAGTCCCTTTCAACTGCGTGCAGTGTTTCTACGCAGTGTTCATAATTGAATTCCACCGTCCTATAATAGACCTTGAAGACAGTTAATCATTTGGAATCCAATCTGTTCACCTGAGTGTCTCTGTGGTTTTCAGAGAAGCTCCTCCTCATCATGTCGGTCACTCGCAGCGCCTCCACTCGCAGCAGGTTGAGGATCATAGTGTAGGTCAATCTGAACTGAGACTGGAGGATCGTAGGTTTACCCTGAACCGGAGGGAGAGGACAACAACAACAAGTTGAACAGCTTGTTTGAAATTCTGCTCTGGAAACTGCCACAGAGGGACAGCGAGTTAAAACTGTTCACCCAACTGTGTAATTAAAGACTTAATGAATAAACCTTAAAACACACTCGTGTGGATGGCACAGTTCAAACACGGCGGGCCTCACCAGCATCATGACGTGCAGGTCTGCCATCTCGTGGACTCCAGCTTTACACAGAATGATGACGGTGCCTGTGGCGTCCAGCCCTCTCCTCCCGGCTCTGCCCGCCATCTGAATATACTCACCTGAAAGAAAAAGGGGGGCGGGGGGGGATTCTCATCATCAGATCAAAGAGAATAAGAAATGAGGTTTCAGATGAAAGCGAGGAGCACCGAACCTGGCAGCAGATTCCTGAAGCCGGTGCCGTCGTGTTTTCTGATGCTGTCGAACACCACGGTTCTGGCCGGCATGTTCACCCCCATAGCAAATGTCTCAGTGGCAAACAGCACCTGGGAGAAGAAGGGAAGGTGCGACAGAATAGTTTAGATCATTTCATGACGCGTTTGCAGTTTCAAGCTTGAACAGAAAGATCAAACTGACTTTGACGAGCCCTCGCGAGAAGAGCATCTCGATGACCTCCTTCAGAATGGGCAGGATCCCGCTGTGATGCACTGCTATGCCTCTCTTCAACAGGTCCCTCATGAGCAAGATCTAAAAGCGGCATTTTGATGTATTCCCATCAAATACTGCGGCTGATTTACATACTGACATACAAATACCTGAAAAGCTGTCTACGCCGAACACTGTTTACCTGGGGCAGCTGCCGGTCGCCCCCCCGCAGGCGACTCAGGCTCTTCTGGAAGAAAGAATGAATCTCCGCCTTCTCTATGGACGTGGTCATGTCCATGGAGTCCAGAGAGCGCGCGTTCTCGTCACAGCGCGTCCGGGAGAAGGTGAACGCCACGACCGGGGTCTGCTGCCGCTGCGACAGGAAGTGCAGGAGGGTGAGCCACACCGCCCGGTCCTGGAAGGGAGGGGGAGCAGAGAGGAGGGACGACGAGGCGTCACGCTTTCAGGTTGTTCAGCGACTGAATCAAAAAGGCTTTGAGGAGGCAGTATAAAAGACGGGATCACCTGACTGGCTGAAGTGTTTTGAGAAGTACTTTTTGTGCCAAATGATTGAGAGTGTTTGCTGGTTCGCTCCTTCTTGGCTTCAACGGCTGCATAATACCTGAACAACAAAAACACTTTGTCAGTAACCTCAGAACAAGCACCTGCTGATTTTCCACGCAGCTGCGGATGGTAAAATTGCGGTACCCTTTGGTGAGGAAGTTTCCCACAGCATCGACCAACAGGAACATCTCTTTCTGAGTCTTGGTGCTGTTCCCTGTGTACAGGTAATGCTCCAGAGGCACCGGCCTCTTGGTTGTGCTGATCACGTAAATATGTCTCTTCTTAATACGACTGGAGACAAAGGTTTGAAAGAGGAATACAAAAAAAAAAAAAAGGAATTGATTTTCGACGGTGAGCTTCCGAACAGATATCTAACATGGAGACAGATGCTTCACAAATGGCTCTTTAATATTCATTGCTCCGGCACCTACCCGATCCACTCGCTAAACTCGAGAGCATTTGGCACTGTGGCGCTGAGGAGAATGATGCTGACGTGATCGGGAAGCATAATGAGAACCTCCTCCCACACGACCCCTCTCTGGGAAAAACAAAGAGACGATATAAAACAAAGGAAAGACGATTGTTAATGTTCACTCTAGCAGTTTTACAGATTACTGAGGGACAGTCCCCGACCTCGGCGTCGTTGATGTAGTGAACCTCATCGAAGATCACCCACTCCAGGTCTCTGATGACCTCCGAGCCATTGTAAAGCATCGACCTGAGCGAGGAGACAAAGCGTCTAGAAGTTCTTCGTCTCTTCATTTCAAACACACGACTTGAGAACTGTTGCTCATCACTCACGTACCTGAGGATCTCGGTGGTCATGATGAGACATGAGGATTCAGGACTGAGCTGGACGTCACCCGTCAGGAGTCCCACGTCTCCAAAGGTGGTTTTAAAGTCTCTGAACTTCTGGTTGGACAGAGCTTTGATAGGGGACGTGTAGATGGTCCTGTCAGAAGATGATTTGAAAAGGGTAATGATAGATTCATTATTGCGCTGTCCTTCCTGTAAACCCAGTTTTCTTTTTACTGTTTCCATGAAAATGTCCTTCTACACACAAGTTGGGTGTAAAAAAAAAACTTGTTTATATCATCTCATCAGATTAATTTGTTGTGCCTGTGGCTGCACACCTACACGCACAGCGAGCGCAGACAAAATAAACTTGCACCTACAAATACACACCTTGTCATGTGTTTCTGGGAGAGAGCGATGGCGTACTCGGCCACCACTGTTTTTCCAGCCGACGTGTGTGCAGCCACAAACACGGAGTCGTGAGCTTCCAGCCTGAGCACAGCCTGCTTCTGGAAAACGTCCAGCTCGAAGGGCCACTGGAGCAGGGAGACAAATGAGCGGCCATCGTGCGAAGTGGTTTTCACATGATAATTCATCACACAGTAACAAGGAGAGGGAGACTGAATAAACAGGGGAACAAACATAAATTGGGTGATTATGGGAGCACCCACCTTGAATGCTGGGTTGGGGATGCGTTTATGGAAATCTCCACAAGGGGAAGTGATGTCGACAGGGATGGCCCATTTCTTATTTTCCTCCGGCTTCTCTTTTGGCTTTGATTTGTCATCTTGTCCTTTGTCTGAGGGAGTGGAGGATGACTCAGCCTCCTGAGGACAGACGAAGAAAACCAGCTCGAAACAACCTTGGAATTTAGATCACAGCAAACAGCAGGGATTTCTCACTGGGATTCAATTGTGTTGGGAAATAATTACAGGAATAATAACTCGTTGAAAACCAAATCTCCTTTTATAGACGGATTTGTTTAAGTTACATTTCTGCCTGTGAGTCACATCATACAAATATCCAACAACAGGCAATTTATTTTCCACATACTGGAACAATATTTAAATTAATAATCAAACCATATACAATACCTTGATGCCTAGGTCTTCAAGACTGTTCGTTCTGGGTAGTTTAGGAGCTTCTTCATCTCCTTTGCCTTCTGTCTTCTCCTCGGCCTCAGGTTGTAAGTCAATATCATCAAATGCAGACAGGAGAGACATGAGGCTGACCTCTGGCTTTGCCCTTTTGGCGTCTTGATGAAAGAAATACCAAAAAAAACAGAATTTATATTTTGACCCTTGTGATATTTTTCCCCATAGGACAACATGATATCGAACCTTTGTCAGTGAAGTCAATCCCAGCTTTAAGACCTGGTGGAACTCTGAGCAAGTCTGTGGTGGACAAATGAGAAACAAAGACCAAAAAGACTTGAAATAATAAGACAAATCATAGAATTTCACTGCAAATCACAATTTCAAAATGACCTTTTTCAAAGTCAATATTTTCCTCCCGCTCAGACTTCTTCTTGATTTGGTCCAGCGTCAGAGCCTCCATTCCTCCTGTGAAGATCATCAACATAACAAATGTATTACATTACATTATTAAAACAAGACGACTGTAGAAACAACTCATCCATCTAACCTAACATCTTCTGAGATTCCTCCATGTTTTCATCCTGGTATTAATGTTTTCTCAGATGACTTTATCTGTGCAATCACTCAGCACTGGTTTGTATGAATCTCTATTTGGGAGGAAAACTTAAAGCACTGGTGTGACAATGCTGTGAATGAATCCATCTTACCGGGAAGGAAGGGGTAGTTGGTGTTGCTTCCTCGAAGGCTTTCTGATGGAGGCCCGGGCTGCCGTTGGAATGACAGTGAGTTTTTTGCTGAGAGGCCAGTGTTCTCCAGAAGAACCTGAAAGAGAATCATAAGAGCCCTAGATGGAATTTCAATTCTCATTCACTTAGATCAAAGTAATACAATGGGCTTGCTCTCTTTTCAAATCAGAAACTGTTTGTGACCTTAACATTTATAAGTATGTGACACACCTCTGTGAAGTCCTGCAGCATCCCTGTGGTTGGATCTCTGACAACAGAGAGACCGGAGTGAAGAGGAGCCTGGGCGCACTTGAGTAGAGAGTCAACATTAGCTTCTCTCTTAGTCACCCTGTAGCAAATGCAAAGTTACATCTTTAGAGATCTATAAATAGAGGATTCTCTGTAGCCTGTATTCTAATTTTACTACTTTATTTACATACTTCAGAAACTTCTGGAATTCAAAGTCTGTGTCATGTATAGGAAGCCATGCAGGGTCCCGTAAAAACTGTTTTTCCACTTCTGTCTCCAGGTTCAGGCTGGTGGGGGGGAGGCCATGAGGGAGCTGAGGAGGGACAGAGGAGACATTCAGGGACAAAACCAGCAAACACTGCCAACAGATTCATAACACTGCAGTGAATGCACACACTGACCGTGCTGTGTGGAGGCAGCGGCTGCCCGGGGAGGGGGTGAGTGATGAGCTCAAACCTGCCGGAGCATCCCATCTCCAGCAGGGACAGCGGCAGGTCCATGGGGCCCGCGGGGTGCACATCTGCCGAATAACAATACACAAAGAGTTGGAATGGACACGACAACGACAACGGTCTACAGAGCAGGGAGCGAAGCGCCCAACGAAAAGTGACGAGGACTTTTAGAAATCAGCCGGATGCTTAGTCAGAGAGACAAACTAAACCTGCGAGGAAGAGTGAAGCAGTGACAACACGACACTGTGCTCCACATCATCAACACGCAGGATCACGTGCACAACAAAGACGCCACACCGTCGCATCATCGGTGTGTGTTCGCAGTGAGGGAACCTGCACGATATTCATTCATCCACAACAACAACTCACTGATTCTCTCCATGTCCCCACTCGCAACCGGAAGCGAAAAGTTGCCTCAAACTGCTGGAGGCCACCGTCGCAGCGGAAGTTGTCAAAGCGAGAAGCGGAAGTCAGTAGCCGGAAAGCATGAAAATGTAAAAAAAAATAGAATACATTCAAGCGTTTTTTTTATTTTTAGTATAATGTGTTGAATATATATGTAATAAATAGTTAGAGTCAAAATTTATATAATTCTGTGAGTGATTCTAAAAGTGAAAACGTTAAAGGTGTCCCGCAGCCGTGACGTCAGATTTCCGCGTCAGTGTTGTCGTCGTACAGCACCGTGTGGTAAGTGAAGTAAATAAAAGCTAATAACTGCCTGATGGATTGATTTTAATGGGACTTGTCTTACTCAGACACGCTTGTGTGTGTGTTCATATGTTCATATGCTGTTTATATTTTCGGGTCAGTTTTATTTTATCTCGGGAGCTAAACCAGGTTTGGACCTAGCTAGCTAATTAGCTGCTAGGCTAGCAGCGGCTGAAAGTAAATAAATGAAGGTGTGTTTGTTTGAATTGAAAATAAAACGTAGTCGTTTCTAGTTGTTACCTCAATTTTCTGTATTGTAGGGGTTTACATCATGGTGGCTTTTCCGAGTTCACTGACGGAGGAAGAAGAGGCCCTGCAAAAGAAATATGCGAAACTCAAGAAAAAGGTAAGAAGTTTAAACGCAAGTAGAAATTAAAATCAGATTTATTGCATTGTGGGATTTTTTTTTTGATTCATTGCTACATAAGACATGCTGTTTACAATCAGTAAACAAAGAAAATCTTAATGTTCTAAGAATTATTTCATGACTTCCTCTCTATCCCTTATTTATTATCTGCACTACATCACTTCCTCAGCTGAAGCTGTTTCCTTTTTTCCATTCAATCTTTAGAAAAAGGCGCTGCTGGCCTTGAAGAAGCAAAGTTCCACCAACCAGACAAACCAGAGTGGCTTGAAACGAAGTAAGTTTCATAAAACTGCTTCATTCCACTTACTTATTGACATGGCATGTACAGAAAATCTTTCTCACTCGTGTATTTCACTCTTTTCTTCATCGCAGCATTGTCAGACCAGCCCGTTGTTGACACTGCAACAGCGACAGAGCAAGCAAAGATGCTCATCAAGTCAGGTGCCATCAGCGCCATCAAATCAGAGAACAAGAATTCTGGCTTTAAACGCTCTCGGATGCTGGAGATTAAACTCAAGGTACAAAGTAGTTTAAAAGCAAAAAAAGGACCAACAGCCTGTTTAGGTTTTGATTTAAATTTCATTTAAATTATTGATCTGGCACAGGACCCTGAGAAAGGCCAAGTTCCTGCTTTCTTACCATTCCAGAGGAGTGTCTCAGCAGATGAAGAACAACCTGAGGTATTTTGGCAATTTAAGGCATTATGACATCTCCTGTGATGTTTGTACTGTTCTGAAATGGCATCAACTACCCAGAACAGAAAACCAAAGCTCGTTATGATGTTGTCTTATTTGTGCTTACTCTAGGCTGGGAAAAGAGCCCACAGGAAATCTCTGTACGAGAGGTAATGTGTGGAACTCACGCTTAATGAAAACAGGTACCAGTGTATGATACCGACAGTGAGCCTGGAACATATAATTTCTCCATATGCTCCTGCAGCTTTGTCAGTTCAAGTGACCGATACCGGGAGGAAGAAGATGGAGGCGGCATGTCTGCCAGCCGTGATGTGGACAGAGACAGAGACAGAGATAGAGACAGAGAGAGGGACAGGGACAGAGAAAGAGAGCGAGACCGTGAAAGAGATCTGGACAGAGAGCGTGACCGAGACAAAGAGAGAGACAGAGAAAAAGACAGGGACAAAGAACGAGACCAGGAAAGGGACAGGGATGGAGACAGAGACAGAGACAGGGACAGGGACAGAGATCGGGACAGAGATCGGGACCGAGAAAGAGACAGAAGTAGGGACAGAGATCGAGAGAGAGAGAGGGACAGGGAGAGAGACAGAGACAGAGACGGACCATTTAGACGTGAGTACACAATTTAGCCATTATCTCTGTGAATATTAGTATCAGTTGACAAGAATGCACTGCATGGATGTCAAAACACATGCTAGGGTACAAACATGATCTGCTCATCCCCAGGGTCAGACTCGTACCCAGAGCGGAGAGGAGTACGAAAGGGGAACACGGTGTATGTTTATGGCTCTGGGCTTGTGGAGGACAGCCTGCGCTCTGCCTTCTCTCAGCACGGAAACATCATCGACCTCTCCATGGACAATCCACGCAAGTATGAATCCATTATAAAAAGCTGTGTGCTCACAAAGGTCCTCTATCAGTCTGTCTGTTGTTCTGAAGGTGATAAGGTTTATAGTATAAATAACATTAATGCAATCCATGGGGTGATTAGATAGGACAACGCTAACCTTTTTGTTTCATTTGTTCACGCTTCTGATTTCTGTTTCCAGTTGTGCATTCATCACGTTTGAGAAGATGGAGTCTGCAGACCAGGCTGTAGCAGAGGTTTGGACTCACCTATTCAATATGAGAAACAATAGAGCCAATAGGCAAAACCCATAAACCCTGTCCGTGTTTATGAAATCAACCTGAGTGGTTTTTGTCTGACAGTTGAACGGGAGCACGGTGGGAGACGTTCACATCAAAGTCAGCATCGCCAGGAAGCAGCCCATGTTGGATGCTGCCACCGGCAAATCAGTGTGGGCTTCGCTGGGTAAGCGCCACACTGTTATTGTTTGTTTAGACATCGATCAGACTGCACAGCATGGATTAACCTTCACCGCCGTCTCTTGTCTCTCACAGCGGTGCAGAACAGCACTAAGGGCTCCTACAGAGACAAGAGGAACCAAGTGGTGTACAGTGAAGATTTCCTCTAATGAAAGAAAACAGTTGTTTTTGTATTTTGGCTCATTTGTTTTAACTGTTACTTGGTTGTTTAAGGTGCTAGTTGTTGGGTTAATATGACTCCTCTGTAGCCGTTTGGATAATAGATGACTGTATTTCACATGTGTATGTGATGCTGTATGTGACAGCTTTGCTCTTATAACCCAAGATATTGATTTGAGGAGCAAAATAAATAGTGTCCATGCACAATTGCCCTGAATTCCATTCATTATCAAAAAGACAGTGGGAAATATATCCAACATGAATTCCTAATACATCATTGTACTAACCTCATTGATGCAGAAACAAGTGTCCAGATATTCACAGCTACTGTAACTTACAATAACCATAGGCAGCATGGTAGCGTACAGTGTTAGTGTAGAGCTACAGATATGACGATAGCTTCAGGTAATGTGTGAAAATACACCATAAAAATAAAAACACTTCCTCCCAGTGATTGTCTTTTTTTTCCCTCATCAGTTTTAAGGCAAGTTTAAAACAAGTGTTGGCCTTAGGCTGATATATACAGATCTGGTTTCTGTCAGCCATCAGTTACCAAGAAAACAAAAAATTGGCATGTGACTATCAGAGTCTAAACAGAAAATAACAGATGAGCCGTGTTCATATCTTTTACACATTTTCTTAAACCATGGACATTGATTTTCATCGCAGTTCTGTTTCTAATTCTAGTGTTTTCAATGAACCCAGTAGTGTCATCTGTGTAAAAATAACTATGGTGGTGTTAACTGATTGCTTGATGTGTACTGGGCCATGTCAGGAAATAATACATGTGAGTAACATCACAGATGAATTGAGTTATTGTATTTACATTCCTAAATGTGGTCAGTCACAACACTGAACACGTTCCATATAGATTCAAGTTTCAGATCATTTTCTGAATTCAACTATTCTAACATACGTTAAAATGTAGGGGCACATGACACAATGAAACTGAGCAGCTGGATTCCATTTCGTTTTTCAGTTTTGGGGTCGTTTCACAGTTTGTGTTGTTTCAGAGTTGCCGTTACTCTCATTCCACCTGTAGTTTTAGTCATATAAGCATATGCAAATAAAAAAAAAAAACATTTAATTTGCACAGTCTGATTTTAAAAGGCCTCAAAGTTAGTGATTCCTCCACCGGAGAGCAACTTTAGTCGAGACACTTCGCTGTGTTTAAAATGGCAACCTATGACATTTGTTCTGTCACCAGACATTCTTGTTCCTCCTCTCGTATTCTTCCTGCCGCCCCCCTCGCCCTCTCAATCTCTTCCTGCTCATACAGGGAGTTTTGCCCGGTGGTTTTTCCGTGTTGCTCCTTCAGGTGGCGCCGTAGTGCGGGCTTGTGAGCAAAGCGGGCGTGGCAGTAGGCGCAGTGGTGTGGGCGCTCGCCACTGTGGAGGTTCATGTGATCGATAAGTGTAGATTTTTGAGTGAAAGTCTTATAACACAGGGGACACTGGTGAGTTTTTCCAGCGCCCCGGTGCACGGCCATGTGCCGGGTGAAGTTGGCCATGTGGTGGAAGTGTTTGCCACAGCAGGGGCAGACGTACAGCAGGTGGGTGGAGCGGGTGTGTACGGCTAGAGAGTTAGCAGAGGGGAAAGTCATGCCGCAGTGCTCACATATCACAGGCCCCGATACGCTTGATGTGGATCCAACAACTGCAACGGACTCGTCCCCTCCTTCGTTTGCTCCAACATTTGTCAAACCTGAGCTCCCCTCACCAGCGCCACTGCTAGACTCCTCCAGCGAATACTGGTTCAAACTGCTGCCTGCCATTGGGGAAACTTTCTCTCCTTGAGTGTCGCCCACATTGAAGTCCAACTGTGGGAGGTCAACTGGTAAGTAACTTCCTGTCTTCAGCCCCTCCTGGTTGTAGTCCAGCCCAATACCCCCTTCTAATCCAGCTGTAGCCAGGTACCACATATCCTGACTGTGAGCCATGCCCAGAGGTCTTTTCTCTTGAGATGATGCCCACTTTCTCTTTTTTAAACCCCTCGCTCGGCCACTCGCTCTGCCCCTTCCGATTTTTGGGTCAGACATTCTGCGTCTGAAGGCACGGAGACCCTCCATTGAAATGCCCCCGGTGCTGAGATCCATTTTGTTTTCATCCAAGTTGTATTCGCTGCCTTCTCCTCCAATCACAAGACCATCTGTCTCTGGGAAACAGCCATCTTGAGGTGTGTCTGATGGAGCTCCCATCTCTTCCTCTCTGTCTCTGTTCATCTGCTCATCTTCGGAGACGTACACTCTGAACACATCATAGTCCCCTGGTCTGGTCTCCCCCTCCTCGTCTAAAGCATTAACCTGTAACAGAGTTGAAGACGGAGCCAAAAAACAGTCAATGGAAATCCTCAGAGCACAAGGAAGCATTTTCAAATAGCTTGTTCGGTCCAACCGGCACAATAACATGTCTCAGCCTGAAGGTGAGGAAAAAGTACAAACCACTTTGTATCTACTAAGACAGTCTGTACTCACACACCTTAATGCACGAGTCATCCAGAGCAGGACTGTCATTGTGGTGTTGACTGCTGCCATGGGCAGACACGTCACCACTGTTCTCCTCCACCGATTGTCCTGCTGGACTGTGAGGGTCCACAGGGGAGGGCCGGCTTGTGGGGGGTGATGCAATGGTACGAATGCTGCCACTCACGATGACTGGTTGAGGTGGACTCTCCTCTGCGGTCACCTAGAGGATGGAATGGGAAAGCATGTCAAGACTTCTCAAAATCATACCACAGCATAGATACTTTTGAGCCTTCAGGTTACTGACTTTCGGTGGACTGGGGTTCTTTAACTGGATGTACTTCTTCAGAGCTCCCCGGCAGTGCTCCACAATATGCTCCATCTGCAGATAGCTGGCAGCCGTCAGGTAGTTGACGATCTCCTCTGGGTTAAACTGCAGTGTACCAGTGTAGCAAGATTGGAGCAGATCACACACGACCTGAGAGCTGTACAGCATTGACACCTGCAGTAAAACAAAACAGAAACACATAAGTGTCTGAATGTTGAAGTTAGGTTAGTAAGTGCTTGACATTGGCTGACCTGAAGCCTCGAGGACGGGTTGAGGAGGAACTGGTCCCTCAAGAAAGGCGAGCAGGCGGCGAGCACCACCTTATGTCCCTTGAATGTCTGGTTGTTGCTCGCCACGATGGTGATGTCACAGAAATGCTGGCGGAACCTCAGTGAATTCATTTGCTTCAGGGTCTTGTCCCCGTGACCCGGCAACCGGAAAGAGAGCAGCTCCATCTTTCCTGAGGGGAAAACAGGGATTTGTTTCAAACAAATGATGTGGTGTTCAGATGAAAAACTAACACACTCAATAAGTTTTAGGTTAAATGAGACAAATAGTATCATACTAAGCTCCCTTTCCTATTGTATAAGATAAGGCTTTCAGTTTGTTTGTTTCTAACCTGAAGATCTCATTCAGTTTCGCACTTTGAAAAACCAGAAACAGCAACAACAACAACAACTCAAGATCCAACCAAAGCCTGGAGATATCAGAGGAATGAGGTCAAATTGGAGCAGCAACAACAACACTGTCGCTGCCAGGTTGGTCAGTGTGAATAAATACCATCTGTGAGCCATAACACCCTCGTAGAAAAGAGAGAAAGAATATAAACTCATCAGAACTTTATGTGAATCCAGATGTTAGATGGTGTCCGCTCCAGCCTCAAGTCAACCCCTTTGAGTTAGCTTCCGTATGCTAACAACAATTGAGTTCCAATTTAAGTGGCGTCCATTTTAATATTAATGGAAACAACAGTAATAATTAAAATGTGATGCCCTTCAGTGTATTGCTGTGCTAAATGTGAAACCGTAAACCCCATCTAGACACAGGTGGCTCGTTTTCTTGTGGCCTAGCACTTGTCTGAAGCTAACGTGACCAACTAGTTCGCTTGCTGATGACCCTCCCTCCACCTTACACACTAACAAACAGCGCGTGTCCAACTTACTCGCCTTCCTCTGGTGCTTTCGTTAAATGTCTTCCAGAGGGACAACCCTGCTCCTTGTCTCGGTGGGACGGTCGTTAGCTGTGTCCGTTAGCCGCCACTGTTGTCGCATCCCTGCCTCCACCACCACTAGCTTCTCCCACCTCGCTGTGTGTTTACTTTCTCGGCCTCTTTGTGGCGCATCGTCCCGTGACAACACACCACCGGCCCCATCGTCGACGCTGACCCTGGATCGGTTTCCCCTTCAATGCCCTGCTCACGTTAGCCCAATCACTGACCCCAGATCAGCGTGTTTCTACAGCAACAGACCCGGAAGAAACGACTGGCCGAGGGGTGGGCGTGGCTTTGTTGGTGTGACGCAGCACGTTATTTACGTAGTGAACGCTCCTCGGAAACATGTCGGCATCTGAGACAACGAAAAAGGTAGAAAACCTCCTTGCAAGGCAGAACTGCGCCTGCACGACACCTCGCGCTGTTCGAACACTTCGCAGAACACCGGCTCACATTGCAGAAAGGCTGCTGGCTAACCTGCGCCGTGCTACATCCGGAAATCCCTCCTTTTCTCAGCTGTGAGAGCTCCTGGATGCTAGCTGTGCTACACTGCTAGCCGCATTAGCATCTAGCAGTTTTAATGTTACTCTGCTTGTTGTTGGTGTCTTCACTTGTTTCCACGACACTTTTGACGTTTGCATCCACTTGTCTCCTGCTGTCTCTTGTGTCGCATTCCCCAGCCATGACTCTGTTTAATTGATGTTAATGCGCGTTCATTGTTATTCATGTTGATAATGCATCACTATCGACTCTGTAAACATCTTGCATGAATGGCTTTAACAAGCGTGTCACACGTTAGCTGCCGTGCTATCATTAAATTTCTTCTTGACAAGCCAGTGAGTAAACATTTAATTAGCTACATCAACAGCATCAGCAGCTCTATTCAAGGCTGGAAGATTTTGAATCCAAAAGTGATAACAAGATGCTGTCACTCATATCATTATTTGTTTCTTGAAAGAAGGTTAAGTTTGGAAACTCTGCTTTGTCTCCATCAGGAGCCTCCCGAAGGAAATGAATCAGAAACACCAGCAGAGTCCTTAGCTGGACCAAGTCAAGTCAAGGAAGGTAGGTCAGCACCTCACGTGTAAGGGTTAAGCAAATTTAAACAATTATATTTCATTTCTGTGCTGTTTTCAAAAGTCATGGAGATCTATAAATGTGACACAGATAATGCCGCTGCCACCACAGCTGCTGTCGCAAAGAGGACAGAGCACATGGGGGGTATGTTGTCGACGTCGTCATCACAACAGTCAAGTAAGGACACTTCCCTGACCAAACCTGCTGCTGGTGAGACTTTGCAAAAACTGTGGTATTTATTTTCCTGTGGAGAATGTCGTTCATTGTTAATTGTTTTTCATCTCCCTTCTTCAGGCCACGCAGCAAAGTCTATTCCATCAACGCCCTCCTCTTCATTGTCCTCCTCTCCCTCTATGTCATTAACTCTGTCCCCTGGCCGTGCCAAGATGAGTGTTTCTGGACCTGGTAGCAGTAAATCCGTCCTCCCACCTGCTCCCTCCTCCTCCTCCTCTTCCTCCTCTGCCACAACCTCCTCTTCCCCCTCCATCTCCCCTGCCCCAACCAAGATCCACCGAGCCCGCAAGACCATGAACAGGCCACCAATCGGACAGGTTAGCCTTTCATCTCCAGCAATGAGTTTTGCACTTTCATTTGGACTGGGTACACTTACATTTGGGGATCTCTTTTTATTTTTTCTCCCCATGTTGTTGTTTCTTGAACAGTGTGATACTCTTGTAGGTGTGTTGTTGAGTGAACTGAGTCAATTCTTATTTTTATTCCACAGACAAGTCACAGTGAAGCTCCTGCATCTAGTACTGCTTCAGGATCCTCTACCAGCCAACTCTCTGATCCTGAAATAGGTCAGTGACTTAAGAATATTCATATAAACTAATAACTACCTTTGTGAGATAACCATTTGCTGTAAGTTAAAATGAGTCAGAGTACCTCGTTTGTATTTAAACTCACACTGTCATGGTTAATGGTGCTTTGTCGTGTTTCCAGTCACTGTAAAAAGGAGAAAACTGGATCATTTATCTGAGAGCACCACTGAGAAGTCTGAGAAGATTCCTGAAAACACTCAAACTGTGGTATAAACATGTTTTTGCAGATGTATAATTTACACTCTAAGGTATATTTCTCGTTATTTATGTGTATTGCTTCTATATGTTATTATATCTTTTAAAACTTAGGAGGAAACGTCATTCCTTAATAAGGTTGAGCCTGTTGCCAAGGGTATGCCAGTGAAGACCAATGGCAGTGTGGAGAAATCAGATGAGGAAGCAGCCAAAAATACACAGATTTCCAGCCCATCCACACGAGATTCAGAAAAGGTGTGAAACATGAATTTATGTAATGTCCCTTAAAACAGACAACACATAATGAACAATCATGCCTGCGTAGTTTCTATTGAAAAAACTAATGCTCATCATCAAGTTTGTCTTTGTTTATTTGAAAGTTTGAAGATGTTGTGAGAGAAGAGAGGCAGCTTACCACAGACAAAGAGGGGTCAGTGAATGTGACAGATCATGTGAGTGATCTTTCTTACTACTTTGTTTTATTGATCACACCCTGTGTGATAAGTGACAGTAAATTTCCAGCCTATTTTATTCCCTTTACCCATATCACATGCTTATATTCATACGCAGCCTTCTTCCCTTGCAGGGTTCAGAGTCTGAAACGCAAAGAGCTGTCCAGAGCAGAAATGAGAGCGAGGAGTCTTCATGGCCACAGTCAGACCAGGACAAAGGGACAAAGAGTTCTGGTGTGGACGTGGTGGAGACAGTTGGGGGAGCACGAAGGGCTGCAGAGTACACAGAGGTCCCCTTGGGTGCTCTGGACATCGCTGCTGCCGACAGTCTGACCCTCTCTCCTCATCACGGTATGTTGATACAGGTGTTTGTCTCATTCAGACTCAAATTGGCAGTTCCTCTCAGACCACAAAGTCATTCCATGAGAGATGTAACTGTCCTGCTCCCTCTGCAGATGGCAGTGAGGCAGGAGACACAGAGCGCCTGGAGGAGCTTCCTCTGTGCAGCTGCAGGATGGAGGCTCCCCGCGTTGACAGCACCAGCCACCGAGTCAGCAAACAGTGCAGGGCCACCGAGAGCATCAACGGAGAGGTTGGTCCCAGGTTTTCATTTACTCTGCAACTCTTTGGGTTTTATTTTTTTTATTTCCCATGTCCAACTGTGTCGTATTTTCTCTTGCACCCTGCACCAGCTGAGGGCTTGTACCAGTCACACTATCAAAGGGGAGACCATGCGTCCATCCAGTCGGGTGCCCCTCATGGTGCTTTGTGATGTTCATCGTTCACACATGGTCAAACACCACTGCTGTCCTGGCTGTGGATACTTCTGCATAGCGGTAAGAGTTAAAACCACTATCTCACCTCCGGCTCCTGTCTCCTTTATTTCACAAATCTTTCCCTCCTCCAGGGTACCTTTCTTGAGTGCTGCCCGGATCAGCGCATCGCTCACCGCTTCCACCGGGGTTGTGTGACTGTGCTGAGCGGCGGGCGCAGCCGGGCGAATGGTGGTGGGATGCTCTTCTGTCCCCACTGCGGTGAAGATGCCTCAGAAGCCCAGGAGATCACCATTCCCGCTTTCAGCTCGGCCACTGCCTCTGCAACCACCGTCATCACCATGTTAGCCTCCTCCACCACCACCCCATCCCTGCCACCGTCTGTCCCCACAGCACCCTCCCTCACAGCCTCCACAGGGGGAATGAAGGATGGGAAAATGCCCGAAAGACCTGTCAGGTAGGACTGAATGACACATGAGAGCATTATTGACCGGTTATATTCAAATTAGCTAAACATCACCCTCATTTGTTGCCTCCTCTAGTGCTCGTATGCGTAGCAACGGTTTGGTAACGCTGGCAGTAGAGCAGCAGCAACAGCAGCAGCAGCCTGTAGCCTCTGCAGCCACCGTAGCCACAGTCCCCCCAGCAGAGGAGGGAGTGGACAGTGTGGGACCCTCCCTCTGTATGCCAAATGGGAAACCAATCAGCCCCAGTGCACTTCCACCTGGGCCCAGCAGGGCAGCGCTGCAGAAGGCCATCCTAACTCAGGACACGGAGAGGTCGGAGTTCAGGTTTTTACAATTTTTGTTCAGCTTGCTTTCAGCCATCCTGGAATGCCACATTTCGATCAAGTGGGAGGAGGTCAGACCTTTTCAAACGAAAATCAAAATGATGTCTCTTTTGCTCCACCAGGAGGAAGAAGCTTCGGTTCCACCCTCGCCAGCTCTACCCCGCTGCCAAGCAAGGAGAGGTGCAGAGAGTTCTGCTGATGCTGAGTGAGTGCTGGGCTGTGACGTGTTCATTACATCTGCTCAGACATAGCTGAATGTATCAAAGACAGTTTTTCTGATGTGTGTTTGTGTGTGTCAGTGGAGGGCATAGATCCAACATATCAGCCCGACTCTCAGAACAGACGCTCTGCTCTACACGCTGCGGCTCAGAGAGGCCTGCTGGAAGTCTGCTACATACTGGTGCAGGTGAGAGGTTCTGTTCATCATCTTTTCATGACCATCAGACCATCCAGTCTTTGATTAATGACTTTTAATTTTTACCAAAAGGCTGGAGCTCATGTCGATGCCCAGGACAAAGACCTGAGGACTCCTCTTGTGGAAGCGATCATCAATAATCACATCGAGGTGGCTCGCTACCTGGTCCAGAACGGTGCCTGCGTCTATCATGTTGTGAGTGTCTGAAATAAAATTCAAAAATATGTGAGTGTGAACTTGCAGAGACATGGTAGGTTTCATACTTCTGTGTACATCATTATTTTATCAGGAGGAGGACGGCTACACCGGCCTCCACCACGCAGCCAAACAGGGAAACCTAGAAATGGTCAGCATGCTGCTGGAGACGGGACAGGTTGATGTGAATGCACAGGTAAAGGAAAATGCAAAATGTCATTAGTGTATGATCACATGACTGATCGGAGTCAACCCTCAATATTAAGATTTCTTCTTCATTGTGGCTTTCAGGATAGTGGAGGGTGGACGCCGATCATCTGGGCTGCGGAGCACAAGCACGTCGATGTGATCAAAGTGCTGCTCAACAGAGGAGCTGACGTCACCATCAATGATAAGGTAACATGATAATTCACACTGGGCCTGGTAAGGAGTCTTCAGATGAGCATGCCTGCTAACAAACACTAACCAGAAAAAACCCTAAAGCTGTGGAGACTGCAAGGATGTCCCGGTTGTAGTTGTATGAAAATATTTCAGGTTATTACTTTAAACAGTCCCCGCATTCCCTCCAGGAGCTGAACGTGTGTCTCCACTGGGCGGCGTACGCGGGGAACGTGGACATCGCCGAGCTGGTGTTGAACGCCGGTTGTTCCTTGGCGTCAGTTAACATGCACGGAGACACGCCGCTCCACATCGCTGCCAGAGAGGGATACTTAGAATGTGTTACGTGAGTTCTGCAACTAATTTCTGACAGTTTAAATTATTTCAGCTTTTTTTTACCTTCAGTGCCAAACTTACACAGTGAAGTTGGTTTGTTCCTGCAGGCTGTTCCTCTCCAGAGGGGCAGACATCGACGTCATGAACAGGGAAGGAGACACCCCTCTCACCCTTGCACGGGTCGACACACCAGTGTGGGTCGCACTCCAGATCAACAGGAAGCTGCGGAGGGGAATAACCAATCGCATGCTCCGGACTGAAAGAATCATCTGCAGGTTGGCTCTGTTGTGTTTTCAGTAATGACATTCAGGTTTGTTTTTCTTAATTTATTCTCTGTTAACTGTAATTGAGCTCTTCCTATTCTGTCTCAGTGATGTTGCCCAGGGCTACGAGAATGTACCGATCCCCTGTGTGAATGCAGTGGATGATGAGGGCTGCCCTTCAGACTACAAATATGTGTCCGAAAACTGTGAAACATCCGCCATGAACATAGACCGCAACATTACGCACTTACAGGTAAAATCCAGCCTGTCCCTGACCTCCTGATCTCACACAAACAAGCACTGCCGTGGAAATCCCGTCTTGATTGAACCATCTTCTCCTCAGCACTGTAGCTGCACCGACGATTGCTCTTCTAGTAACTGCCTTTGTGGACAGCTCAGCATCCGGTGCTGGTACGACAAGGTAAATGAAAACCTGTAGCATTTCACTCTTTGATTCAGTTGCCTTTTGGGTAACACCATTTGATGATAAGCCTGCTGGATTTCACCAGCTTCATTGATCTCAACCTGTTTTTTTTCCTTCTTTCCATTCCCAGGACCAGCGGCTGCTCCAAGAGTTCAACAAAATCGAACCTCCTCTTATATTCGAATGCAACATGGCGTGTTCCTGTTATCGGACATGCAAGAACAGGGTGGTTCAGGCCGGGATCAAGTAAGAGCTCCTCATGTAACGGTTGTCAACCATGTGTGGTGTAAGGTGAAGACATTCAGTTGTTATCAGCAGCAGGTTTAGATGTTTATTCCTCACCCTGAAAGTCAACAGAGGGAAAACAGTAATTAATACCGCAGATGATTGACGGCTTTGATCAACACTGTGGAGCTGCACACAACAAGCAGTTTATTATGAATGTGTTCAAACATTGTTTCTTGTGGTGTCTTAATTTCCTCTTTTTCCTGTCAGAGTGCGTCTTCAGCTCTACAGGACAGAGAAGATGGG
The DNA here is from genome assembly GCA_016785235.1 of Pseudorhombus dupliciocellatus. NCBI lineage: Eukaryota > Metazoa > Chordata > Actinopteri > Pleuronectiformes > Paralichthyidae > Pseudorhombus > Pseudorhombus dupliciocellatus. Next base: position 1,619,432 of record JAFBJW010000181.1, read on the forward strand.
GTGGGGGGTCCGAGCCCTGCAGGACATTCCCCAGGGAAGCTTCATCTGCGAGTGAGAAGAACAGATCAACAGCAGGTTACCTTTAATATGGAACGTTATAAATGTTTCTGTCCTCTCTCCTCACAGATACGTTGGAGAGCTGATCTCTGATGCAGAGGCGGACGTCAGAGAAGACGATTCTTATCTTTTCGACTTGGACAACAAGGACGGGGAAGTGTACTGTATCGATGCCCGATACTACGGCAACATCAGCCGCTTCATCAACCACCTGTGTGACCCCAACCTCATCCCAGTGCGTGTGTTCATGCTGCACCAGGACCTGAGGTTCCCCCGCATCGCCTTCTTCAGCTCCAGAGACATTCTCAGCGGACAAGAGCTCGGGTGAGAAGTCGTGAGGTTTATCGTCTACGTAGCTTTGCTCGCTGAGTTTTATTTTCTCCAAAACATAATTATGTTTTGCTTTAGGTTTGACTATGGAGATCGCTTCTGGGACATAAAGAGCAAGTACTTCACTTGTCAGTGTGGATCAGAGAAATGCAAACACTCGGCCGAGGCCATCGCCCTGGAGCAGAGCAGGCTGGCTCGGCTGGAGGCCTGCCCAGAATCGGGAGCTGACTTTGGGATGACCATGCTGGGAAACTCTTAAAACACTCAACCACCGGGGCGGGGTGGCTTTGGATAAGCTTCTTCATTTTTTCTTGTGCAAATCGGCAGTGGAAAAACGCCGTCATTGTTTTGTGCATTTGAAGCATGGTGCTGTTAATTGGACTGCTGATATTCTTTGGGGACATGCGCCTTAACATTTTTAGCGTGGTGTGTATTCTGTCTGAAGACAACAGCAGGATTTGTGATCCTGTACCTACAGTATTTCTACTGTACCTTACTCTGAACATTGGCCTTGACACGTGAAGTTTGTGCATTCCGACTCTGCCATCGTTTTACATGTATTTTCCGTTGTGCCAACAAACACAAGGTTTTCTTGCCACAGAGCGATAATGAGTTGGCCTCCGGCTCATTCTGGACTCAATGAGGACCTGAGAGACAGGGTTGTTTTGGATGACTGTGTTTGCTATATTTTCTTTATTTTTATACATCTGTTCTTTTGTCACGTCTAGTGTAATAAATTAGCTCATGAGTTGATCTTTGGGCTCTTGTAATAAGTGTATAAGAGGATAGTTCTTGTCTCTGTAAACACACATGCCATCCGTTTATGAAGAGTCTTGTTCTTGTTAATATGTATTTATCATCATCAGGGTTTGAGGAAGATGTTTTATATGATATCACCAGCAGGGGGCGGGAGCGGGACACAAAATCAAAACACGATGTCAGAGATCAGAGCAAAGCAAGAGGTCTCACTCTGCTAGTGTTTCCCTCACAGACCTGGTAGAATAATTCTCCCCAGAACTATAATACTAGAAAATAAAACCTCAGAATATAAATGTAGGGCCAAACAGTGGTTCGTCTCCTGTTGCGATTTCACATGAGGAGTAGAGAACTCCTTTCGCCGGGAGACGATCTTTCCCGAGGGCGCGCCACCGGGGGCAGGTGCGCGTCCCTCGGCAGCCAGGTGCGCTGGTGACGTCGGTGCCTGGTAACGCGCACCTCCCTCGGTGCCGATGCCCGCACAGATTGTCTCCTCACATCACGGAGCTGCTCCTGCGGACTCCTCCTCAGGCTGAACCTCGGAAGTGGCGCTTTGTCCCGGGGAGCTGACGGAGCACAGGTGGAGGCAACCATGGGTAAAAAGCAGGAGCGGAGCCCGGAGGCGGAGTATGGTGAGTCCTGCCGGGGACTCGGTCATTTACCGTTAATTTCCCGGAACTTGAAAACAAGAGAAGTAAACCCGCTGGTAACCTCTAGTATTGTTAAACCAATTGTTCCATGTTTGGTTAAAGGTGTTCATCAAAGTTCATTAAACAAGGTTTTTTTTTTCAGTTTTTAATTATTTTTTCTCATTTCTCAGTTTATTTAGGTGCACTGTGTTGACGCCGCAGTGCTTACACTAACAAATGGATGCAGGTGGAGATATTTGATTCAACACACCTCAAAAGGTGTTAAGTTGGTTCAGTCTGGGCTCCTGTAAAAAACATGGCCACCTCTGTAAATGATTTCAGTGTAAAAGTCCCATTCTTGTTAAAGAAAACAACAATGCTGACGATGTAGATAACTGCACACTTGTTTATACACAACTAGGATTCGTTTTATGTTTAATTCACCTCAGTTTTACACACTGGCACTTTAAAGCTTCTGATGGAACCCCTCACCTCTAACTGTAGGTGTTTATGTTCATGTTGCAGCGTTTGTCGACCCTGCCCATGAACAAACATGTTTCACCGTTTTCAAAACCAAATGATTAAATGATTATCTCCATAGCTGCCGATTGATTTTGTGTAAACCAATGATTCACCTCGTGTACGGCCTCAGAATCCCTGAAGCTGTAGTATCCCACTTTGAGAGGATCATTTCTGCCGTGATGTGTAACTTGTCTTTCGGCGACTGCTGTTGCTGTTGAGAAGATTTTGTGCTGTGTGTACTGCAGCAGATCCCTGTTTACTCTCTGAGCTGTTTGATATATTGAATATTGACAGTCTGGGAGGTTTCACAAGGCTCCAGAAAACAAACCCTCCCTGGGAGTAAATATCAAGTTGGATCTCACGTCTCCTCAAATAACCAAGAAATGAGGCGATGACAAGTGTCAGAGCCGACTTTACTGACCGTGGACAAACTGAACCACTGTTCTTTTTGTATGTAAAGGCCTGTCTTCCTCTTTGCATAACCTTGTTTTGTCATCAGGAATCTGCTTCCTGCTTCAGCATTTATTTTTGAACTTATTTGCATTTATTTCTACTTGTGCGTGGCGCGACAACAAACACAATTCAGTCAGTCGATGCGGTGTTTCTGATTCTGAAGTAGAAATCTTTGCTCGCACGTGATTGCGTTTGGAGCAGGTTACACATGTTTAAAATTTGTGACTCCTTATTTCCTGTTTCCTAAGTGAGTGTCGACACTGAGCACGAGGAAACAAATGAAGTTGTTGCAGCAAATCATTGACCAGAAAATGAGCCAAAAAGGCCTCAGACTTTTAGAACACAGCTTGTTAATAAAGTTAAATAAAGCACAAGAACTGGTGGACAGCTTCCTGAATACACAAACAGGCTATTTCTATTTAGAGATGAATCGGTTAATCTTTGCCTTGCTTTTTAATTTGACATAAAATAAATCTTTAGGTTCAGGTGATTGTTGTCGGAGAATTTGATCTTATCTTATCTGGATGTTGACAGTCAGAGAAATCCTTTCTGCTGCCGTCAGGGCTGTTGACACGTTAAACACAAACGTAGTCAGGAGCCACAAAACAGTTTCACGAGTCCGGTCTGTCACGCCTCTAAATGAATTTGCCCCTTACCCTCATGGATTTTAAAAGGCTTTGCATGTCTGTGATTCTCTGCTTTGGCACTAATTAACCCGGTTGTCAGAGGGTGAAGAGAGTCCATAAAACACACAGTCTGAACAATATTCCATCACCTATCTTGACCTGCTCCTTTGCTGTCTTGACCTGACTTGGACAAAAGAGAACCAGTTCGCTCGCCTGTGTCACTGCTCTGTGTTCAAGCTCGACTGATGACCCGCACCCCCCGCTGTCATGTCGGGCTTTCACAGATCCCAGTAATAAAAGCAAACCTCTGCGGGGGTCAAGGCTTGAAGGTTTTCAAGTGTTCCGACAACTTTTGATGAGAGCATAAAAACACAGAGGCCCTTTATGTGTTCTGCACACTGAGACATTTTTACTGCGGTATCCTAGCAGAGCTGAAATCTGACACCACTGGCCTGACATGTTCGGTCACCTTTTGGTCTTTTTTTTTTAGAATTCCTATTCCCTCTACCCACTGGCATTCATATCAGATTCCTAATAGAGACAGAGCGAACCCGATTCTCCAGAGCTCAGTTTGAATGTTTTGGAGCTGCCTTTGTTAACCAGCCTGTGTATTGGACTGTGCGAGTCTTATAAACACTGGCTCTCTGCATCCTGCTTGTATCCTGAAGTCAGAGTCAGCCGGCCATTGTTGACACAGCCTGCATTTGCTCTTATTCAAATTACACGCCAGTCCAGATAATGTCGCTCCGGCCTCAGTGAATATGAAGTGAATGAAAATGTGAATGAAAAGTAATAACGTGATATTGCTTTCATCTCGTCAACGAGAAGATTAAGTGTTCATCAGAACTTTTCACTGGAGTGATTCTGCTGTTGTTCCTGTCTGTCAGGATAATGCACTGGAGGCCGGGGTTAGAAGATCTGAGGACAACAATGTAGATCCAAAGTCCAATCAGTGTCTCTGTCTCTCTCGTCTAAACAGTGCACGCTGATTTCAAATTTCATTTTAATTTCAAATGAACTTGAGCTCGCAGTGCAATCCTGCTCCACTCCCATCTGCTTCTCTGAACCTTCACTGTCTCCGCCACCGTCACCACATGCATATCAATCACGTACATGGGGATCATCAGGTGGATGTGCACCTGCTCTAACCTGATCTCAGCTGTGAGCATTCGAAACCTGATCTAGTTAAGTTGGTTTTGTGTTGAATTCTGCTGACAGCCAGAGAACAATGAGAACATCAGCTCCTTGGTCGAGGCAACAGGCTTCAACTGATCCACCCAGCATGGAGGCAGCTGGCTGCCTCACTGGATTTCTTTGTTCCAGGAAACAATAGTGAGACATTTCTGACAGGACATTATATATTATATTGTGAAGCGCCGGTGAGCAGCCAGCCCGTAAAAACATGCAACTCTCCTCCTCTGGTCTCTGAAACCTTTCTGTCATTCAGTCATTAACTCAGAAAAGAGTCTTTGTTGCTTAGAAACAGCAAAAACATTTGATGACAGATCCCTGGTTTCCTGAAGATTTAATTTAAAGCAGGCAACATATCCATTAATTTCATGAAATGTCCGGACAGCAAATCCAAGCGATGAGCTTATATGTCATTGATCTTAATCTAAAGCAAACAAGGAAGTGACCTTTTTTTTAGTCAGTAAAGTTCAAAGTTCTTTTATGAGACTGAAGATCTGTTCTTTTTTTTTTTTGTTTCCCAGGAGAATCTGCTCAGTTTGATCCGAATTTCAAAGGACCCATTCAGAAAAGGTGAACCTGTCTCTAAATGCAACCCAGATCAAGCCCCTCTACCCCCCCCCCCCCCCCTCCCCCCCCCCCCCCCCCCCCCCCCCCCCCCCCCACCTGTTTGGTTTCTGATGCTCTTGCCAGTTCCTGTGGACTGATGGAATCACCTGTCTGTGTTTCTCTCCATCAGAGGCTGCACTGACATCATCTGCTGCATCCTGTTCATGGTCGTCCTCCTGGGCTACATAGCCGTCGGGATTTTAGGTACGAGCGACCCCCTTCTGTTCTGCGTTTAGGGGAAGCAGCATCAAACACTGTGACACCTGGATACTTGTCGGTCACGCCATCAAATGTCAATCGAATCGGTGGATCCTCTGTTTTAACGTTTCTACATTTCTTCATTTAAATGAAGCCGTCATTGCTGTGTGTTGTTTACAAACAGCTGATTTGCTTTGCTAACAAGCTCGTTCCGACGCTCGGCCCTGCTGGCTCTTATCTCGGGTCAGCGGAGGCCTGATAGGTGAAGCCCGCAATGTGGGTCAGCGACC
>JAFBJW010000181.1:1625095-1685858 GCA_016785235.1 Pseudorhombus dupliciocellatus
CCCCCCCCCCCCCCCCCCCAGTTCCTGTGGACTGATGGAATCACCTGTCTGTGTTTCTCTCCATCAGAGGCTGCACTGACATCATCTGCTGCATCCTGTTCATGGTCGTCCTCCTCGGCTACATAGCCGTCGGGATTTTAGGTACGAGCGATCCCCTTCTGTTCTGCGTTTAGGGGAAGCAGCATCAAACACTGTGACACCTGGATACTTGTCGGTCACGCCATCAAATGTCAATCGAATCGGTGGATCCTCTGTTTTAACGTTTCTACATTTCTTCATTTAAATGAAGCCGTCATTGCTGTGTGTTGTTTACAAACAGCTGATTTGCTTTGCTAACAAGCTCGTTCCGACGCTCGGCCCTGCTGGCTCTTATCTCGGGTCAGCGGAGGCCTGATAGGTGAAGCCCGCAATGTGGGTCAGCGGCCCAGCGATAAGCAGCTATTGCTTCCTGTGGAGGTCGATCAAAGCCACTGGCTGAGGTGGATTTGTTGTGGTTAAGTGGAGGAATGATCTAGTCCACATTATCACATGTTAATAATTAAATGCGGCTGTTGCACACATAAGTCATTGACGCACTAAACATACTGCGTTGCCATGGTGATGAGGCAGAGGCCTGTGACTACCGCAGAGACACCAGAGATGCAAATATTTCCATCACATAATTGGAACCGACCAACCAATGAAATTAAAACTAAATATAAGTCTATGAATGTATTTGAAGTTCTGTTCCAGTACAGTGAGGGGTTCCCAGGGTTTTATCTTTTACGTCATTGACTTTTTATTCCTGTCGTCTTATCACTACCTCCATGTATTTGTTTTTTGTTTTGTTTTTTTATCAGCTTGGCTCTATGGTGATCCCAGGCACGTTCTTTATCCGAGAAACTCCACTGGGTGGTTCTGTGGCATCGGACCAAATAAGTAAATTACTCTTGCTCTGACCTTTTCATATGATTGTAGTTTAAAAAAAAACAACAACAAACATTTATTAGATTGAGTAAATCTGCCTCTGCCTGGATTATAGAGTCAGACTAACTCTGTGTTCCCCATTCAGAGACAAACCCAACATATTCTACTTTAACATCCTCAAATGTGCCACATCCGTCAACATCATGGCGACTGCTCTCAATGGTTTCCAGTGTCCGACCACACAGGTTTTCAAATTTGAAATGACATGAAACAATTGACTTTTCCTCGCTCCCAGTGTGGCAGAAATGATCTTTTTTTCAATCTCGGCACACAGGTTTGTGTGGAGAACTGTCCGTCCTCCTTCTGGGCTGTGGGGGTGCCATCGTATCTTCCAGGTGTACCACCAGCGACCGTCTTCAATCAGAGCTTGTGTGTGCCGTCTTTAGACCTGGCAACGACTAAGCTGGTGAGTTCCATTCTGCTGCCATTTACTGTCCCTGTGAATTTCCTTTAAGAGAACCTGTGGAAGCCTTCCTGGAGTAACAGCGTCCTCTGCTGTTATAGTTTATTTATTTTTATTTTTTTAAATTATCTACTGCTCAGTATTAGTCTTGAACTTGCTGGAGTAGACTCTGCTGCACCCGTCAGATAGTTTCTGAACACGATCATTTCACATTTTCACAGAGTGTTCAGGAGATCACGGAGAAGGAGCTGTGTCCTTACTTCTACATGCCTACGACCTCTGGTGATTGACACTCAACGATGAAATCATTTTAAAATTACTGCTGCAGACAATTTCAATGAGGGTGACTCTAAACCTGACGCCTAACCTTGAAGCTTTTGAAGACTTTGTCATGGTTTTCTCTGCTGTCAGTTCTGGGCCGATGCATGCCTGACATCCAACAGCTGGGCAATATCCCGGCCTACTTCTCAAATATTCCAGGGCTGCCCGCCTCAGTTGACTCCACTGTCGACCTGATCAAGAATGGCACTGGGTAAGATGCAGCAGACCCAGACCTCATACATTTTTTTTTTTTTTTTTTTTAATGTTTGCAATAAACTAACTCACGTAAATAAACCTGTTGCTTTCTGCTTCTCGTCTCCAGCACACGGTCAGTAGCTTCGTGAGTGTTTGGGATTCCCTGTAGTGTAGCAGTGTGTCCCAATCACAGAGATGCATTTTTAGAATAGTTGTGGTAGTCGTCCTCGTAGGAGTAGTAGTCCATTCATTTCTCTCTTACTCTGGGAGTTACCCTGTGAGCTGTAGTGGAGAGAGACAACTTTTAAATTCAGTTGAAGTGTTTTTCTTTAGATTTGAAAACTCTTATTTCCTCCCTGGGTTATTTTCTATTGTCCCTTTTGGATTTCCCCCTGTTCTGTTTGAAATGAAAACTGCTCAGCTGATTTCCGTGTCTCATCAGGGACATAGTGAACGGCTTCAATGCCAGAGAACTCGGCGTCCGGATCTTTGAGGACTTTGCGTCCTCGTGGCCGTGGATCCTCCTGTGAGTCGCCTTTCAGAGCTCGGCCCACGCTGCCACCATTCATTTGTCTCATATGACGCAGAATCCTGTCATCTGCTGAACTTTTATTCTGAAACCATATTATTTTATTCTGTCCTCCTGCTCCTGTCTCCTCTCAGTGGTCTCTTCATAGCCATGGTGGTCAGTCTGCTGTTCCTGCTCCTGCTGAGGTTCACTGCTCCGGTCATGGTGTGGGTGCTCATCATCGGAGTCCTGGGAGCCGGAGCTTACGGTAAGCTTCCTCTCCACTTTCCTGTGTTTGAATTTAAGCATTTTTTCTTTTTTTTTTCGCGTTGGAACCTTTGTCTTGTAGGGATATGGCACTGCTACTGGGAGTACGACAACTACAAGAAAACCTCCGCCAGCATCTCCGACATTGGCTTCACCACCAACTTCAACGTTTACCTACAAGTCCAAGAAACCTGGCTGGCGTTCTGTGAGTTTAAAGTGCTTCCAATCCAATTTGGTGGACACCTCCAGACACCTCATTAGAGCATGGGAGTTAGGGGTGTGGTTAAAGGGGACATCCTCCTCCTCCTCCTCCTCAGTGATCATCGTGTCCGTGCTGGAGGCGATCATCCTCCTGACGCTCATCTTCCTGAGAAACAGGATCCGCATTGCCATCGCTCTCATCCAGGAGTCCAGCAAGTGAGTTAGACTTTATCTGTTGAATTCATATCAAAGTTGAAGTTCTCAATCTCAGGTATTTACTCACTCGTTTCGTTACAATATCAAGCCGAGTCGTTTTTAAGCGGCACATGATGCGTGCGTCGGTATTTCACAGGGCCATCAGTCACATGATGTCTACGCTGCTGTACCCTCTGGTCACCTTTGTCCTCCTGGTGGTGTGTGTCACTTACTGGGGCTCGACTGCCTTGTATCCTTTAGCTGCATGTACTTTCCAAGTATTTGTATACAGACTGTCAATAATCGATAACCTCGAGTGTCAGCTCTTCCCTTTAACTAATGGGTGAAGATATTTGGCCACGTCAGGAGGACCAGTCTACCGAGTGGTGGCCCTCAACTCCTCGATGAGTGACTGCAAGAATGTGAATGGCACCGAGGACTGCGACCCTCGGGTGAGACCCGCCGGCCTGAGGACAGAACGTCATAATACGTCGTCGTGAGTCGTTCACGTTTCCATCTCCTGCCCTCAGAACTTCACCTCGTCAGATTACCCCGGCTGCCCCTCGGCCAGCTGCATCTTCATCAAATACAGCACCGAGGGTCTCTTAGAGAGGAACCTCTTCAACCTGCAGATCTACAACGTGGTGGCCTTCCTCTGGTGTGTTAACTTCGTCATTGCCCTGGGGCAGTGCACGCTGGCCGGGGCCTTCGCCTCCTACTACTGGGCCTTCAACAAACCCGGGGATATCCCCATGTTCCCTTTGAGCGGCAGCTTCATACGCTCTCTCAGGTAGGCTGGCGTGCTGCCGACACGTCATCATCATCACCACACCCTCTCTGTCTGTAGTTTATTCTGCATCGCAGTATTTTTTTTAAACTTTACTTTCCTCAGGTACCACGTTGGCTCTTTGGCATTCGGTGCTTTGATCCTGACCCTGGTGCAGGTGGTGAGGATAATCCTGGAATATATTGACCACAAAACAAAAGGTACCGCCAACGTTTTAACAAGAGAGCGTTTGAAGTCGAATGAATGGAAGCACGCGTGACCTCGTCCTTGTCCCCCAGGGGCGCAGAATCCGGTGGCACGTTTCATTCTGTGCTGCATGAAGTGTTGCTTCTGGTGTCTGGAGAAGTGCATCAAGTTCCTCAACAGGAACGCTTACATCATGGTGAGCACATTCACATCATCTCCCTGTTCTTTCTGCTGCAGCAGGAATAATGATGTCAAAGGAGATCCTCACATATATCTATATTATTTGTGTTATGAGCAGCATCTCCTAACATCTGGCGATTCTCTCTCTTCTCGACAGATTGCAATTTATGGCAAAAACTTCTGCGTTTCTGCCAAAAACGCTTTCATGCTGCTCTTGAGGAACATAATACGGTTTGTGCTGAAGTTCTGTTACTGCAAGCTCCTCTCTGTCTGTGGCCTGTCCATGCTAATTTAAACAAAGCGCATCTTTCAAAGTAATCGTGAAGGAATAAAACTTTTAAAACGTTGGATTTGTCATAGAAGTGCCATGTTTGACAGATCCAGTGCCTTTGAGTGTGTTAGTTGTGCGTCTGTTCATCATCTCAGGGTCGTGGTGCTCGATAAAGTGACGGACGTGCTGTTGTTCTTCGGGAAGCTCCTGGTGGTCGGAGGCGTGGGTGAGGACGACAACAGGAAGTTAAAAAACTACAGAGAGGCACGTCACAACCCAAACTCTTTTTTTTTTTTTTTTTCCAGGGGTCCTGTCCTTCTTCTTCTTCTCCGGACGGATTCTGCTCCCGGGCAACACGTTCCGCTCCGAAACGCTCAACTACTACTGGATGCCAATTATCGTGCGTCTTATAAATTCACTGGACGAACTCGAAGTTGCTCTGAATCACAGGTTTCACTCGCTTTGTGTTTTTTCTTTCAGACCGTGGTGTTCGGGAGCTACCTCATCGCTCACGGATTCTTCAGTGTTTACAACATGTGTGTTGACACGCTCTTCCTCTGCTTCTGTGAGTTTTCATTTCATAGTGCAACCGTCACTGTCCACAAGCCTCCACTAGAGGGAGGCACAGGATGTCAGGCCATTTAACCTTTTGAATTTACTGAACATTTTTAACGCAGTGGAGGACCTGGAGCGTAACGACGGATCTGTCCAGAAGCCGTACTTCATGTCCAAGAACCTGATGAAAATCCTCAGCAAGTCCAACAAGGAACCGAAAGGTGCTCGAGGGAGAAAGTGACCGTCGTCTTCAGCTCGTGAAACCACATCCGCGCTGTGCCGCAGATAAGTTCAGGATCTTTACGTTTAGTTTTTACACCGAGGCTTTGATTTTGCACTTTTTTAATCTGTCTGACCACCTGTCAATCAAGTGCAATATATCCTTTAGAAATCTAAACTCTATCTCTTCAACTCGTTCTTAATTTTTTACTGAAAGTCTTTTACAGTGGACTTTGGAGTTTTTAGAAATATTGTTATTCACGTTATATATTTTTATTGTAATTTTTGTAAAAGGTTGTATAAGCACAAAAGTTTTGTTAACATGTTCTTTTCTTAATATTAAAATATATTAGGTGAAAGACAAGAGTTTTTAGAAATATTGTTTTTCACGTTATATATTTTTATTGTAATTTTTGTAAAAGGTTGTATAAGCACAAAAGTTTTGTCAACATGTTCTATTCTTAATATTAAAATATATTGTAATATGTTTGTAAATATGGAATCATGTGTGACCTTTGACTCCTTTGGCCTGCGTCACCTGACGCTGTGCAGAATCTGACAGAAATCTGGACCGAACCATTCTCACAGGGACGGGAGGGACAAACGTCTCAGCTCTTGTCATTTACATTTATTTCACTTTATGAGAGAACAGGTTTTTAACTTTTTTATTTTATTTTCCAATAAAACACAGGAGTTATGGAAACCAGGAACCAGATGATTTCTCGCTTTACAAAAGCATCATGAGACCAAATTGCACATCTCGTCTTCCTCCATGGCTGGTCATCCAGTCAAACACGTAAAAACAGCATTTACAATATTCATATATACAAATATATAATGTACACACACTCACTCGGACACGTACAGTCAGAAAAAAGAAGTGTGACAGAGGTGTTTTACATTTTAGAATCACACTGGGGCTCAGTTAACGGAACCGTTGCTCGTCCGCCCGCGTGCCGACTTTCCCTCCCGCCTTTGAGACAGCTCTACCTACGCATGACTTCACAGTGCAATGGCAGTTTTTTTTTTTTTTGTTAAGACATAAGTTCATAAAAAAATGCTTCCATCCACCTGTGCTATGTCTTTCAGAGTGTTAAAGAGCAAGTCGTGGGAGCCTGGACTCGTTCACGTAATGATCCGATTATATTTTCCACCCTCTGACGTTGTGTGTGACTGATGCGTGACTCTTTGGCCTTTCAGGGAGGGAGACACAGTTGCTATAGCAACTACAATGGGCCCCCCCCCTTGTCCCCGTTTTGACTGAAACTTTCCGAAACATGCCTCCCTCTCCGTGTTAAAGGAAGAAACTCTTTGAGGAGGGATGCAAAAACCAAAAAAAAATAAAAAATACATGAATCATTGACTGGACTTTTCTTTTCCTCCCCCACCTCCCCGAGTTCAACACACAGAGAAAAACTTTCCATAACTTACTCCGGTCACGTAATACTGTTCCTTAGTGTCCAATGGTTCTGTGTGCATATATCTAAGGGTGTGTGTGTATGTGTCGGGAGAGGGCTAACGTGACTGATTTTGGGTTTCGTGCAACAAATTCATCGAGTGTTTCTTGCATAAATGACATAAGAAGCAGATGTCGGGACTGAGGCTCCTTAAACAAATGCACCTTTTCCAGGTGGAGGAGAAAATTTCCAAGTTTTCTGTAGTTGTCGTCTCATTTGGGGATCAAACACACTCCTCCTAATACCTGCTAGAAAATGTAACACAAGTGCGTGTGTGTGTGTGTGTGGTTCAAGCTAAGTGTGTGTTTGTATTTTTTGCACTCCTCTGTCTCCCGTTGATCCGCTCTTCTGTCCGTCCCGCTCTCCATCACACGCTCAGCAGCCAGAAGAAGAAGAAGATGGCCACGAACAGAAAGAGGGAGTCTTGCCAGTTGTTATTGCCGTTGTTGAGGTTAGCGTTGCCTTGGTGATCACCTGTGTACTGATCTGATGGGAGAGAAGAAGGAGGAGGAGGAAGAGGATGGTATCTGGTGGGGTGTGGGAACAAGTGTGAAAAGTAAACAGTCACTTGTTTGAGCCACAGCCTGGTGTTTACCTGCTCTGTGGAACGGGTCGTTGGTGTTGAAGACTGTGGTGAAGAAGCCAAAGGGAAAAGCACCGATGCCAAAAGACATGTGAAAGCCAGTGTCCCCGAACCCCTGGAACATCTGTGCAAAGACAAAATCAAAGAGTTTAAAGAAAAATCCTGTGTTTCTGATTGACTCCTGGAGCATCCTCAGTGGAGGGAGGGACGCCGACTCACCCCGCCTCTGCTTTCTGGCTCCGTTCTCTGTCCCTGGGGCCGAGGTGGAGTTTTCAACCTGAAACGACGACACAGACGGTTCGTTAGGACAGAGTCTGCAGAGCTAACACGCCAACACACAGAGGACACGGACACTCGGCGTACCTGGGGTCCTCCTGGCTGGAGCTCCCTCTGCCGTACAGTGGGATTACTTTCTCTCTGCTGATTCCAGCTTTACAGACGGGACACTGCTGCCTGTTGGGCCTCGTCTCCAACCACTGAGACGGGACAAGAGTCAGAATGTTCAGAAGACAGAGCAGATCGATCTCTTCCCATTGAAACCAAGCTGTACTGTGTTGAAATGGCAGAAAAACATCTTTGAGTACGTTCACTTTTTAGTTTGACCCACGTCCCATCTGTTGACATGGATGAGGCAGAGTTCGGGACCCATACTGTAGCCCCCAACCAGTCACATCTTTTACAATGACAATTGATGTGTAAGTGGCCCGAAGCAGTTCCTGTGCTGCTCCTCTGAGCAAAGTGCAGCTCGCCTGAGGAGCGGAGGGAGCTGCAGTAAACTGGTTTTAAGTGCATTAGCATGTTTAAGCTGGAGTAAGTCAGCTGACAGGTGCAGTTTATGGACCCTGACTCGCTCACACTCCTGTGGCGTCCGTGGGTGATGATGACACAGGTTGCGAAGGCAACGTTCAGTGAAAGTAACCAAAAGAATTTGAGTGTATTTGCTTATTAGCTTGTGCATGTGAGGGGGAAGACAGCGAGGGACACTTACTTGATGAAGACAGGGCCAGCTGCAGGGAGACAGAGAGGAAAGAGTCATGTACCTTTTACAAATATAGCATCAGTCATTTTCCTGTTTAGGTTATTAAACAGATATGGATTAAATGCATCAGTGGCTAAAAATCAGCTGGTGTCACATTTTCATCATCATCACTCCAAAGTCCACCTGGTTAGAAAGTCTGAGTCCTGCTCCCCATCGTTTCTATTAATTGGCTCCATCTGTTGCCTGAGCGCCTACAGGGAGTTGGCAGCGACACAGGAGACAAGGGAACGACAGAGGGAATATGCCTGCATCCGAAATGTGTACGTTTAAATCCATAAACGGTTCCGAGGAACACGTGTAAACAACGATTTGAGACGTTTCATTTTCCTTTCAAGTGTCTCTGACTCTGCCTTGTTCTGTGCTTCAGCTGCAGAACGGGTTTCTCAACCACTTTTAGAAGACGCTCCAAACCAAAAATAACCAGCTGAGCCGAACACACGGCCTCGTGAGCACAGAACACACACATTTCAGCCGCAGCGATCGGAGGGTGACATTCCTGTGGATTCAAAGAGGCGGAACAAAGCGCAGGGCCCAAGTTAACGTAACACATTCAGCCCGGATTAAACATGTGTCCACACGTACAGCGCAGGTCCTGTGACCTGAAAACAACTGATTAGGTTCCAATAAGTGGCTCCAGGCCCGTTAAGCTGAGCCCGAGCCGCACACGCCTCCTTACTGTTATCACGGATTCAGATGTGTCTCACTCTCATTGCCATATTATCATCTGCCTCCAGAAGTTCAACTGTAAATGTTTTACAGTTTACGGGCGTAAAACACAGAGGTTTCCAGGAGCACGCGTGTCTGAACTGTCAACAGCAGAGTAGAAGTGGGTGTGTTTTGTTCTCAGGTGTTCCGGGACGTTTCTTACGTCGTTGTAAAAGTTCAAACTTCACCAGACGTGGGTGAAGCTCAGGAATGTCTCGTATCAAATTTAGATGATATTTAAACATGTCAACAATGATAAAAAATCTGTTAAACTATCACATGGGGTGTTGTCATGTGACCTGAAAAAGACATGAAAAATGTCCTGAAAATGGCATCTGGACATTTCAGAATTTGTTCTAAATCCAGCTGAATAAAGTGTCCTGCAGTTGAATGCGAACTCTAACGAACTGTGATTAAAAATTGATTACATTCAATATGCATTTTTATTTGTTGCAGACAATTTCATCATCATGGTTTCATCACGCTGCACGAGAGAGAGAGAGGTGGGCAACACAGCAGCCACATGACATCAGCCTGTGACAAGGGAGCCGCGATGTGTGGTTGTGTAGCAACGGCACACATGAGGGTACTGAGTTTCTCACCAGAAACAACTTCTCTGATCCATTCACAACAAAATTAGCAACATGAAAACCTAAGTGGACAATATTAAGGCCCATGCACAGTTCCTGTGCACAGTAAAATATGATATAAAAATGTTACGGAGAAACAAAACGGATCCGGCTGTGTGCTGCCAGTGAGACATTTATAAAAAGTTCTATTCTGTGCTCAACACTTCTGTCGTTCCCGCCCCTCTGCCTCATTCCTTTCATACTACTCTGCAAGATTTTCAACAGAAGATTCCTTGGGAGCTCTTATAGATGAGACAGTAAGAACCGACAATACCTCATGAGACAATCTGTCCCTGCAGATCCTTCACTGAAAGACATTTTTCTAATCCCAACCGCTTCACACAGTCTGAGTGAGCAAACAAAGCTGGTATGACTTTCACTTCTGATGTTCATACAAGTTTGACTCCGGTCCGACACTCTCGGCCATGATCTCACATTAACCTCGACCTGTGAACAAGCCCAGCCGCCAGTCAAAACCCCTGACTCATCACTGAGCTCCACACACACTCCATGGTCTTGCACAAGACGTCAATAACGCCACAATAACAGAGAAACTACTGGAATCACATTTTGTGGTTTTCTTCCAAGTAACAAATTAATGAGCTAATCATTTCAGCTCTTCTGCAAACCTGGAAATAACCTGTGTGGACTTTAGAGTGAGCTGCTGAGAACACTGCAGATGATCAACACCCTGATTAATGTGTGCCAGAGCAGAATGTGTGTGTGTGTGTGGTCATGACCTCTGACCTGCATCAGTCAGAGTGACATGATCAGACCTGGGTCATTAGATCCCTCGCAGCACCAGAGCAGTTCTCATGTGATGTTTACAGTGATCAGCGTCCACTCCAGCTCTTGTGACTCTCTCAGTCCAAACCCAGCTGATCCAGTTTGGACAGCTCCATGAGCCTGGACGTGTTTTAACCCTGTTTCCACCCATCTGTGTTCAAACTGTCTAACTGAGCCATACATAATGCAACAAGCGACGCCAGATGGGTGCAAGTGGCGGTGAGAGGAGGCCGATCACACGGAGCTGAGCACAACCCACCACCACCACCACCCCACCCCCCGTCAGCCTGCCCTCCTCCCCGACTCGTACCAGAACAAGTGGCCGCACATACTGATGACCGCGTCCCGGGCAGCGTCCAGGCATATGTTGCACTCAAAGGTGGCCCGGTCCCGTTCTCCCTCTCCGCTGCCTCCGCTGCTCGCACCGCCACCACCACCGCCTTCGCCGTCGCGGCTCTCCCCGGCCGGGAATCCTCCTCTGCTGGCCGGCCCGCCGTCACTCGAGGCCCGGGGATCCGCGGCCGCCATAACGGTGAGCGTGCAATCGAACCACGGAGGGTAAAGCGCCGAGCTGAGCCAACACACACGGGCCCGAGCCGACACGGAGCTGAATGTTGATCCGACGCAACGACAAGTGTCACCGGAGCGACCGGAGGCGCTACTGCTGCAGTCTGCCCCGAAACAAGACTTCCGCTTCCGGGAAAACAAGCGGCGAGGACCGGATACAGACGCCCACTTTAATCTTCTTCTATTACTACTACTACTACTACTTCTACTCCTACAACAATTACTACTACTACTACTACTACTACTATTTATATACAGTCTTTGCTACTATTACTGATACTAATCATAATGATTATAATATTCGGCTGTGTCATGTTAGCATTGTTCAGCCTAATCAAAACAAATTAAAATCAAATTATATGAAAATGTACAACACCCAACTACTTATAAGAAAAAAGAATATATATATATATATATATATATATATATATATATATATATACACTTCTAAAGTAAGTCCATAATACGAAGTATGACTTAGTGAAGTCATCATTAAAGATTTTTTTAATATTTTAATATATTCTAAGAAATGGGATTGCTTCTAATTATACAGAAATACAAATGTATATTCATTTTTAATGGAAGAAAATCTGACATTATAAAAGAAAACAGGAATAAAATGTTCTCTATCAAACAGCCGGAACCTTTGTCTTATACTTTGTTTCCGGCCGGGGACATGAGAGTGACGGGGCGCCATGCATGTTGTGTACAGCAGAAACACCCACGCTGAAAGCAGGCAGCCACTTCTGGAAGCGTCTGCATGGGAAACTTTTGAGGTGAAATCTTTCCAAACATCGCGTGTTTATTTTCCCTGAAGAGGAAGGCGAAGCCGCCTCGGTCGTGACGTCACCCCCCCGCCACCATGAAGATCAAGAGACAGAAACAAGCCAAGAAAAACATCAGCTTCTACAAATACAACTTCGGCTTCAGGGAACCGTTTCAGGTGCTGCTCGACGGCACCTTCTGCCAGGCGGCTCTGAAGAACAAGATCCAGATTAAAGAGCAGATGCCCAAGTACTTGATGGGGGAGGTTCAGCTGTGCACCACCAGGTGAGTTCTCTTCATCAATAGCTTCACGGTGTCTTTAACTGTTCCCATGTAACGTGACCGTGTCTCTGTGGCCCAGCTGTGCCCTGAAAGAGCTGGAGACTCTGGGGAAGGAGCTGTACGGAGCCAAACTAGTCCTGCAGAGGTTCCAGGTCAGGAACTGCAGCCATTTCAAGAGCCCAGTTTCTGCCTCAGAGTGTCTGCTGTCCATGCTGGGGGAGAGAAACCCGCACCACTACTTTGTAGCCACACAGGTGATCACCGTGCTGATACTTGAACGCCATCCAGAGATCCATATTCTCACACAGGCCTGTTGTATTTTGCATGTTGTTTGCAGGACCACTCACTGACCACAGGCCTGAAGAAGATCCCGGGCGTTCCTCTCTTCTACATCATCGCCAACACCATCGTACTGGACAAACCCAGCCAGGGGTCTCTGGACCACGTCCAGGCCGTCCAGCTGGGGGAGCTGGTGAGCCCCGCCCAGCAGCAGAGCATCCGCAGCCTGAAGGAGGAGCAGGGCATCGGCCAGAAGGACGGAGAGAGACGAGGGAGGAAGAGGAAGAGGAAACAGAGCCACCCCAACCCTCTGAGCTGCCTGAAGAAGAAGAAAAAGAAAGGAGTCCCGACGCCGCCCCTGAAGAAGACGGAGGAGGGGGAGAAGAGGAAAAGGAATCGACACAAAAAGCAGAAGACGGGGGAAGGTGATAACATGTCTGCTCCTGCAGTGGCAAACACACAATGAGGCAGGAAGACAGAGACTGAGAAAATGACATTGTCAAATATTTTCATGTTTAATATAAAATCCAAACTTGTGCTCTGTTCGTCTGATCGAACATGTTTTTAAATACACACAATACCATTTTAAAATCTCTGTATTTATTTTCTCTCGAAAAGTTCTGCGACATATTCCAGGACTCAGACAGAACCATAACACCATTTTCAATATTTCAGAGGATTTGTCTCGGGCTTTTTATAGAAAATATAAAAGCAGGGTTCACAGGCACATAGTTTAAGATATAAGCTGGACTCGGACATCACATGACGTACAGTTTGCGTGAAGGTGGAGTCTAAAAACATGCATTCAGCTGTTTACTGCAGAAGCATGAGAAACAAGTGTGATCACAATGACTTGGTGGTCTGCTTGGTTTTTACGCTGTGTGATTTTTTTTTTTTTTTTTGTTGTTGTGTGTTTCTGCTGGATTCAGCCTGGAGTTCAAACAATGACACGCTTTCTTAATAATTCCATTCAGACTTCACTTGGTCCCGTTCACGGTTACCAGGTTATAACTTATTCGTTTTACTTAAAGATTTATTAAAAAAACTACCCATTCTCTACAGTCCTCATATTTTACAACATTGAGTATGAGCACTAGATATATTTTCTTCTTCATTTCTAAGATTACTGTGTCAACACAAAAGCTGAATTGTTTTCTTTATCAAGAGGTTACTGTAGAGCTGCACTTTCCTGAAACTCTCCAGAGATTTTTCAGATCACACAGTTAGAAAAGGGACTTTGGATAAAACAAATCCGTGTCCTTTTAAGAGTAAAAGAGCAAGGCGGCAATAAAAAGGTCATCTCTGCAGCAATTCCACTCTACTGAGATATTTCCGCACGGAGCATGCACGTGTGGCTGAACACCTACGATCATATACAGGGTAAAACTCTGAACATATTTTTATAAGCTGTGCCCCAAATCTATACTTGATGCTAATTGCTGAGAGGAAACCAGCAAGCTCAGCTATTACAAACCAATCAGAAAATCAACGTTGTGCGTGTCGATTGTCCAGTGGGCGTATTTTTAAGATGTTTTAATTATGTTTAATAGAAAGCGTCTGACTCGCACTGTAAATCCTGCTCGTGCAGATTTGGGACACCGCTGCAGCAAGCAGACAGCAGTCTGTAAAGCTCGACGTGCTATGCCACAGTTGAATAATGTATAACTGCTGGTTGGGTTTGCAGATCACTCTTTTAGTCACTGTTTAACTGGAGTCCTGCAGAATGTGGACCCAGTGCGTGCTCCTTGACTGTGATCACAATGGCGCTGCAGGCGAGATGCTCTTCATGCAGCCGTGGGGCGTTTGAGTCTCTCAGGGACAGTCGCCATCTACCGCGAACAAATCTTAAATTAGACTAGTGAAAACTACCCCAGTCACCACTGTTGATTTACAAGAGAGAATAAATAATAATGAGAAGGGGCATGGAGCTAGATGATGTGGAAGCGAGGTCCGGGTGTGGCGATGATGTCGCTGTACGGCTCCTCCTGGACCAGCTCCACCGCCTGCTGCTTCTTCAGAACCAGGAAGCTGTAGAACTTGGCTGCGGCCTGCTTCTTGTTGTTGTTGCAGCACAGGTCCAGCAGGCTGATCGACTGGGTGCCTGTTTTGTCCATCACCCTCTGAGCCACAGAGAGAGAGAGAGAGAGAGGGAGTCCAAAAACAGTGTTTGTTGTAGCAGCAGGATATGATGTCATGTTCTGCTTTTCAAAATCAGAGGTGGACAAACCTGGAGGCCATGGAGCATCTGCTGGGTTCTCTTGTTCCACCTCCTCTCCTCCTGGTCTTGGTCTCCCTGCGCCTCCTCCTCCTGACACAGGGTTTAAAAAAAAAAAAAAAACACTTGTAAATAACTGGAATCCGGAAACTGTTGAGTCCAGGAGGAAATCTACTGTATCTGACCTCTTCATCAGAGTCGTCATCGTTCTTCTTCTTGTCACCGAGCAGGTCCAACTCTATCAGCTGGCTGATGTTTGTGGTGGTCGTCTCCTCTGGGGGCAAATCCACATTGGAGGCTGCCTCCAGCTGCTGCTGCTGCTTCTGCTCATCCAACGCTCCCATCTGAAGAAAAGAGAGCGAGCAGAGATGGTGGCGGTTGTTAGGAGGAGTGGTTTGAAAGAGCAAAGAGAGAGTAGAGAAATTGAAAACTCTTGTGGACTGTTGTTGCTTCCGCTGAGGAGACAGCCGTACTCACAGGCAGGTCCGGCTCTGTGTCCTGGGATTTGCGCTTTACGCCTCGCTGGGAAGGCGGAGGCGGCATCGCCGACTCGTCCAGTGTCGTCCTGCTGCCCTCCACGGCGGCAGTCTGAAGCACGCTGGCCTCCTCCATGATGGTCTGGTCTGGAGGACAAACAGTCGGGCATTAGAGTCAGCTACGTCAGTTCTGCGTCTCTGCTCTGGCTGTGTCTCTGACCCATGATGTCTCTCTGCTGGGGACCTGTTGTTTCCTCTCTGGGGACCTCCGGGTTCTCCAGATCTTTGAGGAACTCATCCAGACTGTCGGCCTCGCCGCCTTTCCTCCTCTTCCTCAGCTCGTCAGGAACCAGCGGAGTCAGGCACCTGGTGAACATCTGGGGAGACAAAAGGAGGAAATTCAAGGTCCTCTGAGCGCGAGCCCTGAATAACTGTGCGTCCCTCGTTACCTTGAGCAGCCTCATGTTCCAGAGGGACTGAGCCGGCAGGGAGAAGAGCTTCTCCACTCCCCCGGTCTCCTTCCACATCATCAGCTTCTTGGTGGGAGGCGCTAGGTCCAGCGTGGTGACGATGTCTGAGTAGTCGGAGAGCTGTGCACGGATGGTTTTACTGTCCAGCTCCTTCACGCTGTCCACAATCAGCTTCCTCTTTCGCTTTGCCTTGGTCTCCTTCACTGTTCAGCAGGAGAACGTTCACAGACTTTGGATTGAAGCTTAAATTTAAATCCCTTTTTTCTGACTGAACTGTATCCAGTCAGGATTTAGAAGTTTAGACTGAAGCTTCAGCGAAACATTTACATGTAAAGTGCCCGAAGCAGCAGCGTCGTTACCTGTGATGTCAATGGGCTCCAGGGCGAAGGTTTCCTCCTCGTTGTGAACCAGCGCCGTCTGCTCCGTCTGGTCGGCCATAACCGGTAGGGGCTCTGTCGGGCCCGAGTCCGGACTGTCAGGCGCTCCCGCTAACAAAACACAGCCACGGATATTTACACCGGCCCAGAGATACAGTAACTTGTTCAACAGACCTGAGAGGGCGTCAAAGTCGTCATCGTCATCTCCGTGGTCCTGAGACATCATCACGCTCGCCGTGATGGCGGGGGGGTCGTCAAAGATGCCTCCTCCGTCCTCGTTGCTCAGAAGCTTGTCCACTGCACAGATTAGGTTTGAGACACTGTTTCATGCACAGATGTAAAACTATAGTTTGTGACCTTTGACCATTAGATTCCAAGATGGAAATCAGTGTTGTTTAATTATTCAGTCATATGACTTCAAACCTGAAATGTAATGCATCTATTCCCCCAGCAGACTCTCACCCAGCATGCCTCCCTCACTGCTCTCCATGGGGTTGTCCCCAAAGTCGTCCTTGTAGTGGTCGTCGTACTCCAGGTGGTTGGACTTGTCCACCATGGGGTTAGCCACGCCCTCGGCCTCCAGCAGCAGGTTGGACGCTGACGTCGCCATGATGTCCACCTCGAAGGCGCTCTCCTCCCGCATCATCTCCCGGTCGTCCATCCCGAAGTCAGCTGCACGGGGGACAAATGTCTGTCCTTAGTGTTTAAAAAGGATTTATCCAAAGTAAAATAATTCACGCTCAGAAGACATCAGCTCACCAAAGTCGTTGTCCTGCAGCAGGTTGAGGTTCCCCACCTCCTCTCTCATGGTGATCTCCTCCACTCTGCTCTGGTTCAGGTTGAACTGCTGAGCCACGTCGATGTCGCTGAGGAAAACAACACAGCCGACGTAAGTGAGACACAAGCAGACTTTCATATTTTATCAGCAAATTGACACTGACTTGTCTGTGAAAGGCCCACACACTATCTGGTGTTGTGAGGGAGACTGAGAGGGGGACTCACTCGAGGTCCGGCAGCGGCTGGTCAAAGTCGTGGAACTCCTCAGGAAGAGTGATGGCGTTGTAGGCGGCCTCTCTGTTCTCCTCCGGAAGGTCCACCACACCTGGACCAACACAGTGGAGGAAGAGACTCAGCAGCGATGGACCAATATTCAAATACGAGGTACTTGTGACTGTTTTTTAGGCTATCCAGATGGAAACAGCAGAATTAGTTGCAGCCCAGTAAGCTCCATCTGACCTGGTCTGAACGCCATCTTGATCTTGATGAAGGCCTCGTTACAGTCTGCCAGCAGGTACTTGGCCTTCCTGTGGTAGATCCTCACCACCCCCAGCAGCAGGTGCCCCGACGTCCGTAAAGCCATTTTCACCTGTGACGGAATCAACAAAAGTTTCATGTATAAAAAAACAGAGATCGTTTACATCCGGCACCCGATCTGCTAAGACCACGAGCAGCGACCTTGGGGGAGATGATGCTCTCCACGCTGCTCTCCAGATTGCACTCGAACACGTGGGCTTTGGTCAGCTTCTTGTCCCAGTGGGCCGCCAGCCAGATCTTGGCCAGCGGCCCACGCTTGCTGAGGACGAAGTGGGCGTAGAACATGGTGTCAGCGTCTCCTCGCCGCGAGGGGAAAGGGGAAGGGGGAGGCTGTCAGGCCTGGAGGGAGGAAACAATATGCCAATGCCAATATTAGAAGGTAAGACATTTCTGATAATAATATACCGGCTATTTATATGATTAGAAAGATATAAAACCACATACTTAATTAGATCTTGACACACACATTTCATGATGGCTGCCTGAAATTGATCGATTTCCTTAGATTTTGTCAAGGAAATGTTATTTAGTGAAAGTGATATTTTTATCGATTTATCAACCCACCCTGGACAATTTTTGACTTCTATTTTTTGTCATGTATTTTATGTGGCGACATGTTTTCTTCATCTCTGATAAATCACATAGTTAAAGGCACCTTCAGCCCCCGGACCTCAGCTGGGCTTAGCAGCGCCCCTGGCCCGAGATGCTGGAGGACATGTGAAGCTGCGTGGTTTCCATGTGACGAGCCAACATGCCTGTTACATGCAGGGACCGCCAGGTGGGGAGCGACACATGTGACACATGATGATGATGGGGAGATGGAGAAGCAGCCGCGGAGGCGTTCATCTGTCACTGAGCGGAAATGACCGTGACGGGGTTTTAAACGCGCGCATTAACAGCTGCTCACGCGACTTCAATCAACATGGAGATTCATCCTGGACGTGCGACTGTCATGGTGATGCTAATAATGCACATTACGTCACATTAAATATAAACGACTCACCGCTTCAGCCGTTTTGTGTTTTGGTCGATTTTCCTCCCCCTCCTCCTCCTCCTCCCCTTCTTCCCTCTCCTCCTCCCCCTCCCTCTCCTCCGACTCTAATAAACAAGATGGCGCCCTGTCTCCCTGCTGCCTCAGCAGGATGAGTCTCCTCCACCTGAGAAGTGCAGCAGCGTCACATGCTGCCAGGGGTGCATTCATTAGTCAGGTAAAAGTGGAATGAAGGTTATAACAGGAGTTTCAGAGAGTTGGGTGTTCCAAATGAGAGAGATTTTTCTATTTTGATTTAGTAGAAGATTGAGGAAAATGCCCAGTCAAAATGCCCAGAAGAAAGTTGAAAAAAGTTGAGAACAAGGATGAAATGCCATGAAAAGAAAATGTGGAAATATCAAGAAAAGGGCGAAATGTCAAAAAGCCACAACTTGGAGAAAAAATCAATTTAAATATTGAGAAAGAGACAAAATAAAATAGAAATGCTGAGAACTAAGAAGTAATATAGAGCAAGAATGGTTGAAGTTTCAAGAACAGCGAAAGTGATATGTTGAGATAAAATATTCTAAATCTTTTGTTTAGAACAAAGTTGAGACGTATTGTCCTTTTATTTTGCACATTAATGATACATTACATACTGAGGAAAGAGTCCAAGTTTATTCAGAGGAGATATTAAAAAGTTGTTTGGAGAAGTTAAATTGTGGAGAACAAATATGTTGCCCGTGAAACCTAATCTTCAGAATAAATAGTACAAAAAGTAGTGTGCTTTGTGCACATATGTCCAGGAGCAAGTGAAGACAGTAGTTTTCACATGTGACCAATGTGATCTCAGCTGATGGAGGCCTGAGAGCTGCACCCCCTCAGGCTGTGGGAGAGCACCAGGGAGAGAAAACTTAAAATATCAAGCTGAATCTAAACTAATCTAATCTCTGTTTTCCTATCCTGTAAACTTTATTTATCAGTTTTAATTTCCTCCCTTTAGTCCAGAGTATGATGTGGATTCAGAAGTAAGTAAAAGCAAGTAAACCAAAAAAACTAAATTGTATAGGATGCTCTGTATGCAGATGCAACAACCACCAGAGGGCGGCAGAGTGTGCATAAAGGGTAAAACATGATCCTGTGTATATTTGGAAGCTTTTTAGTGCAGAGAAAAATCCCCTGACTGCAGTCGACTTAACTTTTAGACAGTAAATGTTTCATGACTGTACTTTAAAAACTCTGAGTTACTGCTCTGCTTTATTTTCCATGTATGCAGTACCAATAATAATATTTTGAACCCTCCCAGTCCAAAACGCCAGTACAAATCAAAAATGCTAAGTTGATACAAGAGCCTTAAGAGGATTAACACAATTAGCATGTGTGTGTGTGTGTGTGTGTGTTTTCTAACTATGATCACAAGTGGTCAGAGACCTTTGACCTTTGACCTTTGGCCACAAAAAAAAAATCCAATCAGTTCATTGTTCCGCCCTGGCTCCGTGATGTGAGTCCGTGACAGTCGGATGTTATCACGCGCCTCTCTGCTTCCTTGACCTTCGGTTCTTACGGCGCCTCACGCTCCACAGACCTCCGCACAAATGAAGCCGTAGCTCACGTCTTACGAGCTCTGACAACCGAGGCTGTCCAACAGGATTGGCCGCCCGTCTACGGGACAGACAGACATTTATTTAAAGTGTGGAACAGGGAGGTTTTTGATGAGGTCTCCCTCTCTCTTAAACACTGCGCCTCCTTGTTTCCTGTGACACGGCCCTGAAAAGGAGCACAAAATATTCCCTAAAAGCAAGGAATTATCTCAGGAACAAGCTGCGTCTTTGAAAGCCTGATGCCCCCCCCTCCTCCTCCTCCTCCTCCCAGTGTGTCCTCTCGCTTCTCACAGCCAGACCCATAAGTCAGGTAGTAAAATAATACCCTGCAGGCCTGTTGCATCTCAGCAAAGAAGTCAGAGGTAAAAACCTGCTCATCTCTGCCAAAAACTGTCCCACAAACCCCAGAGGGAGTGGATTTATCCTGGGCACAAAGCCCCTGGTTGTATTTCACCGTGGGATGGCCTTTGTGTGTGTGAATCGACTCACACTGCCGCTGTGTCTCCCTCCCTGTCCAACCTGTCCGTCCCCTAAGCTGACAAGCAGGTCTTACTTAGGGACCAGCTCTGAGAGCAAGTCCACTGGGGGCCGTGGTGGATTTTTGTGCGCACTGTACATGCAGGCGACACACGGGCACTTGGTCCAAAATGAGAGCTGGCTCACACACATTTCTCACCCTGGAATTGTATGGGGGCGGGCCTGGCTGAGAAAAAGAAAGAGAGAGAAAGGGGGAGAAGAAGGAGGGAGGGTGTGGAGGCGCTGGTTGGAGGGGTCTTTTCAGGGCCTTTTTTTTTGGAGGCAACAATAGTCTTTGTCCGAGATCTTCCACCATTCTTATTAGTGTTACGGGAAGGAGGAGGAGGTGGGGGGGCCACGCAGGCGGAGGACGGCTTCTCCATAGTTACAATGACAAAACCAGTCAGTTCAACGCCAGGCAGGCGCAGGGATGATTGCAGCTGCTGGGCCGCGGCACAGAAACCGGTGCTGCCGCGTCCTGTTCACGCAGGGGAAGGAGGAGGACTGGCACAGAGCCGAATCATAAGGAGGAGAAGGTGCTGGAGGAGGAGAAGAGGAGTCCCAAGGAGAAGGTGGATGTGTTTCTGAGGTGCTGGGGAAAGCAACACGTGACAGCTAGAACATTCGACCCCTCTCAGCATGGACCGGGACAGTCACAGCGAGGACACCTTGTCCACCATGGTCCTGGAGAACATAAAAAACAAACTGATTCATGCCTTCAGGGCCACTGGGGGCTCCAGGGACGAGCCCCAGGACTCTGGATCCACTGTCAGGCCGCTCAGCATCGGCAGCAGCTTCCAGGCCAACGAGGAGCTCCGGAGGGCGCAGATTGATGGAGCCATAACCTGGCTGAGGTCTGAACTGGTGAGCTGAGATTGATGATTGAGTTGATATTTGGTGCTTTTACTCTGAAGTCTGCAACACTTATCATCAGGTTAATCTCCAGGAATCCCCTCCCACGCCATTCGGCCTTTCTTTCTTTGCATTTTGTTGAATACTTTGTGCCGACCCAGCCCTTTCATTGTCGTCATGCAGCTGGAAATGCGCTCGCAGGACCTCCAGCTGGCTCAGACTCTGCTCGGGCTCAACACGGAGATCCAAAGACTGAGGAGGGAGAGTTTCGGAGGCGTGGAGGTGGAGGGGGAGGATCAGCAGTAGCCCCTTCTCTGGGCTGGAAAAAGTGCTCTTAATGCAACCCGCGATGCAGCGGAAAGTTGTAAAATGTGAAGTGACGGTTTGTGATTATGGCTAATTAAATGTGTCACGGTGTAAAATAGAGAAAATAACCTGAAAATAATGGAATCAGATGCTTAATTTAGATGGTTGTTTTTTTGCACTTTTGCAGAGTCGAGATAAAGAAACGTCAAGAAAAGTGTGTGAATGTAAAGATGGAATTAAGGAAAGTTTTGTAGAGTAAATAAAGAGTGCAACGTCCCAGCTTTCATGTGTTTATTTGTGCTGGCATACTGCTGCAGTACAGTACCTGTCTGACCTAGGATGGCTAATAAACACAGCAACATCTCATGTCCATACAGTTTTAGTGTACACCGCTTACGGGTTCTGTCTGTACATCAGCATCAACACGACCCCCTGTTAATACTTGAGTGGATTTACAGCTGCACGGTTCAAACTTGACTCTAATAATCTTTTCTCAGAGACACATCGAACACTCGATAACAAATGTCCCGCTGTCCCCCGAGGGTTTCATCACTGCACGTGTGCATAATGAAGACGCAATGAACTGCGCGCGCTCCCGCTGCGGCGCTGGATTCATCCTGCACGTCGTTACCGTCACGAAAGGTCAGGGAGCTCCCGGCCCTATTGGCCGTATGGTGACACAGGTCAGAATTCGAACGTTCACAGACAAGACAGCAATGGCCGCCTTCGGGTCAGTGCTTGTCTCAGGGTCGTCCATCTTTATTTACTGTCTAAGTCTGAGGGGGGGTTTGGAGAAAGGTAGATGGGCCATATGAAGCTACGGGCATTAGTTAGCGTAGCACGAAGACTACAAATAGTGGTGGGAAATAGCAGATTTAGGTATCTGGCTCCACCTTGTCTGAGACGTGTTTATGTTTCTTACAGTCTGAAGCTTCAGGGCACGGAGCTTCTGCGGCTGAACGCTCTCTTATTGTAGGAAAGGGGTGGCGGTGGCTTCAGGACGGAGGTGGAGGAGCCCACCTCCCCTGAGCTGGAGTAGACGCTGCCACTTCCTCGGTCGCTCTCAGAGTCCCAGTAGCTGCCCTCCTCTTCCTCCTCGTCTGTTTCCTCCTCCTCAGACAGCTCCTGCTTCAGCTCCTGGATGCCGGAGTGAAGCTCCATCAGCTGCCGGATCAGAGCCTGGTCCTGGGAACGCATTTCCATCTGCACAAAGATAACAAACCAGTTCAGATCTACGTTTTTAGGTGGATGGAGAAACATCAACTGACCGGGTCCAGGCCCAGTGTGAAGCCGCAGCTGTTTGGATTTTAAGCGTCATTCAAATGCAAATCTCTGCTCTTTCTCCCCTCTCGTACGGACGGCTGTCTAATTGTCAGCAATGAAAAATAAGACGTTCAGAATGCCACCAACTTCAGAGTCCGAGTTTATCCTGAGGAATGTCCCAGGCCAAAAGAAAGAAAAGAAACCCATCTGGTCGAATCTGCATTTCTTTTCTCTCGTAATTACAGCACCCAGCCGAGACTGGGCTCCCGCTGAAAGACGCTGAGAAATGAGAGACCCAACCCGAGCGTTTCCTTTGAGGGAGTCGGAGAGCTCCTCACGGCAAACACCGGGTTTTGTGTCGGCATCTGTATGAGCTGTTTTCCTCTGCAGCCAGCTCTCCGCCATTCATCCCAGAGATGGAGATGTGACTACGATTTCATAATGGGCTCCACGTTATTGTACCGCAGTCAGGCCTTGAGAAATTGGAAGTTTGGTTGACTCCCCACTCAGTATCTGACAGCTGCTGTTTGGTATCTTCTGTGTTTGTGAAGCAAACTTTTTTTTTTTGTAAAGTAATCATTTGTGAGCTTGGTGGATGGACCTTCAGCTCTGAAACTGTTGGAACGAAGAGATTTCAGAAACTTCCCTCCCCTGTTGCTCTGATGGTTGTGTTTTCATAGCCTCTGCGTGCTCGCGACCCTCGTAACCATGACGAGCTATCTGCCTGAATGCACTTAATGCCGAGTGATATATTAGGCCTTGACAAGGAGCCTCATACGGTTGGTCACAAAGGTGCAAACACACACACACACACACACGGTTTGAAAGGGGCTGACATTGTAACAACATGACCTACATGCATCGTGGGAACAAAAAGGGCAATAACTTGGGCTCCGCACATAAAAAAAAACCTTCACACAGACCCAGGAGGTCATTTTGTTCCTGCAACAAATGTCTTTTGACCTATGACATTACGGACAATAAAACGCCTTTGTTCTTACAGATGTCAGAGGACCACACCGAGGCCTCAGCAGCACAGGAATGATCTCATTCCACTTATGAAAGTAAAATAGCAACAGTGCATTATTGAAAAATAACTGTATTCCTCAAGTATTACTGGCAAAAATGTACTTAACATGGGTATTTTATAAAGAAACGATCCAGGAAAATACAGTTTTTATTGGACCTTCAAACTTCATTCAAACTTTATTCCAAAGTTTTTCAAAAGGAACTGTGGGTGTGGAAAGTACAAGAGCTAGAAACAGTAACCATGAGTACACCAAGTGATCTGCATGCATTCTATTTCTCCCCAGTCTCACCAGTTCTCTCCTGAGCCAGGCCAGCGCGCTCTCGATGTCCAGTCTGCTGCCGTCTCCTTCAACTGTGAGGGGCTCCGTCCTCGCCCGGGTTTCCCTGCATGCACTCTGTCCGGCTCCCTCGCAGCCGTTGAAGGTGGCGGTCTTGCAGGAGAAGTCCCGCAGTCGGGTTAGAACCACTTCCATCATGTTAGGTCAGATTGTCGTACGCCTAACGCCTTGTCTCCTCAGCTGCATGTACAGCCTCGTCTGTTATGAGATCCCTGGCACCTCTGAGGACTTATGAGGAACCCACTCTGTCTTTCTCTTCTGTATGCCCTCCCTCTGCTCTCTCTCTCTCTCTCTCTCTCTCTCTCTCTCTCTGTCTCGCTTTTCTTTTTTAGGGCTGTCTGTCACTCAAGCATCACCCCCTCGTCTCCGTGGCAAAGTGAACCGGTTTCACTTAAGTGTAATTGTGATGGAGCAGGTCTGACGTCAGTGCATTGTCCCCTGACATGGAGCTGTTTACCACTTTTGGGGCCTGTCATCAGACACACAAACACACGCACACACACACATGGGATGGAGAGGAGGGGAGGAGGCAGGTGGTTTCCATGGAGACAACAGTTGCGCATCGTAGTTTCAGTGGTTCTGAGCTTTTGTGTGATCTGTTGAAAGAGGATGCAGAGAGGACAGACCACATACATGACACACACACACACACACACCCACAGTGTGCAGTAGCGCTCTCATGGAGCTGGTGAGTGTTTCAGGGTCAGGGTCTTGGGAACAGTGTGAACAGCCATGTGTAACTAACCCTTGTCGTGCCATTTTCCCCTCGGCCCGCAACCCCTAGCAACCAGCCCACTCCATCTTTTCACACCACACACACACAACACTTAGGCAAACCAAACACAGGCCCACTTTTGGTGTGTAGAGTCCATAGACACTACACACCAAAATAGACCTGACACACTGACGGCTATTTTTAGAGTCACCCGCAGTTTTAGGCCTTTTCAAGGAAACTAACGTCACGGCTGTGAAAGGGAATAAAAAACATCAGCGTGTGATTGTCTCATGAACCTGACACTTTACTTATGGTTCCACCACCTCTACCAGCGCTTTATAATACCTCAAACTTGCTGTATTCAAGTACAAATTTGAAGTACTTCTTCTTTACTGTGGTACCTCTGTGCACACTTCTTCTTCACTACATTTTGTGTTTTCAAATGTGTGTATTTAAAGAAGAGGCTCTTCTGAGGACATCATCTTCCTGGTGGAATCTATATATGTGCTTCACGCTGAATAAACTATCATGTCTTTTTCACATGATGAGTCGCACTGGAGACACGCGGCGTTGGCGCCACCTTGTGGTGCATTTTCGAAAGGACAAGTTAGAGCATCATATAGATAGATAGATAGAAAGTACTTTTATTCATCCCCGAGCGAAACTTCTTTTGATGCAATATCCAATCACATGTATGAAAACAATCAAACAGTCAAGAACAAAATCAAGTACAATTTTTTTTCCTCCATATAAACAAGAGTAAGAGCCCACTATTTCAAGATTTAACGCTTTTTATTTCATCACTGGTGTCAGCCTCTGTGCAATCGATCCACAGCCCTGGTCAAAATATGAAACAAGAAGTTTGGGTTTGACCCAAAAAGTGGATCAGAGTCCTGTGGTCATGTGACCCTCGGGGCCTGAGCGCACGGCACCACGTCTGATTGCATAATGACTTAGTACCGGTTGGACAGAAACAGAGGGGGGGGGGGGCGGGTCTCTAATGGGACTGATGTTGATACTTGATAAACGAGGTCCTCCAAAGTTAAAACAGGAACCTGAAGTTTAAATTGTTGGCAGAGATATGTTTTTAATATTTTATTTTCAAAGTTTTATCCTGCATATCTCTGATACTAGGTCCGATCACCTTCCTCATCCTTCTGGTCATCATCATCATCATCATCATCATCATCTTCATCACGATCTCCATGTTCCTCGTCATCATCGTCGGTGTCCTCCGGGGCGCAGCATTTGCGCACGGTGCCCACAGAGCGAGTCACAAGGCTGCATCCAGAGAGGCCGAGCACCGGCGGCTGCTCCGCTCACTTCGGCCGGCACCCACAGGAGAGACTCATCAGACATTTTAATTCATTTTTTCCTTTTTAGCTTTGTTTTTAAGTTATTGTCCAGTTCCAGTCATGTCCAGAAACAAGGACCCGGAGAGAGTTCCCCTGGTGGCAGATGTGAGCCTCAGTGTCATCAGCCCTCTCAGGTACAGTTTTGATTTCTCACTTTTGTAATAAATTAAAAATCAAACTGCAGCAGAGGAAGAGGACTTCATGAAGAAACAACTTTATGTTCTAGTTTTATTTGTGTTTACTTTATCTGTGATTTCAGATAAGGACATTATTCAGATGCAGGCTGAAGATTTGGTTGTTGTTGTTCTTAAAACTTTTCTAGTCCGCTGTTAAGAAATGGTTTCCTCAGCTTTGTCTTTGCCCACGTTCCCTGTGTTTGTGATGTTCCACACGGGACTGGTCTGGGGTCTGCCGGGAGCAGCACCGCGCGTGCGCACTACCCCAGCCGTCTCATTCCGCTGGTGCTTGTGCAGATCAGTATCCGGTCACCCCTGGCGGTGACGTCACGCCTAAAAACAAAGGGAGGTGTGCAGAAGGAGTGGAAAAAAAATTAGAAACTTCAGGCAAAATTCACTACTGAATAAATAAACAGACCTTTAAACCCCTATTGGTTTTAGTTTCTCCCATATATTTTTGTTATGATTTTTTTTGGCCTGTTTCATGTTTGTTGTTGCTTCTCTTTATCTACATGTTGATTTATTTTCTGTAGAGTTTTCTACATGTATTCTATTCATTCTTCTGATTTTCAACGTTCACCCAGCATGGCCAACCACAAAGACGGCGTGGTCAAACATTGCCACGACAACAGCCACGCTCAGGAGGATCGCGAACGCGAGAAGAAAGTGGCCAGGAAGAGGCTGTACGTGGTGTCCGTCGTCTGCCTGGTTTTCATGATCGGTGAAATCGTCGGTGAGCCGTTAAATCCCTCCGCCCTTGAGCATGTGACTTCCTGTTTTGTCTTGGTTCCTGCAGC
This sequence comes from Pseudorhombus dupliciocellatus, assembly GCA_016785235.1. NCBI lineage: Eukaryota > Metazoa > Chordata > Actinopteri > Pleuronectiformes > Paralichthyidae > Pseudorhombus > Pseudorhombus dupliciocellatus. The sequence continues at coordinate 1,652,212 of JAFBJW010000181.1, forward strand.
TCTCAGCAGACGCCACCTTGAACCCGAACCTCTAAACTTTCCTAAGCGTCTAATTGAGAAACTAAACCTGCGTGTGGGCGTGTGCAGGTGGGTATTTCGCAGGCAGCCTGGCGGTGATGACGGACGCTGCTCACCTGTTGGTCGACTTCACCAGCTTCGTCATCAGCCTCCTGTCCCTCTGGCTCTCCTCCCGACAGGCCACACACAAGTTCAGCTATGGCTGGCACCGTGCAGGTAACAGTCACTCCTCCACCAAGCTCATAAAGCTGCACCGGGGATGACATATTTCATTTCCAGATTGATTTGTTTCTCGCCTCCTCCTCCCCCCCTTCAGAAATCCTCGGCGCTCTGCTGTCAGTTTTCACCATCTGGCTGGTAACAGGGGTGCTGGTCTACCTGGCCGTGGAGCGCCTCATCAGCGACGACTACACCATCGAGGGCACGATCATGCTCGCCACCTCTGGTTGTGCGGTGTTGGCCAATATAATGTGAGGAAAACGCTCGGTCCTCATTAAAGCAGCTCTGTGCCCAGCGGCTCTCTGAGTGTTTAGAAGTCAGTTAAAGTCATTTGAGATGATGATGATGAGCATCACTATTAAACTCTAATCTCAAACCAGGAACTTAACGCTGCCCTTAACTCGTTTCATACTTTGTGTCCTGTCCCGCCAGCATGGCCCTCACCCTCCACCAGTCCGGCCACGGCCACAGCCACGGCGGGCTCGGCTCACACGGTCACAGCCACAGTGACAAGAAAGGAAAAGGACACAGTCACGCCCCAGGCCGAGGCCACGACAACCACGTAGACGTGGAGCAGAAAGGAGCGGGCCACGGTCGGTTTCTGTCCTCAAGTCATTATTTTGTCAATTCAGTCCCCTGTGCACACTATTTTCCACCATGGGTTCATTACAATCCACTATAATGACACTATAATGGAAAGTATAATGACTTTTAATCCGTTGTATAATTGGCTTTGCTGCCCTGTTATGCCCCTGTCAGGGCGGAGGGCTCAGCAGGCCAATGCCAGCGTGCGAGCGGCCTTCGTCCACGTAGTGGGAGACCTCCTCCAGAGCGTCAGCGTGCTCGTCAGCGCCTTAATTATCTTCTTCAAGGTAAACCAGTCTGCGTGAATGCGCACGGTGGGAGCTGTGGCGAAGTGATGTCTCCCTCACGCTAATTTTCTAATTTCATTTTTTCCCCCAGCCGGAATATAAGATCGCTGACCCCATCTGCACCTTCCTGTTCTCCATATTAGTCTTATGCACCACCTTCACCATCATGAGAGACATCCTCATCGTCCTGATGGAAGGTGAGTAACGTTTGCACCTCGCAGCTTCTCTCACCCTTAAATTTTCCCTCAGTCTAATCATCGCTCTCTTTGTCTCCGCCGCTCCTCTGCCCATGACCCAGGCACCCCAGCGGGGGTGAGTTACAGCGAGGTGAGGGACGGGCTCCTGGCGGTGAAGGGGGTCACGGCGGTGCACAACCTCCGCATCTGGGCGCTCACCATGAACCAGGCTGTACTGACGGCACACGTCGCCATAGGTGAGGGATTCCCGCCCCTTTATCTGAATCTATGTAGAACACGCTGGGAGGTGTCTGTCGACACCCAGTAGTAAAAATAGGAACTGCGTTTTCATAGGAGCGGTTAGAATCGTTTACGACGCTTTAATCACTGAGGTTTCATTCTAACAGGGATATTACCTGCACATAAAAATCTGACGGGTGTTAATTGGTGTTTTCCTTCATCTCTTCTCCACAGACGAGTCAGTGGACGCTCAGACGGTCCTCAGAGAAATGACCCAGGCTTGTTTCTCGTCCTATAACTTCCACTCTGTCACCATTCAAATGGAGAGGCAGGCCGACCTGAAGCCCGGCTGTACCCTGTGTGAGGACCCCAAGATGTGACGTGCGTGTGGTCACACACTGAGTAAAACTGCCGCTTCCCTCGGCGATCGCAGCGTCATGTTCCTCTGCTCTGCTCGTTGGACCCTGAGGGCTCGTGTGACGTTAACTCTAAAGTCACGCCCCTGTGCCTTTGTGCTGACCCCCCCCCCCCAAAAAAAAAGGTTTACCACATTTAAAAACTTAAGTATACAATATCTTAGTTTCCTTTAAGTGTATTTGTGTTAACATAGAAATCACTCTGTGTGTTAAAACTAAAGTTTGTTTCTTTCTCTGAGTCATTACGTGTGTACGTCTTTATCTGACACATGCAAGACGGTGCTAGAGTCTCATACATGTAAATAAATACCATTGAGTATTTCACCAGCTACCTGAGACGTCGGGCATCAAGACACATTACCACAGCTTTTGTACAAATGTGAAGGCACGAGCTGAAATGTATTGTTCAATAAAATATTCTGTTTTTCAAAGTGTTTCATGAATATCATCTAATTTGCAGTGTTGTAAAATCCTTCATGACAAAGCACTGTATCCCCCCCCCCACAGCTCCTCTGTTGCCGAGCAACCAGCATAAAAATGGATCCTCAGTTTTCCTCAGGGACATGTTGATGCCTTATCAGTCGCCCCCCCCCCGAGTCTTTGACCCTGAGCCGGTGCGCGGGTACGAGGGCAGCTGACATGTTTCTGACACTGAAGTGTTTACGGCTTGTTTGGGTTTGACCTTCTCCTGCTGTGACGGCCGCTGGCGACCTGAGCTACCGGAACACGCAGAGGGGCATCGTGAATAACTGACACGCAGCTCACTGCAATACTGTCAGGCATTAGAGCCCAGGACTTTCAAACTAAAATACCACAGTTCAGTGGTGTTAGGTGTCTATGATGAAATTAGATCCTATAGAAGTGAAACAATCATAGTGGTATGGTTGGGTTTGAACGATGTTCAATAGACGGATTAGACTTAACGTGCTGCCCCCCCCATCCACTCTCTCCATCTGAGCTCAGCCCTGGAGGGACCAGATCAGTGCATATTTAATTAAAGCCTGAGTAATGCACTAGGTGTCTCGATTAATCCGTTTTACTCCTGATACCCCCTCAGCCAATTATTAGTACATGCCTTGCATTTCCTCATGAGGGATGTTTGGTCCACCACCCCCCCTCCCTCCCCCCTCGCCCCACTCCACACACATCTCCCCTGTTCAAGGTTCAAGCTCCTGCAGGTTCGATCAGACGATGGGTTGCCATGACCCTGCTGTCGCTGTCAAGGCGATCTGTGCTGCCTGATGTTTGTCATGTCAGAGGCCTCAGTTACAGTTTGCTGCACGAGAGTAATGAGATACTCAGCCGTCCGTTTGTTCAATATTTCATTTGAATTTTCATTCCTGCTGTTTTCCAGCTCCCTCTGTGATCGACAACATAAAGTGACTGTGATGAGATTTCTCTCTGCACTGTTGTATGATGAATGTGGGTCTGCCGCGTCTCCCACAATGTTCCGTCTCAATAAGGTTTGATGACGTTAACGTGAAAAAAAACAAAAAACAAAATCAATGAGTTTTCCATCAGCTGGTTCTGACGCGATCGATACATGCTGTTGTTTCTTTATTTATTTTGATCAGAGATGATAGATGAGCTCTCAAGTAGGTGAGGGCCTCTGGACAGCTGAGGAGGCACACACACACACACACACACACACACACACACACACACACACATAGGCAAGCCTCAGTTGGTCTGGTGCTGCAGCAGACGGGGGCTGGTCAGAGTAACACTCATTCAACTTGGCAAGTTAACAGCACTCTGCTCTGCAGTTAGGAAGTTGTGGGCAGTGAAGTGAACTGAAGATGTTTAGAAATGTTTCCTACATGGTGACGATAAGGAAAGGTGTTTTTATATAGAAAGTGAGAAGAGGTGAGAAGAAATGACTCCAGGATGTTATTACACAACAGATAAAAGGGAAGTGAAATCCAGCCTGTAACAGCAATTTTAAATGAATAACGTAAATTAAGTAATAGGCATCCTAATCCTAATCTACTCAGGTCCACTCAAGCCCAGGCTCAATGAGCAGCTGAACACGGGCTATTCCTGATTTTTCAAATTAATTTGAGGTCTGATAGCTCACACTATAATCCCAGCAAAAAAAAAAAAAAAAAGATCCATGAGAAGCAATCGAGAGGCATGAATTGTCCTGAAGGCTGTTCCAGGCAGATGTGTACCAGGCTGTTATGGAACAACAAACCAGCACGTGGCGCTGTAGGCCCTGAAAAGCTTGGACTTTTTTTTAGTGCGCCTTCTTTTACCGTATCACGTTTCCATCTATTTCAAAACACAACACAACAAAGAAAGAAGTCCAGTTGCCTCGACTAAATGATCACCTGATACTATGACCTGGATGAATGAGAAGCACAGACGTGTTTCAAAACACAAGCTGAAAAAATATGATTCTAATAAATTTCACGAGTATTTCATAATTCGACACAATTCCATCTATTATCTACTTCAATGTATTTCTAATTTCATACAGATGTATCCTTTTGTATTACATATACCTCATAACGTTTTTATTATATTATTTTAATATCCCTGTGCAGCCACATTCGCTTCATCGGTGCCTGAATTAAGTGGCGCCTCTCCTCTAGTAGTTACGGTGTCTGGACCAATTCTCGCGATAGTTGCGGCAGCTGAAATCCCGGGAGCGGAGCAGAGGAAGTTGACATGTCAACAAAGATGAAGAATTATCAGCGGTCAGGTAAAGTTACACGTGGTTCGAGGACACGTCACAAACACGAGACACGTCTCCACGATGCTCGGTTTCACTCTGAGCGAGAATAGCGACAGGAAACCGCGGGAAGCGATCAGAGACACCGCTGAAGTGTCGTGCGGGATGACCGTCCACTTAGCCTCGGTGACAACCCGTCCTCTCGAGCATGTCGGGGACCCGTTACTTGACGCGTTGTCTGTCCCCTGTCCACGTTCGCGGACGGTCAGCTCGCTCAGATGTGAAGTTTCATTAAAAAGTGTTTCACAAACCCCCGTAAACAACTTCTGCTAACGGCTAACGCGTTAGCACCATCGCTCACCAGCACTCAGTCCCGTTAGCATGTTGTTTACGAGTTGTTGTGTTCCCAGCTGTGCAGCTCGTTAACAACACTTCCTGGCTGTTAAACTTTATTTACAATGACAACAGTTAACAGTTGTTATAGACGAACTGTTTAAATCTCTTCAGGGCGTGTCATTCAACCAGCTCAGGAACTATAATAGTTATTATACAATTATCAGAAGAGGTTGTTTAAAAGTTTCGGCAAAATTTTAAATATTTAAATTTCTCCGGTGTAAAGATTTGTCCCTTTTCTTTACCACACACTGACTATCTCTTGGTTATTATTATCTTTTTAATCAATGTCAATATCAATTTAATGAGACTTGTGCGACATATAATACCAAAACATTTACATAATTGTTTATATTATGTGTGTAAAATTGTACCTTGCATGTCTTTCTTATTTCTCTATGTACTTGAGGTAATAATAATTTAAGATAATTATTGGAATTTGAAGACATCTGTTTCACTTCTTACTCTTTCACCCTTTCCTAATGTTAAGGAGAACAAACAAATAATAATAATTAAAACTTGTTTTCAAGACTTTTATTTGCTTTCAGTTTTTCCTACTGTCTTCTTCCTCCATGATCTATGGTTCAAACTCCTCCACTGTGAAGATTTTTCTCTGTCTTCCTGGAACAATAATACATAATGCATATTATTTATCTACCATTTTGTGCCTCTTTCTCATCTTGACTTTCCTTCCTCTCCTGCCAAACATCAAATCAAGGCATGTAAGGGTGTGCTGGTCTGGAATGGCCTGACGAGGAACTTCACCTGGACCTAGACCTTCTCCTGCATCAGTTTCACCCTCTGTCTCCATGACGACCCCTCCGCTAGTATCCCCTTTTGGTGCACAGCCACCCCCGCAGCAGCAACAGCAGCAAGCACAAGCGGCGCGTGATGTCAACACGGCCTCGCTGTGTCGCATCGGCCAGGAGACGGTCCAAGACATTGTCCTCAGGACCATGGAGATCTTCCAGCTCCTCAGGAACATGCAGGTCGGTCTACATGCACGTCAGCCATGGGTTCAATCTCTCTGCAGTTTTCAATTTTCCTCTCCTTTCTTTTCACTTGCTTAGCTCTAACACCCTTGGAAAAATGTTATGCCATTGGGACAACTTCAAAAAAAAAATATAAAAGCTGTGAATCCATAATCAAACAGATCTATATAAAAGATAAAACAACAGAATATTAGCATAAAAAGCCCAAGAATGATCGTAAAAGTCATAAATATCTAAAGGAATATGCAAAAATAGTAATACTGGGTCTGGTGTTAACACTACAAAGCACCATTATGCAAACAATAAAACAGCTGTCAGTCGTTTGAGAGTGTTTTGATGCAGGATTTGAAATCAGACAGTGACAGCAGACTGAATACTGAAAGGAAGCTGCTGGGACTTCAGTAATCTGTCTTCATAAGGTCATGGTGATATCGCAATTGTGAGTTCACTGCAATCTAGTGATGGCAGATAGATGCTGAATCACTTCAAAAGCATTCCTTAAAGCGTTTTCACTGAGGAAACGAGTCTTTTATACCAGTTTGTTTTGCAGTTCACATGTAGTTCAGCTCTGACAGTGCTGAGGTCAGCAAGAGTTTATCATGGATGTCGGCCAGCTCCTGAAAGAGGCTGCTCCTGCGCCCTGTTAAAATCGCAGCCTGAGACGGACCAAAGCAGCAGGTCTGAGCCGCAGAATGCAACAAACTGCATTGTTGTGACTTGTTTGTTGTCTTTTTATGCTCATAAACATTCTTCATTTATCTCTTCTTCCCTGTCTCCCCCCCTCTGCCTCTCTGTCTGCGTGTCTTCCCTCTGCTCGCCCTGAAGGCAGACTTGTTTCATGTTCTGTAGATTCTGTTTATAATCAGACGGTGCAGCCCCAGAGGCTCGTCGATCCTCTCAATAAAAACATATCTCGTTACTCGTTTACACCCGTGGTTGTTAAATGCCAGAGACGCAGCCTCAGTATGGGGGTTAGAGAAAACAAAGGGCTGAAGCAGTTAACCTTTCTGTGTGCCAAGTTTGTGTGTAGGAGCATAAATTGCAGTTTTATTATATTGTCATGACTTGTTATCATATTGTTGCGTGATCACACACTCTGTGTTATCAGTTTCAGTGAAAGTGCATACATTGGACATTAGTTGGAGGTTGCTAATGGAGCATTACTATAACTCCCCAGCTGCCAAATGGAGTCACGTACCACCCCAACACCCACCAGGACAGACTGGGAAAACTCCAGGAGCACCTACGCATGCTCTCCGTGCTGTTCCGAAAGCTGCGTCTAGTCTACGACAAATGCAATGAAAACTGTGCCGGACTGGACCCCATACCACCTGAGGTGAGACATGGAAACAACTCATCCCTGACATCTTTGTCTTTAAATGTTTAGTTTTGTCAGTTTGAACACTGCACTGATGTTCCCCCTTCACCTGATTTTTCTTCATATTAATTCACCAGCATCAATGTCATCAAATGGACACTGACTGTTTCACTATAATTCTATAAAACCAGAATCATGGCAGTATTTTCTGCATTTTTTTAAATTTTATTTTACGCCTCAGAGAGCGTAATTGCTTAATTGCACCGTGCAGTGCACCTGTGTGGAAGCGTCCGCATTCAACATGGCATCTTCAAATGTATTCAGGTTTTGCCTGCAATTAGTCACCGTCTGTTTTTTCAGTCAACATTATTGTCGCTGATGTTTCGGTTTCCTCCGTTTGTTTTGCGGACGTTGTTGCCAGTTCTTTATGAAGTCTAAAAAGACTTCGAACTCAACTTTATAATAAAAAAAAAAAATAATAATTGTAAAGGCTATATTTACACAGTTCACAATTCATCTCATTAATATTTCAGTGCACATCAGCATGAAAAATTCTCTCCTGTCAGACTGAAGAAGAAGATTAATGTGCTGCATCGTTCGTCTCTTTGTGGTTAAATTTATGTGTTGGACTTTGCGTTTTTTATGTGAAGTTCAGTGAAATGGGCTGTGTAGAAAGGGTGTTGAAAGGTTTTAAAGGTCTTAAATTCAACTTGTCTATTGCTGGAGACAGTGTGGTTTACTTTATAGAGGACTGGGCTTCGAGTTTTTCTCGAACTGATATATAGACTCATCGAATTTTAGCGCTAATTTAGAACGGTACGCTATTGGATTTTACTGTTCTATTGATTAGAACATTCTCAGTTACTGCTGAGATCTTATCTCACCTTTTTAATCAAGTTATCTATTAATATACACACACAGTACAGATTGTGGTTTTAACTATTGATTCGTCCTCCCAGATATAACCGTCAACATATGATGCATGTGCTTAAGCAAGTGTGATTCACATGACCTACTCAGATTACCTTGAATGGAAAAAGGACATTATTAGTGACATTGTTGCCTATAGGTATTCACACACACACACACACAGAAGACTCATAAACACAGGTCTTAACCTCGGGGGACTCTTATCTCCCCAGCTCCCTCTTCTCTGCGTGCAGTAGATTGATTGGTGACTTCTGGTGAGTCTCCAGAGTCTCTTTAACGCTGGTTATGGTCACCATCCACCTTCAGGAGCAGCAGCAGCTCAGCCACACTGCACCACCACACACAGAAACACAGAGTGTGCTATAGAATGTCACGAAGGCAGTTTCCCCGACACGCACACATACACAATTAGAGGCTGAACTGGGCATGCACTGCGCTGTGCGAGGCTCCTCGCAGGTCCACAGCTCGGCCATCCACCACTGTTTGATTGGATTTATGACTGCGGCAGTCCCTTCCCAATTTCACCAGATTGGCTCGCGGCTAATCTCTCTAACCAGACTCCTACTGAGGATAAAGGAGGATGTGGGAGGGGACCAGTCCTAAATTGGAACAAATTTTTGATGGCTGCCACCGTGTACTGTACATTCAGCAGCTTTTCCAATGATCTAGCAGTGCACAATGATTCTGGTCTGCCGTTCTCCCCGTGAGACTGAGTGGCTCCTTTCTTGCTTTAATTCACTTAACTCATTGAGTAAATCCCCTCACTTATTAGTCGTTATCATTATTTAAATGTTTATAAACGTTCCCTCGGCGGCCGAGCTTCAGTCCAGTGCCGACCAGCCAATAGCTCAGCTCGCCATGTTTGTCTGGGGCGCGGGGTTTGTTGATTTTGGCCCCTGCACACATGCCATTTATCATCCCGCAGAATTCAGGTGCCCACTTGACAGCCGCCCAGTATTGGCTGCCCGAAAACAGGAAGTGGAATCAATGACTCGGGCAGTGTGACCTCATCACAGCCTAATTAGCAACAGACCCGTTTAATGAACAGCTGGACGAAATGCACGTCAGCGCTTTTCCCCTTCGTCGTTCCAGCTGCTGTTGGTTGCAGCTTTTTCCTCTTTCTTTCCCGAGCTCCCTTTTTTTATTGCCGGTGAATAATAGCTCCCTCCATTACTTTCTTTGTATCCCTCCTCTCTTCCAGTCAATCTTCACATCGGCTTCATTTTCCTTCTCTTCTCTCCAGCTGCCTTTCTATTTTGCTTTCCTCTTGTCTCTCTGTCATTTCCTGAAGTGAACATCGATGCCGTTTCATTTCCCTCTTCGCTTTCACATTCTCCCGACTATTTTCTTATTATTGTGTTATCTTTTCTTTGTTTGTCTTTTTCTGTCCTTTTCCTTGTGTCTCAGTGAGGGAAGCTGGAAAACTTCATTAGCCCATTCTTCTCTGTCAGGCAGAAAACCGCATCCATCTCTCTGTGGAAGAGGCAGAGGTTATGACTCACTCACACACACACACACACACACACACGTACGCTGCCTGGGTACATGTGCACACATAATACACTGTGCATCCATCTTTCCCACCCTACTCAGCACATTTCATTTTCCCCCCCACGCGCTGCCAAAATCAGCCCACTACCTTTAAAATCCGATATGTCATTCCCTCTGGTATAAAATTACCCTATATGAAAAAAAAAAAAAAAAAAAAAACGTTTCCAAGTTTTCCTTGAGCCAGAGACAAGCTCATAGTTTATCTGCTATAATATGCTGCACATGTCCCGGCTGTCTCTTCTGCCAGAGTTTACACTTGGTAGGGAACTCAGCCTGGAAACCGACAAGAACACTTTTCCCCTCAATCCCTTTATTTGTTTTATTCTCCCCTCCATCTCATGTTTTCCTACCTCTCCCTCCCTCCCCTCACCCTGGTCACTTCCCTTCTCTTCATGTGTTAGTTAACCTTTCCGTCGGCCTATTTATTTATTTTTCACTTGTCCTGTGTTAGTCTTGACGCTGGCCAGCTCCGATCTCAGTCATACACCAGTCACTCATTGCTTCCAGATGAGGCAGCCTTTTTGAGTCACTGCCCAGCGTCTGCAGGTCCTGAGGTCCAACTGCCGAGATCAGCAGAATCAGGTCGCTGTAGGAAGGAACAGATGAATAATAGCATACGACCATGAACAGTTCAGTATTGGTCCAAGTACTTATTGGAGCAAGGTGTGGCCATTATTTTAAGCTTCAGTCTGTTTTGAGAGTCTCATGGTTAAGACCCTTTTTGTTTTGAAAAGGAAACTGAATTTGTTCGATGTTAGTTTATTCTTGTGACAAGAACTTCTGGCCTCCACTATAACAAAGCAGCCTCGCTGCGTGAAACGCATTAGAGCCGTGTCATACATTGTAACCCCGTGCAGGGAAATTGGTCTGTAGATTTTGGGTGGGTGAGACTATAAAATTGTCTTAACGTCAACATAACTGATATTATGTATTTCCCAGAAAGGCTGTAGAACCGCACAGAACATTTGACTGCATTTACGCCGTGCGGCCCCACAGTCACTCTCGTTTTGACAAAATCCAAATCTATGCAGTAGCTCTACTCAGATTATCAAGTATAGCATCAATCCCATTTTGCGCAAAATGTCCCAGATGTCCTGGGCATGAAGGAACAGTGTGTTCTCCAGGAAAAAAAAAAAAAAAAAAACGACATTATTTGATCTGTGGCTGCAGCAAACCTCCTGCTCTGCTCCTCCTCTATCAGGCAACCATTAGGGGGCAGTGTGATGCAGAGGAGGAGGCGGTGACCCTGTGGGTTCTCAGGAACGCAGCCTCCTCTGAAGGCTGATGCACATCAGCCTTCTCACTGTAGTGTCACGCAGACAAGGTCAAGTCCGCGCAGTGTTTAGAAATGAATTAATCTCTCTCTGTGTGCCTCCCGCGCCCTCTCACAACGTTGATAATAGAAGAGAGAGACTCGTCCCGTGTTCGAGTGCTTTACACAGAATCCCCATTGTCCCCACTTCATGGGCACACGATTATGACACACCGCAGGGATATCTTCACTACAGCTGCTTATAAGTTGAGACTTCCGACAGGTGCATTATTCCAACCTATAACTGTACCCAATAGACATATTAGACTCCCTGTGAGAGGGTGCTTTTAGTGTCCTCCGAGCACGGGGGAACGTAAAAGCCGAGGAACATGTGTCAAAAGTGGCTGAATTTGGTTTTCTCTTCCTTCCAGCAACTTATACCCTTTGTGGAAGATGACAGCTCCAAACATGACGACCGCTCAGCTGGCCAGAGCCGCCCTGCCACCGAGGAGAGGAGAGAAATCCTGGAGGTCAACAAGGTAACGTGTTGTACAGCCCAACTGGCAGATATGAAATGAAAACAGTTACCATGAATTTGAAATTTTTTTTTCACCATCATTTGCTGGAAGCTATAATGGCCAACTCTTTGTTGGTGATCTGAACCAAATTTTCCAGTTCATCTATGTCCCAACCCTCACGTGTGATACTGGATGTGTGGGCCGTTAACTTTGTCACACATCTGCTTTCTGCCACCGCACACAAATCGTAAAATGGCAGAGTGAGCGAATTACTTTATATTGCCCGTATGCATAAAGAGATTCAAACAGTGAAGTGAGCTAATGAGCAACTCTATAGCATGTAAACATTTTAAATGATCTGAGAGCCGACCACTGACTGCACAGTAGTGGTAGTAGCTCTAATATTAACAGAAAGTAGATGACTAGGATTTCTTTTTTTACCGGCTCTCGTGAGGGAGAGGCTTTCACTTCCAGGAAAGTGTCAGACATCAAACACACCTAAGAGCTTTTCAAATGTGTTCTCTGTCAGACATGTTTCTGCCCAGATTTGATAGAGAAGCTGTTTTATGACTCACAGAAGTGGGGCTGAGAGGTTTTCATCCGACTGACACGTCATATCAGTTAAAGTCAGAAAGTTTGTTGCTGAAAGCCTGAGTCATGACTTGGTTTAATGCCTGATCGGGAACTGGTTTGAGGATAGGGGCCAAAGGAAGATGGTCTCTCAGAGTTAATTTTGCTCAGCCACCGTTAACAGTCTCATTGCAGATGAAGCTGCATGAGAAATTAAAAGAGAGTGCATTAGAAGTCTGATATGTGTTCTTTTTAAGTCCTGTTTGATTTAGCCACAGACTCTTTTGTTTAGAGCAAGTGTGTTGTCAAAAATGCCGGAACACATTATGGCTTGTTTTATAGTTTTAAGCTAACTTTGGATACGAGCCATTTCCTGTGGCTGCTTCACAATAAAACCCAGCCCCTATTCCAGATGCTTTTAATGTGAACCAGCAGCAGTTTGTTTGCTTTATAGTTCTAGTTTGACAGTGGGAGTACGATTGCTATCACTGCGTGAAAATATAAATCTTATGATTTACAGGTTAAATCAATACAATGCAAGTATATATGTCTTAATACACTGTATACACCATTTTGTCCTAGCTCTCTTAACACTGACAAACCCTGGCCCTTGACTATTTTCGCATTTGCCCTCATAGATTAATTTTGCCTCTAGGATTAAGTTTAATCTCTCCCTGGGAAATGGGCCCTATCTAGATCAAGAGATGCAAGACTTTAAAATGCCACATGCAAATAACAGCCTGAGGTTTATGAATCCTAGATCCTGCGTAGATGCAGGTGAGGTAAACAGCCGGCTTTGCTCATATCTCACCCGAGTAAAGTTGTTATTTTAGAGACTGGAGCGTGGCTAAGGTTCAGGTAAAGCACATCATGCATTATAGAGGAGCCTTTTGTAGTTGTAGCTTGTCTGTCATGGATTTATGTTTGTGTTTATTTGTGTGTATTGAATGAGCGAGAAGCTTTTGTTCTTTCTTCAGGGAGGCAAGATGTGTTTGCTTTTTTTTTTTTTTTTGCTCTCACACATGCTCTCAGTATGTGCACGTGCAGACTGTGACTGTTTTCTGTTTTCTGTTTTTTTTTTTTTTGCTTTGTGTTGTGCTGGCCCTGTACAGCTTGTGCATGCCAAGCCGTTTGAGTGTGCTGCAATGATAATGGTCCAAGGTCAGGAGTGTCGGCGGCAGAGATGAGAATTGGTTATTTTTAAGAGCTCAGCACAGCTCCCCTGGCTGCTTTTAAATGTTAACACTACAGTGAAACATTGCAGTGAACCCTGCGCAACTGCACTCAGCCACATCCAAAACAAACAGTATCCCCTCGTCACATACAGCCGCAAAGAACTGCACTACAGACCTGTGGAAACTGTGGTGGATAGATAACCTAGTCTAGTTCTCAGTATTATGCAAAATAAAAAAAAAAAAGTATGCAGCATCTTCTTCCAGTTTTCTCTGTGAGTGTCAGTGACTGTACATAAAGCACTGCTCTGGGAAGTGAGAGTAATTTCGTCCTATTAGAGACCTGCGTTCCGAAGTGATAAATAACCTTGTTTATGATGTGACCTTCCCCCTATGCGAAGCATTAGCATGCAAATTGAGTTCCGTCAAATGATCCGAGCATATAGAGAAGACATGCCGCTGTATGTTTCAGGGCCAGCTCTCCTCACATCCTCCATTTCTCCACATTAAGTACAAGGCCCTTATTATGCAGTGTATACAAAAGCAGTCGCACTGTACATACAGTATACAGGCATGTATTATTTATATAGCTCTGAGCTCATGAAATACAATATAAAGGCTGTTGATGATGACTATGCCCATATCTTAACGATTAAAGCCAATAAAATGTCTTTCTTATTTTAGCATCCCTCAGAATCAAAACAATGGCTGGTCCCTGTGTTTATTGGCACAAAGCTGCCGCTTCTAGATCTAAATAACTGGTCATAGGTTTTATGTAACTTGCTCGCATGTAGCGCATGTGCATCATCCTGTGAATTCACAAAAAGAAAATTGTGTTAGCGACTATTTTTATCCAACAATTAGCTTTGCATTGAAACTCCCAAGAATTATACAAACTGCAAAGTATTCAAACTAATTCACTTATTAACCAAAGGAGAACTTAACTTAATTCTTGCCACTCTTTTACATAAGAAGCGCGTTTCATACCACATCGCTCCTTTCAGTGGCGCCGACATCTGCAGAGTTACGCTTGTTTCTGGGGTGTTTCTATTGCCTTGCTGCTTCGTCAAGGGGATACGTCTAACTGTTGGTGTTCTTTATTTAAAGTAAAAATCATCTGTAAGTTTTATCTTAAGGAATTTGGGATTTTTTGGGAAACCAAATGTATTGCTACGCCACATCACAGTCCACAATCTTTTGGGAAGTGGACCTAGAAATGCTTTGGTGTTTTGATGTGATGTTTTTTTTGTATTTAGTTTTTTATCACGCAGTTTCACTGTCTTCAGCAGTTTATTGACTGTTTTTTAATGAGGTAATGTTCTATCACAAGCAGTATTATATCGTTAAATCCCCAGCCAGCCTGATTCTTCCATAGGCTAAAGCATGACCTTATTGCAAACACACTCTTCCAATCTGGCTCTGGGATTTGCAGTGTACGCCTCATGTGTTTGCAACGTATTTAGCTGTGATTTTGGCCAGGCTGCCCAGCTGCAGTAAGGACAGCAAGCTTTAGGGAGTTACAGCGGTTAGTCTGATCAGCAGAGGAGAGATGCAGTGGGACAGGGGAAGCAGATGTTTGTGGTCTGGCTACATCTGCTGCAGTTGCTCCAGCCAGATCGGATAGTTCTAGTTCTAGGTGAGGGGGAGTTGGGGGGGGGGGGGGGGGGGGGGGAGGAAAGGCGGCAGAGAAGCAGAAGGGAGATTAAAAAAAAACAGAGAGAGAATGAGAGTATGAGAGCTAAATGGCAGAGAGATGTTAAGATGAAAAGGTTGGTGGAGTGAAAGATGAAAGATTCGTGAATGTAAAAAAATGGAAAGTAAGCTTTGGGTTGAATCAAAGGTTAGAGAGAAATGGACTGTTCTGATAGAACCCCCCCCCCCCATCTGAGGATGGGGGGGGGGTTCCTGTCTGACCAGACAGACAGCTGCGTTGTCAGGGTGCAGAGGCGTGTGAAGTGGACGGTAAAGGACAAAAGAACACTGAGAGACGGGTCGCATTATGCAAAGTAAAAAAGAAAAAAAGAAAAATCCCCTTCATTTGGTGTTTTTTAAAACGAATGAAACACTGCATGGCAGGAGCAGTGAGCGCGGGGCCCCTTGATGTACAGGAAAGAAGAGACAGGTAAAAGATTGATGAAAGAATGGATTGAGAGATGTGTAGACAGCTGCGGATTGTCAGAGTTAAGCCGTTGCCATTCAGATAGGGTCTTCAAAAGGAATAACAGACGACTGATGAAATTCAGCTGCAGCAGGGAAAATAGGATACCTTCTGTTACAGGATGCTAAGAGGGAGAGAGAGAGAGGGAGGAGAAGATTGATGCATAAGTGAAAAGATAAGTCCAAGCATGCCGCAAACTCCCCAGCTGATATGTCACACTGGTTTACGATTGGTAGCCTCCTATTCCCCCCTCAGAGAAGCCAAAAGTAGATTTCTTTTTTGAAAAGAGGACTTGTATCAACATTTTAATTCACTCACAGCTGTAAATAATGAACAGTGACACAACGCGACCACGTGGGGAAAGTGACGGGCAGAGCGATAGGACGGCAGACTAATAGGATTCTATATCAGCGGATGAGGATTTCTTTTCTCTGACGCTCGGTTCTGAGTGAAATAACCTTGGAACAGACACCATCTTTGTTACCGTTCGAAAGGAGAGAACGATCTGAAGAGAGCGGTTGAAGTGTGTTCTCTGCTCACAAGATGGAATCATGTAAAGCAGCCGCATTGGCTCCGGCCTAAAATATGAGTGCCATCCAATCCCCGACTAATCCCTGTCTGCAGCCCTGCTCCTGCTATAGGCTGTGGGGAAATATTGACACTACATCTGTGACCTGTAAGCCAAGGGATGTTGTGCAGCCTGGTGTTGATTTTTATTCCCCGCCATCTTTCGTTCTCACTCTTTGGATCCACTTGTTTTTTTTTTTTGACGGTTGCGGGGCTTAGTCTGGAAGAGCAACTGGCAACGGCGATCTCCTGAGAGACATGTCAATTAAGGCCCATGTGATTAAAAGCATGCGTGTCTTTCAGTGTTAATATCCCCCTGATGGAGGAATAACCTTTGGAAATGCCACTAAGACCTTCATTAGAACCAGTGAAATTGGTTTGTGAGACTCCGCTCCTGGAAGCACTCCATTGATTGGTGGACAGTAATTGGGGATTTCCTCTTGCCATTAGAGCTGCGAGAAGGGATTGTTTTCATTATAGATTATGCTGCTCATAGTTTTCACCATTTCATCATTGAGTCAGAAATTGTTAGAAATTAACCAAAAATGGCCATTTAAAAATTCCCAGACCTCGAGTTGACTTGCTCACTTTTCTTGTTTTAACCTGTAATCTACACTAAATGAGACTTGATGTGCTGCAGTAGAAGAAGAGCGTAAACAATTGCCGTCTATTGGGTCTGTCTTTAGTGTATATCTTGACCGAATTTCTTCAAATCTTCTACAAAAATACAACCCTGAATTGGACCTAAAGATTAACTGGTTTGATTTTCCATTGTCTGAGGTTAAAGGTCAATCTTAAAGTGACCATTTAAATCTTCAAGGTCACGGTAACATCACAAAACACAGTTTCCTGTGTGCATATGTTCCCACCCGCTCCCCACCTGCAGATAATAATGAAACACAAACAAACCAGAGTGTTTTCTCTGCTATAGCTGAATGATAATGGGCGCTGGCAGAATGGTGCTGCTGTCACAGCGCCGTGGAGATCTGGCTGTGTGAGTCCGAAGCAGTGACCCTCGTATTAGCTGTCACTTCAGCACACTTTCATCACACTCCACATATCCGCAGGCCCTTATCCCACCTCTTTTCTCTTGAATCCTGGAGCCCACCGCCCAAGCAGACGGTGGTGAACAGGTATCAAGAAAAAAAAAAAAAAAAGATCAGAGTTGGGTTGAGTGGTAGTAGAAGGGGGTTGGCTAGAGGAGAGGCAGATAAATGACTCCTCTATGGTAATGTCTGGCTGCTTTATGGGGCGTCCTGGCTGTGAGTGATAGCCTCGCTCTCGTTATCTGTCGATTGGGGTAATTGCTGTTTGTCGGAGTCTGGCTGACGGATGGTGATGCAATCTGCCCAGCGTTGGTGGGGGGAGGAGGGGGAAGGCATTACTCTCATCACTCTCCACAAGTGTCTTTACTAGGAAGCATGCTGTGTGTGACAATATACATTTATAGTGTGTATATTTCCCCAGTGAGCGTGTTGCCTGAATGTAAATGGGACTGTATGCAGTCGTCTCGTGCTCACTCTGTGTGTAGTTTGCGTTTTATGTAAATGCGTGTGTGTGTATGTGCGCAGTGGACAAGTTTATCTGAGCGTGTGTGAAAGTCAACGGTGTTTGCATAAATGTTTAAGATGCATTAGGCTTAATTCATTGGTGCCTAATGGGTTGCGATTGCTCAATCTCTGTGCCGCAGACCTCCGGTGCCATAGAATGTGATTGTGCATATCAATTCAGCATCCCCAGTCATCCACGCTGTTTCGGCTCCAATGAAAAGGGACCAAAGTCTATGGCACCCAAGTGACCAGTAATTACAGCCCTAATGAATACCCAACATTACTGGTCACACGCCAATTAATGAAGGAAAACAAAGAATATGACAAATAAATTTGCCGGCAGGATTTACAGCTGAGTGCCAATTTGGACGGAGACTCGTGTTTCCATTTTCGCCAGCTCTGTGAGCGCCGTCCAAGTCGGTGGGAAGTGGCCTCCTTTCTGCCTGCCTCTCTGACTGATTGGCTGACTGATGGACTGGCTGGCTGGCTGTCCAGCTAAGTGACGATGCGTTTTACAGAATGGAGAAAGGATGATTCATAGCAGCTCTTTGGACTACTTGATAATCATTCCATCTGGGGCGTGGGACTGGCTGTCTTATAAAAGGCACATCACTCATCTTTTGTTCTCTTCATACCCTACGTCCCTTAAAGTCTTTACTCCAAATATTCTCAGAGATGACCCCTCAGCACCTAATGGGGGGGTTGTAATGCCGGACCTGTGTGCTACGTGGCAGACCTCCACCGTTTTCTGTGCTGCACCTTCTCCCCCTGCCCCACCCCTGTGCTGCAGCCTGCCACTCGCCTCGCGTTTGATTTAATACCAGCCTAAGTGTGAATAAATTCCTGTCACAGCCCATTAAGGAGGCCTTGGAGAGATCTGGCCTGTTATTAATTCTCCACAGCTCCTCTCTCTCTCTCTTTCTCTCTCTTGCTCCCTTGCTCCTCTTTTAGTTACTATCTCTCCCACTCTGCTGCTGCTACTTCTCCCTCCCATGCTCCCTCGCCCTCCTCCCCGTGCTCTTCCTCCGTCACTGCACACCGCCTTGCTTTTTTAATACTCCGTTAATTACCACGTCTGTCCTCTTTATTCAAATGAGAAAGGGAGAAATTAAAAGCAAGGAGGGTGTTTGTAATTTCAAATAGAAAATCCATCCACTGTCTGGCTCTCCTCTCCTCCTCTCCAGACCTGAGCGAGGGCTGCTGGCCTGGTCTGTGTGTGTGTGTGCGTGTATATAATGAATTCCAGTGGCACTGGCAGTTAGTTTTATCTGAAGAGCAGGCGGGGAGTCTGCAGAGGCCTGATGATAAACAAAGGCAACCTCCTAACTGTAATAAGAGCGGGGAGAGAGGGATGCAGCTTAGTTGGCAGATGCTCTCTCGGTGTCTCTTTCCATCTCCATCGCTTTGCTCTCTGGTTCCCTGTCTCCCTCCTTCTCCTGTTTCCGTCTCTCCGCTCCCACAGATGCCACCTCCCCTGCTGTGCCTCATTCCATCTCCCTCCATCCTCTCCCACACCCTTCTCTGTCTCCTCCATGTCTCTTTCCCTCTATCGCTCCCTTCACCATTCTGCACAACTATGCTCAGGCTTCGAAATTAGTAGGCTGGGCACAGCAGGAGCCTGTACCTCTGTCTTATTAGTAGCCTCATATGTGGCCCATTAGGGGCTCTCTGTATGCCAAGGGCTTTTTAATTGTTTCGCTGGGGTCAGGGGGTCAGTGTAGCTGCAAAGCTCCTGCCGAGGAGGAATCATAGCTGCTCTTTCTTTTTTGGAAGGAAATGTTTTCCTGAGCATTTTGTTGCACTCCGTGTAAAATGCAACCCCAATTATTTCTACTTTGTATTCTGCTGTTTCAGGGCAATGTTAGTCATTAGAGGTGCATGGACTTTTGTCTCCCTATGCTGCTGTGTTCAAGACTTTTGTTTACATGGCAGCAAAGCATAGTTGGATTACCTTTGTTTAGATTGCATTTCCCTGTTGAGGCCCAAGTAGTTCACTTGTGTAACGACTGCACATCAAGGCCAACGTTTCATTTCTCTGATGCTGCTTTTATGAGAAAGAGAAATGCAGGTCGACATCAAGCAGAACCGTATGTCAGTAAAAGACCAAAGGTTTGTGGGAGGGAGATGTTTTTAATTTAGTTCCAGAGGAACCCTGGCCTTTGGAAATTTCAGGTATTATTTATTTTTTTACCTTTATAGACTCTACCTGAAACGGTCCAAGGTTTTGAATTTGTCGTATACACCAACAGAACCTCAATAAAATTAAAAAGCACAGCATCTACAGCCGTAACTTTAGAATAGATTCTCAAACAATGATCATCTCTCATGCATGCGGTAGATAATAAGGCGGTTTGTGTAGTCTCATCACGGCCTGTGATGGGTGATGAGGAAGTCAAGGTTCTTAGTTCAAATTATGAACTGAGAATTCAGCAAAAATATTAAGTAACAACAAAAGCACAAAAAAAAAAAAAACAACAGGCGGAGACAAGCAACCGCAGCGTCGCTGGTGTTCAGCGTGAGGGATGTGACCGGGGTGCGTTTGTGTTTATATTTCGCTGTAGTCAGAGTTTGTTGTCAGGAGCTGACTGAGGGCCTGCGCTGTGGCTGCTAAAGGGCACGTTACATTACAAACATCAATGCTTTTTTTCCTTTATTATTAACTCCAAACCCTGTCATCACTTTTCATTTAGTAAAGGAAAAGCTGCTTGCTCAGGTTCTGGCAGAAATGTTTACATTTCGTCTTGAGAAACTGCCTAAAGTGAGCATGTGAAGGGTCTGTAAAGGGCTTTGACGAGACGCATGTTATCACTTATTCTCCTTTCTGCCTCTCAGTAAAAAAAAGATGTCTCTTATGAGTGGGTTGAAGACTTCACATTGCAAATATGTCTCTTACCTCTACACAAATCTCCCCGTGTGTGTCCTTTAAGTCCTCCCCCTCACTGTTGCCTTTATTCTTTCCTACGATGGCAGCATTCAAGACCAACATTACTTAGCTGAAGCAGCTCCACTGGGGAGCTGATTTTAAGTGTGCATGAGTGGTTGTGCCAATTTAACACGTCATGGCATCACAAGATGGTTTTTGACGTCTGAAGAACTGTCGGTGGCACCTGAAGTAAATCTAAATCAAAGTTCTTTTTCAGTCTCGCCGGAGCCCTCGACTGCCCATTAAATGCTCTTGAAGTATCATGTTTACTCAGAGTGTGAGAGGATCAGCTCGGCCTCAGATGATATAAGCTGCTGACAGACATCTGAGAGAGATGAAAGAGAGATGTCCTGCCTGCTTTCAGATTCAGACGGTGTGGCTATCTGACTCTGAGCAGTCACGTGCGTGCACGCATGCACAGAACATGCGCAAAGTGTTCCTTCAGTTCACACACAAACACGCAGATAAACAAGTACGTGCACCCACATCATCTGCTCAAGTCTGGAAATCTGCTCTCCAAGCTGCAGCCACTGCTCTGCCTCCCCCTGTGGTCCCTGCCTTAAGCCCCAGTTAGTGGCACAGATGTCAGAAAGGAAGAACCAGCAATTTAAAAAGCCTGATTTAAATACATTTTTTGAATATAGCTTGTGTTATACTAGCATTTTAGGCATATTTGTAATAATATAGAAGATAATTTAATGAGAGAAATTGATAAAACCCTGTACAAAGGAATGCAAATGGTACATTTCCAACGCTGCATCCTCAGATCTCCTTTGAAAATGTAATTGTTGTGTAGAGCAGAGAACCAGGGAACATATTGTCAGTTTCCCTTATTTAATAAACTCAAATATTGATCTGCTATTGGCTTCCTGTTATAATGGTTTGGCTCTGCTGCACATGTGTGGGCCTGTGCTTATGGGATCATGTGCAGTCGCTGCATTTTGAAAAGCCAGAAGGTTGCTTATCAGTTCTCAAGCTGCTGTTCTGTACAAATTAACCCTGCTGCACTTCTGAACTGAGTATGAACTCAGATACTGTATGCACCAAGGCACAAGAGCTCATTGCATGTGCCTATGACTGCAATCCCCCCCCCCCTACTGAGTTATGCAGTGAAATATATCCCTGGTTTTTAACATGCCACTTAGCCCCTGCTCGGTAAACACAGCCATGTTTCCAGCCTCGTGCTTTCATGTGCAGCCCTGCCGATGATGAAGTCACTTGCATGGTAACAGCACTCTGACCGGCCTGTCCCTCATTTCTTATCACTGGCAACCAAATCACAAAGGAAAGCCCAATCGATGGGGCTACCTGGCTGAGGCTCAAGTGCTTAGGCGGCGAGCGACGGGCTGCCTGGACTCAGATACTTCTGAAAGGCTAAATCGATTACAACCCTCCTGCAACAGCCACCTGACACTGCGGACTTTCCGCCTCAATGCTGAGGACGCACTGAAAGAACCCTCGTTGCCATGTGTATGCAAGGATGACAACATGGCTATTGTATTTCTGCCACTGCTGGAAGATAAGGCTTTTATCTGCTGTCAAAATCCCTCAGTGCCAAACACGGCGCACTGGCACTTAAACATCCCCGTTGAGGAAACAAAACACAAAGTTTATAAAGTCAATTAAGGCTTTTTTTAAACTGATGTCAGGCAAATTAAAGCTGCTCGGCCCAGCTCCCTGCGGGCAGACTGTCAGATGGTGAACCACGGGCCGACGCGGCGTCGCAAGGTTCCCCAGGCGGAGCGCGGAGCACTAAGCAGCTTACTTACCCCCGGCTCACATGTGCTTTTTACAAGTTTCCTCAGTGGCCGGTGTGCCTCCCTTAAAGTGACATTTCAGTTTGGAGGAACACTTTATCTTCAAATGCACTCACATCAAGCTCAAGAACATTTTTTTCATGACTGAGATTGGTGTTATCTTGGAAAGCTAAAAATGGTACGTGGATATAGTGATGGCTGCACCTTTGCCTTGGAAAATCCAGGAGCATATATATGTATTATCATATATGAACAATACTCTGATATAATATGCTAGAGATAATGCTAGAGATTTCAACAAGGCCTAAAATAATGAAACAAAGTACAACTTTTATGATGTAATTCTGCTGAATAATACTTGTCTCTGGCTGACTTCATGAACCATATGAGCCACAGTTATTACAAATTCAGCCTGAGATTTTGATGAAGGCAGTGGGAAAGTTGAAGGAATGAGGAAGTAAGATTGTGTAGTGGACACAGCTTGGAGTGGTGAGTGTTTCTCTCTGAAGAGTTCGGTGATATTTCATCTGCTCAGGAAACATTCTGTGTCACCAGGGAGATGATGTTTTCTCCTTTGGTTTGTTTGTCTGTCTGCATCTTATGCAAAAAACTTTACGGCAGGAAAAAAAGTGTTGAGGAAGGGATGAGGTCCTGAGTGTGATGATTGATGCTGCAGATGAAGAACTCCCTCTCCTCCTCCTTTTACCTTCTTCTACCTTTCTCCCTCTCTCCTCCTCCACCTCCACATCTAGTGCTCCTCCTCTCCCACTTTCCCTCCACACTTTCCTCTCAACTCTTTTCCTCTCCTCTTCTCTAATCCCTTCTCCTTACTCACAGACACTTACACTTGTAATTCTCAGCCAGATCCGTCAGAGTCAAAGCTGCGATTTGAGTCGCCAGCGTCAGGGCGGATTAGCAGAGGAATCCTGAGTGAAGGCACGTTATTTATTTTTTTTTTTTTTGCTCTACTTGCTATTTTCCTCCTCTCTCCTCCTTTCTTCTGTGCGTGTGTGAATATTTCGATCATTTCATTTCTTCCTCGTCATTATCTCAAATCACCTCATCAGAACGCAGCGCAGGGTTTTTTTAATGTGCCAAGAGATCGTGTTTTCAGTCGCAGAAGAACTGGGTTAAATGTCTAAAAAGCAGATGAATGCCTCATCGTATTCATACGATGACATAATTACAAGATTAGCTTGATTCTTCTGTAATGTCTAATGGATCATAAAAGTCCCCATTCGACTTTAATGTGGAGATAAAGCAACAGAATTAATTAATACAGAGATGCCAATTATCAACCTCGATAAGGCTGGAGATGTCCTGTTGTGTGATTGGCCCACATTTGACAAATCCCATGTATTTACAGATTATGATGTACCACTGTCGAACACTGATTCATTCAAGTTAAGAAAATCTATTCCTATTTAATTGAAAGAAATCCCTCAGCCCCACAGAGATGTGAACGCATGAATATATTCTGCAACGAATGTCTCTCGGTGGCCCGAGCCAGGATCTGTCTTGACACAGCGAGGCGGTCGTTAGAGCTCCTCTCGTGGCGAAGTTTCAGTCGAGCGGAATTTTAATAAAGTGATTCGGATGAAAAATTCAGCTTTTCTTTCACTTCTGTCTTTTACCCGTCTACTGAGGACTGCCTCTTTGATCTGATTTGGACGAGCAGGGGAGGAAGGGAGGACGATGAAGGGAATCGCAGGAAAGCAGACGGGGGGAAGCAGATGGAAGAGACTGAGAAACAGCCCTTCACCCACGTCACTTAAACCAACAGTTATCTGTCCTGCATTTCCAATCGTTCTTTTTTTTTATATATTAAAGGCCTTAGTTAATGATGGAGCTGCTGTCCTTTCCCTCGTACCTCTGATCATCGCTCTGATACACGGCTCATCTCTGTGTAATCGTTTCTCAGAGGTCCAAACCGATGGGTTTGTTATGAAGTTGACGGCGAACGAGGCCTCGGCTGGAGATGAAAGCTGCAGATGCTCGGTTATACGTTAATAGATTTTTTTTTTTTCTTCCTTCTGAGTCTGAAGATGTGCAGGTTCCTTGTGTTCAAGTAACATCAGAGTACAAAGACCCCGGTGAGGGTTTCTACAGATAAACAGACACCTGACAAATTTACAGAAACTGAATCCCCGTCTAGTCTCTGACTCCTCCTTGTTCTTCTTGTTTAATGAACATTTATTTTCAAACATGGCTTCAAAACAAAGACAAACTCTTCATCTTTGCTGAAGCTGGTGCTGAGCATAACTTCCAGGGCAGCGGTTGATTCATATATATATAAAAAAATGCAATTAACAGTTGCTGGGCCTGAATGCAATTAACAGTTGGTTAATGGATTCATTATTTTCCTCCCATGAACTTTTTAGTCATGAGAGGAAAATAAAATAAAATAAATGCCTGCCTCAATTTCTAAAAGCCGCTGGAGGACATCCTCAGATATCTTATATTATATTATAATAATGATAATATTAAGCACAGAGTGGCAGTTAATCAAATTTGGAAAACCAGACTGCAAATATTTACCATTTATGTCGTAATAAAGAAAAGTAACAGCGACTAAATAGGTTACTGTGGCTCTAAGTCTCTGTTACTTCACTTAACAGTGTATAAAATGTGTTCAGCAGATATCATAACAAATAATTTATTAAGGTCAAATCACTTTTGACTTTCTGTCTTGTCTTTCTGCCAAAACTCTGGTGTGTGTTCAGAGAACAAACTCTGTCTGTCCGTGAGGTCTTCAGGTGTGTTGAATGTTTTGAGGGTGAACACGACTCACCCTGGTCTGTCCTCTGTCCAGATGTGTCCAGATGTGTTGTAAGGGGAACCTGAGCGCTCCCTGAGTCGGACAGATTTACACACAATATTAACCTTCACGCCACAGTCAGAGGCTTCACATGATGGAAAGATGAGAACTGTTCAAAACTGTTTAAATGTCAACTTAAACAGCAAAAGTAAAAAATAATTAAAATGGATGGTTAGATCAGATGTATTATCTTTGATATATTACATTTATCATATATTTTCTTAAAATTGAAATAAATGGAAATCACTAGAAATCCATCAACGTAAAAGAATCAGTTTGAAGGTAACTTTCAACAGTCAAATTTATAAATATTTGTTCATCCTTAATGTTTGTAGTAATTGTTCTCTAAATTTGACTTTTTAATTTATATTATATTAAGAAATGTTTATTTATTTATTTTTAGATTTTTAAATCACATCTGCATTCTTCACCAAAGTAACATCAGATTAATCAACGATGGCATTTGTCATTAGTTACAGCGTGTTGCCTCATCACTGTCGACCAGTACCTGCTCTGTTTAATCAGCATCCCTGCTAGTCCCGGGGATCAGTGCCGTGCTGTCGCACCACGTGCACGCGCCATCACGCAGTGTGTCAATCTCCATTTCCTGCTCCGTGTCAGCTCTCTTTCTCCTCTGCCAGCGTTTCCAGGTGACATGAAGCGGCTCGGCTGCCTGCCGGTCAGCCACAGAGAAAGAGTCTCACACGGTTTGTTTACTTTCATGAGTTGTTGACTGGCCGCCCTGCTGCAGCCGACGCTGTGTCAGAGCGGATTGGAGAGTGGCGTCGCAACATGTGGCTGTTGAGTGGCAGGTCAAGAAATTAGGGAGTGCTTCCTGAAGAGAAGTGTGTGTGTGTGAGTTGAGGCTGTCAAGAGCTTCCCTCTGCATTAAAGGTGTGAAGGATTAGTGTTTTGCCACTTACGAGGTTCTGAATGGAATCCTATCTCCCCGAGGTTGCAGAATCACTTCAGTGATGAAAGCAGTCATGTTATTCATATATGAAGATATGCCAATGAGCTTTTTCACAACAAACGATCTGTAAAGGCTTTGCTGCCTACCCAGTCTCGCTCTGCCATGAAAAATGTGGAATTTCATATCTGGCTTCAAAGAAAGCTCAGACAAGAAATTTTTATTTGTGTGTGTGTGTGAAAGACTTTTTGACTTTGAAGCCAAAATCTACACGTTTACAACCAAAAACATATCTGTGCGGGGCTTCTCTCACATTTTTTCTTTTTAAAGTCTTTGAAAAACTTTAAAAAACAATCCAAAATTACAAAGGCTCTAACATTAATATCCTTAATGAAGAATTAATTGTCAGATTAATGACACACACACATACACACACACACAGAATCAAAGAGTTGCAGCGAGAGATGCTGAAAGAGGAGAGAACAGTGAGGGAGTTAGAGAGGAGGCGAGAGCCCCCCAGAGAGAGAGAGAGAGAGAGAGAGAGGGAGGGGGAGAGAGAGACTGGAAGGCCTCCAAATGTTCCACTGTGGAATATCTTCAAGGACAATCAGCTAAACAGTTGATATTAAGGGAGCTATGTGAAATCGATTGCTCAAGGTGTTATCTGCGCTGCAAAAATGGCTGGTAATTAGTCATGGCTAAAGGAGTGTTACTGAGAGAGTGAGATGGATTTAATCTTAATAGATTTCACTGCACTGCAGATACAGTAGCTCCTGGGTGAAGGAGCTCCCCCCCCCCTCTCTCTCTCTCAGAAGAAAAGATAATGTAATGTTTGGTCAGTTCATTCGATTTTTTTAATCCTTAAACTTTGAATTGTTGAGTTGCCTCACACATTCTCTCACTCTTTCTCCTTTTTTTTTTTTTTTAAATGTGTTTTTTTCCTGTAATTGTTGCAGAAGCTGAAGCAGAAGAATCAGCAGCTGAAGCAGATCATGGACCAACTCCGCAACCTCATCTGGGAGATCAACTCCATGCTGGCAGTCAGGAGCTGAGGCACACACTCACACACTCACACACATGCACACACTGAACGGTTGTAAACTGGATGAGCAACAGGGTACAGCAGAGATGGGCTGAGGCTGCACTTTACAGAGGGAAGAGGGACATTGGCCTGTTCGCTTAAGACATGAGGCAATAAAAGTGCAAAAGAGGAGGACACGTGTGAAGACACGGAGGCTGGTCATGTTAGCGGCAGCAGAAAATGTTCTGTCTACCTCGACATAGTACATTTCAATTAGCATTATCAAGTAATCTGAAGCTATACTGTGTACGTGTAGGTACTAGCTGAGTAGAGGCATATTGATGTGTGTTATTTAAACAGCCCATAGCATTAAACTGAAGTTCTACTTTTTAAAAAAGTCTGTCAACAATTTGAAGAATGTGGCAAAACATTTTTATTCTAATTTTATTCATCAGATGATTTTATTGGATGTGAAATTCTTATTGTGTCTCTCGGATTGAAATGTTGGAATTATTCTGCAGTTTAAAGGATTATGCTCAAATTTTCATTTTGCTGTGATTATTTTTTCGACATTTTTGGGGGGCTGAATTTTTTTATCTTTTAGTTTATTGTTAGCATCTTGCTCTGGTTGATTGTTTCAGAACTTGCATTCAAA
The DNA here is from genome assembly GCA_016785235.1 of Pseudorhombus dupliciocellatus. Taxonomy (NCBI): domain Eukaryota; kingdom Metazoa; phylum Chordata; class Actinopteri; order Pleuronectiformes; family Paralichthyidae; genus Pseudorhombus; species Pseudorhombus dupliciocellatus. Next base: position 1,679,882 of record JAFBJW010000181.1, read on the forward strand.
AGTTCTGAAAAAGCATCTTTAAACTCACAACTTTCTCAGAATACAACTTAAAAGTTATTAACCATAAATAGCTTGAAAATTAGATCACTAAATAACTTAATAATTAAGATAATAATAATAATTAAGATCTAATTAAGATTGTTTTTAAAACAATCGGGAGTAAGTAAATTAAACAACCTTGATGAGGAGTTATTTGTAAACTACAAAATGCAACATTGAAAAATTTAGTTTGCATTTTCCAGAGCACAGACTCTATCAACTTCCTGCTGATAATCTCACATTTTAAGTTTTTATTCATCTAAAAATTAGTATGATGTGTGGCGGTTCAGGTTTGGATCAGTGCTGAAGTTTGGGAAGTGAGCGCAAGAGTTAGACCTCTCAGTCTCAGACTTGCGGCACAAAATGATAGACTCGATCTCTCAGCTTCACAGTCTGTATTGTCAACATTCAAGCTCACAAAGAATCAAACTCGGGTCTTCCAGGTGGGAGCCAAGCACACTGGAAATATGCTGAGGGGGAGGGTAGCAAGAGAGCAGGACTGTGACACCACCGCAGTACAAATTTATACTGTCAGTGTGGCCCCTCCATATAATGATAATATGCGGCGCTACTGGAAGAACTGCCTTGACTATTAGAAAACGATTAATGGCTGAACTAAAATTCTTAATTTGTCTATTTATTTTTTCTTCATATTTTGTTTTAAAAAATAAAAATAAGATATTTAAGAACATTGGAATGTTTTTTATCAGAAAACCTGAGGCGGCCCAGCCTCACCCAGACTCTGCCTCCAGCGGCCCCCAGGTAAATTGAGTTTGAGACCCCTGAGTTAGACTATGAACATGTTTCCCCCGTCAGGTGGCTGGGCTCAGAGTTAGAGAGAGGTTACAGAGTTCAGACATCTGCAGGGAGCTCGGCGTCTCTGCTCCTCTGTGTCCAGCGCTTGATGTGGGTCTGGCGTCTGATCAGGACGCCTTCGGGGCTCCCACTTCCATTGGAGGTTTTCTGGGCACGTCCAACTCGCAGGAGGCCCCGGGGTAGACCAGCAGCCCGCTGCAGAGATGAAATATGTCATCGTGTATCGGGAACGCCTCGGGATCCTCCCCCAGAGGAGCGGGAAATGTTTTTCGGAGTGGGACGTCTGAGTGACTGGGCTCAAGCCGCTGCCGCCACTGCAACCTGAATAAATCGATGGATGGTTGACATGTTACTTTCAGAAGAGAAAATGTATTGCTCCTCAGAGAAAGAGAGTGACATTCAATTAAATCCAATTCAATTTTATGTATTTAGCACCAAATCATAACAGACAGTATCTCAGGGCGCTTTGCATAGGAGTCAGATCACAGTCAGATTAAATATGAAAACCATCCCCACAATGAGCAAGCACTATGGCGACTATGGGAGAGAGTGATAGTGGGGCGGGGGGGAGAGAGAGACAAGAGAGACATGGACAGTAATAACAATAATATAACAATAATATAATATTTGCACGAGAGGCGAGGTGCACCCTGGACAGGTCAGGAGTTCACCGTAGCGTAGTAATAATGCCAGTTATTATCCTCCTGCAGCGCCAGGTAAGAGATACTGTACCTGAAATAGAAGAGAAGAGAGATCAAGCGAGGGACTTTGGACCCAAAAACCACCTGTTCTACATAATGTGTTTATTAAAATAAATAGATAATGAGTAAATTAGTGTGTGTGGGGGGAGGCAGAGGGGGAGAGAGAGAGAGAGAGAGAGAGAGAGAGAGAGAGAGAGTGAAAGTGCCCAGTGGATGAAAGGAGTCTATATTATAGCAGCATAACTAGGCATAACAACATGGCTAACCTGATCCAACGTTAACCAAAGGCTTTAACAAAAAGAAATGTTTTAAGTTTAACTTTAAATGCTGAGATGGTGTCTGCTTCCCGGACCCACAGTGGAAGCTGGTTCCACAGGAGAGGAGCCTGGTAACTAAATGCCCTGCCGCCTGTTCTACTCTTGCTGATTCTGGGAACAACAAGAAAGCCTGAGTGGTCTGTTTGGTTGATAGGGTGTTATTGGTTCCCTGATGTAAGAAGGATTTTTCATGGAGCCAGTGCAGGGAGGATAAGACAGGAGTGATAGGATCTCTCCTGCTAGTTCCTGTCAGCACACATGCTGCTGCGTTCTGGACTAATTGGAGGCTATTCACTGACTTTTTGGGACATTCTGCTGATAGAATTACAATAATCTAGTCTGGAGGTAATAAACGCGTGCTCTAGTTTTTCAGCATCCTTCTGTCTAATTTTCCTGATATTACGGAGGTGGAAAAATGCTGTCCTACAAACTTGTTGTATCTGTTTTTCAAATTACGTCTCTTGATCAAACAGAACTCAGTGAAGTTCTGAGTCATCCAGGCCTTGATATTCTTAAGTCATTCCTGAATTAAGTGATTGGATTCATTGTGCTTCATGGATATGTATAGCTGAGTGTTATCTGCACAGCAATGGAAGTATATGCGGTGCTTTCTGATAATGTTTTCCTAAGGGGAGCATGTACGGCGTCATTGTTAACATTAAGAAATTGTAATCTATCTGATAAATATGATTTAAACCAGCCTAGTGCTGTCCCTTTAATCCCCACATGAGTTTCTAGCCTCTGTAGCAGAATCTTGTGATCACTTTTGGAGACAAAGGGCAGGTTTAATATTGGTCTATAATTAGCTAAGACCTCGGGGTCGAGTGTGGGCTTTTTAAGCAGAGGTTTGATCACACCGACTTTAAAAGCCTGTGGCCCGTAACCGATTGACAAGGACATATTAATCTGATTCAATATGCAACTTGTCAAATTGACAAGTTGTTGGTTTGGATGCTGAAACTAATAACCTCAATTCAGGAAGGTTGATGGGGGAGAACTGGTTCAGACATGAATCCAGTGCTGTGGTTTCTACTCATTGGGAGAAGACAATGGATTTTAGCCCTAATAGTTATAATTTTATCTGAAAAGAAGCCCATGAAATCTTCGCGTCTCAGGGTTGGAGGAATAGATGGATCAAATGAGGTGTGACTTTCTGTCTGAAGAGGAACCTGAGGTTGTTCTTGTTTTCTGCTATTAATGCAGAGTAGTAGGAGGTTCTAGAGTTCCTAAGTGTTTTTTTGTAACCGACTAAGCTATCCTTCCATGCTTGGTAAGAATCAGGGTTGCTGGTTGAATGCCACTTCCTCTCTAACTGTCGTGACTGTTGTTTGAGAGTTGAACCATGGAGCTAATCTCCTCTGACTGACCTTTTTCTTTTTTAACGGGGCAACAGGGTTAGGGTTTAAAATCAAATGTAATTAAAAAATGGTCGGACAGGATAGGGTTATGGGGACGTATTATTAGATTTTCGACATCTATTCCATATGCTATAACTAAATCAAGGGTATGATTTAAAAAGTGGGTTGGTGGGTTGGTGAAAGTTGACCTGTGGTCATTTTTAATTTTTTAATTTTTCACTTTCTTTAACTGGTTGTAGACCAAGTTGATTTAAACCTTGAAGACTTTTCTCACCTTTGCCCATTCATTGTCGTTTTAAAGGATCTGACCGGAAGCGGAAGTCAAACATTTTAAGAGAAAGAACGTGGCGTTGACGCTGTTTCTAAATGACCTTTAACCTACTGTCTGGCATTTGAAAGCCAGATTAGTGTATGTAATCTGCTGGAATCACTTATTAAACACGACTGATTTGTTCACAACGACACCGTCAAAACATTATTGTCCTCCTAAATGTTGCTCAGCCATCCGTCATTCCAAATGAGTGAATGAATGATTAGCTAAATAAAAGTCTGACGTGCACAAGTGCAGATTCTCCACAACGTCACGCTGAGCGGTGAGGAAGTAAATAAATCTGACAGTTATCTGAGCAGAAGCTCCAGTGATCAAAGTTTGATTTATTGCCACAGAAATAGTTGTTATTACTCAGATCTGCGTCTCCGCTGTCTGTGAGGCTGTTAAGGTCACGGTTGGTTTATGAGGTGAGAACATCCTCTTTTGTTTTCATCCCTCAGAAGATAATTAATTTTCTTGTTTTTTTTTTTTTTGCTAGTGCGGGATGTTTTTTTTAAATGAGCTTGTTGTAATTAGTGAACGTTTCTGCCTAAACAAATCCTAACATGGTGGAACAGCTCGGAGTTAACACCAAGTGGAGATGCTCTTACATTTGAGAAAGTAGCTGAAATTATTGGTTTCTAAAACTGAAAATTTGATTGAAGTTATGTCAGTTTGAGTTTTATTTACACCTTGTTTCCTACTGAATTTCTTTGCTTGTTTTTTTTATAACTGCCTCTGTCAAAATTCTAGATAAATGAGGAGCTTTTTAAGAATCCAGTCAATTCCATGTGGAGGAGCTTTTTTTTTTAACTTTTTTTTTTTGGAGCTGTCGTGTGGCTCTATAGTCACAGTCCATGTTGCACACAGTGAGGTCATGTATGAGAAACTCAGGGTGCCTTTAATAATTCAGGGTGAAGTCGGGTTGTATCTGAGGTGTGATGAGATTTTCGTCCTCGGGGAGACACTGAAGGACAGAGGCGGCGAGGAGACGGAGCAGAGAGGAAAAAATCAATGCTGTGACTAATAAAACCTCCTCAGTGGTCTAATGCAGGGCTGGTTATTATTCTGTATCTCTGAGGGCAGCACAGCATGGCTCACTGTTATTATAGATGCAGTGTGTTCTCATTCAGCTGAGGCCGAGGTCAGGGGCTGAGTGCTCACACACACTCTAAAGCAGGGGTCTCAGACTCCTGGCCCATCAAATCCAAGTTGTGGGTTATTGGTTGGTTAGTGTTAGGATTTCTACTGCTAGATCTAAGGTTGGAGTTAGGGTTGTGTGAGGATGAGAAGACCAATTGAACGTAGTATGAGAGTGTCTGGATAGCTCAGTGGTAGCGCACTAGGTCTGGGGATCCCAGGTTGGCCGGTTTGAATCCCGGTTGCGGCTTGTCGGTTTGTGTCAGGATTTTTACTGCTAGATCTAAGGTTGGCATGAGGAGACGAATTTCAGCAAGAAAGATAGCGGGCAAGTGGCTCAGTGGTAGAGCGCTCGGCATGTGGAGCCGAAGTTGGCCGGTTCAAATCCCGCTTGTGGATGGTTGGTTGTTTGTCTTTAGTTTGATGCCGCGCCCCCGCCCCCCCCCAGAGCCAGCACGCACAGGTGTGCCCCCCTAGCTGCGTGACACAAGAGGTAGGTGCAAAGAGTCAGCACGCAAGAGGTGGGTGCGCTGGGGTGTGCCCCCTAGAGGTAGCTGCGTGACACAAGAGGTAGGTGCAAAGAGAAGCGTGCTGACTCTAGCTAACTGTCTTCACAAGCAACGAGAGTTGCTGGGCACATACAGAGGGACACGCTGAGGACTCATTTAACCACAGACTGTTACAGACATATGGCTCACTTCCTGTTGTTGTTGCTCAGATGGGTCGGATAGTGCAGGAGCACTCGTGTTCCCAACTTGCCAGACTCATGTAATCTGTGTCTGAGGAGGCACGCAGGGCTCTGTGTTCATATCCGAGCTTTTCGGAAATGTTCAAAGATCCTAAAATATGATTAGTTAAATGTGTTAATGTGCTTCTAATAAAACTCAAAAGTCAAGAAATCATGATCTGACCGGGCCCCCAGCTGCCCGTGAGGAGCTTGTGTCATTAACCTTTTGCATATTAGGTTGAGGCAAAAGGTTTAAGACACAAGCACCACTCGGTGCTTCTGGGGGGGGGGCACACCCCTAGAGCACCTACCTCTAGGGGGCACACCCCAGCGGGCCTACCACTAGGGGGCCTCAACCCACGACACCATACCCACAACGCCCGACCCAACCTCTCCTCTCAGACAACGCCTCTAGGGGGCCTCAACCAACCCACGACACCATACCCACAACAACCGCGCAGTGTGCTCACTCTAGGTGTTTGTCCAACCAACCATCCACAAGCGGGATTCGAACCGGCCAACTTCGGCTCCACATGCCGAGCGCTCTACCACTGAGCCACTTGCCCGCT
>JAFBJW010000182.1:0-46375 GCA_016785235.1 Pseudorhombus dupliciocellatus
AATGTGGAAAAAGTGAAGCGCTGTGAATACTTTCCGGATGCACTGTAGCTCTGTGCTTCATGCTTACTTTGTATTATTCCTTTTGGATTGTCTAATGTCTCCTTTACGTCATACTTTTGTGCCCTAAATTGTCCCCTGGGAATAAATAAAGATTTCTGAATCTCAATATACTGGTTGGTACCTGTCTTTCAATGACATAGAGGCAGGCTTTATTTGTGGAGTGGTGCCAGTTAACAAAGATAAAGACACTTTTTAAATGCAGCGCTTGTCAGAAGCGCTGTAAATTCCCGTGCGCCGTGAAGGCATCGTCACAGTACGCAGGTTGTTTCCTCGACCAGGAAGTTGTTCCGTTTTCCTGCGTCAGGGGAGAACGTGTCGGCTCAAAGTGGCGCTGACGGCCCGAAGGGAACCCACGGGGTGTTCCCGAGTGGATCTGACAGAGCAGCAGCGAAGATGATCCCCGCAGGAGTACTGGTGACGCTGGGTCTGGGTCTGTCGTCCGCAGTCCAGGTGTTAACGTGGCCCCCGCTCAACTGCTCCACACAGGTAACTGCTCCAGGACAGGCAGTGTGCTCAGGTAACGCGGGGCAAATCTGACCAACTAAGAACTGTGGATTAGAGTTTTATAGTAGTAGCAGTAACAACAGGTGATGTGGGAAAAATCTGAAAAAAATATATACAGTATACAGTAATATTTGTAATAATAGTAACAACCTATAAGGTAAAGGTTACAACAACAATAATAATAATACAACACTAACGTTTGTTTTGATTCAGTTAAACCTAGTTAAAGTCCTCAGTAGTTACTCAGTAGTGAGAGCAGGGATTATTGTTTAATTACAGACTTTTTGTCAATGGTCAAAGTTGTGGGAATGTAGGAACACATAACACATAATACGTCTCTCTTTTCTGATTTCCTCACAGGATCTGTGGTGTGCCGTCGAAACAAGTGAGTAAATGCTGCTCTTCCTCATTCCCAAGCTGCATGTCAACAGGGCCTTTAGGAGCTCTGTGTGTGTGTGTGTGTGTGCGTGTGCGTGTGCGTGTGTGTGTGCGTGCGTGCGCGTGCGTGTGCGTGTGCGTGTGCGCGCAGGTAACTGCATGGACAGCAGTATCCTGGACCGTAACCCCTACACTCCCAACAGTCCAGAGGGGCTGCAGGCGTCTGTCAGCACCAGGCTGGACGAGGCGGGACACCTGCAGGCTGTACTGGACGCCAACTGGAAGATAAAGGACGATGGTGAGTTAGTCTCAGCTCACATTTATCCATCAGATCAGCTGTTTTTCAGTCTAATACAAATGCGTTTGATGGATCTGACCGGGGCCATTTGAAGGTCTTGACCTTCTGCCTGGAGTTAGTGTATATTGTGACTTGACTTAACGTGAATAAAGTTGAATTGAATGGAGTTGAGACAGGACACGACTGTGCTCTTGCGTGTCCTCAGGAAGCATCCGCTATCTGACCGCCACAGAGCTTCAGGTGCTGGTGATGGCCACAAATCAGAACTTGTGCGTGCGGTATTCGTTCAGAGACGTTCTGCCGATGAGAAGTCCGTCAGGCGAAAAGGTGGGTGGGGCCAAATCACTTCAGATTGGATGGGGGGGGGGTTAACGATTGGATGATGGAAGGATGATGGAAAACTGCAAGGCCTGTTGTCTGTTCTCAGTGGTCGTTCTCCGCTGACATGGTGATGTTGAAGCCCGGTCAGAGATACCGGGTCTCTGTGTTCAACATCCCAAAACCGGAGCTGGGCCACAGCAGCTACGACATCAGCAGGGAGATCATCGTTCCTGGTGGGTTGATTTACAATGATGCTGTGACATGCTGGAGACCCCGGGCCCCTCTTTAGAATGATCTGTAGTTACAAAATCAAATAAACTTGAATTCAAAAAATAGAAACTATAGAAATGGAATCGACTAATGTAAAAATAAAAAATGCAGCGGTGCTTTCAGAATGTATGGTGTTACGTTGTAATAATGTCTCTCTCCTGCGGGAGGACGAAACAGAAGGGCTGAGCAAAACCGTGTTGAAATAGAACAGTGACATTTCTTCACCTTGATGCTTTTCTGCCTCTGCTTCTCACAGGTTGTCACAACGCCACGATGCAGATGACCCAGTTTTGCATCGAGCGAGGTGGGCGAGTGAGCGAGGGAGAGCCCCACGTGTGGGGGCGAGCGGCCGAATCCCACGACTCGTTTCTGACACGTCTGCGTTTGTAGGGAGTCTGTGGCAGGCGAACATCAGCGTGGCCGAGGTCACCGCGGCCGGGGGCAGGTGGGCGCTGGCCGTCAGCTTCAGTCCTGACGCGCTGTGTGAGGAGTACATGGTTATCGTGAGCAGTGGCGACTCTCAACATGCAGTCCGTGTAAACAAGGTACATCCACGCAGCGCAAACTATTCCAGTGGTACTCACGCAGCAAGCCGCCTCCGGCCCTTACGGAACACAAGCGCAGTTTCCTTTTTCAGCCATTTGACCCAGAACATAAGAAAATGTAGGCGCTCATTAAAACTTCCTGTGCTTTGCATTGTGGCCTATTTTTTTTTTTTTTTTTTTTTTACCCCAGTTGTTTTTTTTTTTCCTTCTCAGAGCAGGAAACTGTTTCTCACAGAGCACTGTGGTGCGTTCAAGGTTCTCAGTCTTATTTGACACGTCAGCTAAAAATCCTCCCCCCCTATGTGTATATGGTGGATTGTAAAGAAAACATTGTTTGTGGACATTGAAATTCCCTTGACATTACGGACACGACAACGTTAGAAACCACGTGCACCACAAATCCACAAAACTCTAATAGCTAAAAATGAATAGCTTGCAGTAAACGATCCACTGCGTTCCAGGCTAACCACACGACCCTGAATGCAACGTTCAGCCTTGCTAAGTGGCCGAGATCCTGCTGCCGGTTCAACGTTCAGGTAAATCTTTTCAGATCTGCTCCTCTGCGTGAAGCCGTCTCTGACATGACTCGTCCTTCCTTGCAGGTCAAACCTTTCTTCCCGAAGTGTGGCCAGGACTGTAGCCGGAAGGGAGGAACTTGGGATATTTGTCGCGGTATGTTTGCAGACCTGACATGTACACCAACATGGCCGACAGCGACCGAGCGTTCTGTCTGCCGATCTTAAGTCAAGAAGTATCTCTGAGCCTTGAACGCAGTCAGAACAGACGAATAACAAAGCGACTGCAGGAGGATGTGGATCAGAGCCCGCCCCCTTTTCTGTGCGATTCGTCTGCCACTTTTAAAGCCAGGAATTCCCCTTTCTCAGCTCTTCCTGGTTCCTTGAGTGAGAGGGGAGCAATGTCATGACACTATTTGAATATGTTGAAACAGGGTGGTTCGCTGGCCAGAAACGACCACCAGCAGAGCCAGGAACTTGCCTCCTCGTTTCTTTAACAGTGGCTTGTTTTAACAGAGATTTAGCAGAAAACAATTGGCCCAGATGAAACGATAATTACTGATAATTACATGTGTGTAAGTTGGTGTAGATCCAAATTAAAAAAACAAAATTCAAGTGTGGATTCGTAAGGGGACGGTTGGGCCTCGCTGGAGGTGCGCACGCCGCTGAGCGCCGTTCTGGTTTAGCAGGTTATCGTGCCAACATTTGCTGTAACACACAACCGTGACATGAGCTAATCAGCGGACACTGTGTCCTACAGTCAAGCCGGAGACGCGGAGCGTTCCTTTGTACGCCTTCGTCATCCTGGGAGTGACGCTGATGTTCCTCTGCGTGGTGATCGCCATCATTTCACGCGTCCTCTGCAGGAAGCCAGGTCAGTCCCAGTCTTCCTCAAGCTCTCACTTCAGATCCCTTTGTCCATTGGTGCCTCTGTCTCTTTCAGGCAAACCCGGCGATGCCGCGGCAGCTGTGCAGGATCACAAAGCGTCGCATCCTCGTCTCGAGCAGCCGCCCAAAGTGCTGGTCATCTACTCCCAGGACCACCGCCTCTACAGGGACATCGTGCTCAAGCTCTGCGCCTTCCTGCAGGTCAAGTGTGGCACCAAGGTGCTGGTAGACCTGCTCGACTCCACCTCGGTGGGCGTGGTCGGCCGCCTCCGCTGGCTGGAGTGGCAGCGGCAACAGCTGAAAAATCCTTCGGACAAAATTCTGGTGCTGTGCTCGCAAGGCGTTCAGGCAAAGTGGCGGGCGCTGTGCGGCCAGAGGCGGGTGACGCTGAGGGAGGACCTTCTCTCCCCCACTGACGACATGCTCACCCCCTTTCTCCACCTCTTCCTGCCCGACATGCACCAGGCGGGCATGCTGGGCAAGTACATGGCGGCCTACTTCGATGACATCAGCAGCGAGCAGGACGTACCGTCGTTTTTTGACATAGCGGTCAAATACAAACTGATGAAGCATTTCGAAGAGCTGTACTTCCGCATCGTGGACATCGAAAAGTACCAGCCGGGTCACGTCAACCACATCGAGGGCATCGACGGGGACGAGTACTTCAACTGTCCCGCAGGCAGAGCCCTGAAGGACGCCATTGAAATCTTCCGGGCCTACCAGTTGGAGAATCCCGACTGGTTTGAGAGGGAGTGCGTGGATGACGAGGAGGAGGTCATGCACGAGGCCAGCCTGCTCATCGAGCGGCCCGACATCCCACCGGTCCTAGAGTGTGTCCCTGTCATCAGAGACGGCCCCCCCATCTGCCTGCAGGAAGTCGAGATGACAGAAAACTCAGACAGCGTCTACGTCCTCACGCCCGAGCTGAGCTGCCAGCCCCCTCTGTCGTCAGTGGTGGAACTCACGCCAGAGGTGAACCCCCGGGGCGACCCCGGCCCAGCATCGCTCTACGTGCTTGAGCCTGTTTTAAACAAGCCTCCGTCGCCACCGCGTCAGGTTCCCTCTGAGGATGATGAAGATGTCCCTCTGCTGCCACAGAGCTCTCACAACTCAAACCCCTCGCAGCACTCCAGTGGGAACGCCAGCGAGGCTGGCGGCTCGCTGCCTGTGGAGATGGAAGACGATGAGGTTCTGGTGCCCAGTGGAAAGGTTCCAAACAGCGGCTCTGATCAAGGCTACATCTCCAGAATGCCCTCCCAGCATGACTTCCCCTTCAAAGAAGAACCACTGGCGGCTCTGGCGAGGCTGCAGGAGGAGCTCTTCCTGCAGGACCTCAGATATTCCGACATCGATCTGGAGGGGGACTGATGCTAAGTTCCAAGCTTTCCCAATTTCAACACACGTTAGTTGCTAGAGCGCCAACAAGCCACAATGCAGGACCAAGCAGGAACTCTGGATGTGGGCTTTATATACTATAACCAAACACAATAATCCATGCATTATTCTGTTTGGAACTTTCAGAAAGAGGTTCTGGGGGCCTGTCCACTTTATCCCAGTGTCTGTGTGGGATTGGTCCAGCGACTTAACAGTTTCTTTTGCAGACTGTCGTTTTGTGCACTGAAGGAAATGTTGTGAGGAGATTGTTGGACGGAAGATAAACCACAAATAACACGTTTTATCAGCTCGTCGTTAAATCCCGAACCAAATCATTTGTAAGTGAATGAATAAACTGTAAATAAACTGTCTTTTTTACAGCCTCAGATTTATTCAGGTTTCAACCACATAATACTCTGATTCACATCTACAGTACATAGATTTGATTATATCAGTACAGATATACACCACACAACTTTATAGTACAGAGTATAGTCCTATGTGTAAACACTAGCAATGTCCTTTCCCTGTAAACAAGTTGGAAGGAAAAAGGGAAACCCATAGATATATATATATATATATTTAAAAATGTGAGTGTTTTTCAGTGCACACAAACATTTGAATCTGTTTAGCATGACTGGCTAGTGTGAACAGCCACATCCATGTCAGCCTTTGGTAGTTTCAGTGTTAACTGTGCTTGTTCATGCAGGTTAAAGGTCATGTCATCCACTATATAATAAATGGTCCTGCTCGGGGGGGGGGGCTTGTTTTCAGAGAGCCACGCAATGCATAAGCAAAGGTTTAAAGTACTGGCACGAGGAAGTTATAGAAAATACTATAATAAATACTCTTAATGTAACGATACTAAAATCTGAGAAGCAACAAACAATCAGATGTGCAGCAGCACCTCCGTCCACAGACGCGTCAGCGTCCCAGCAGCGCCAACACGCTTTGACCTTTGACTTGACGTGTTGTGATAAGAACCAATCGTTTACAGAGCATTCGAGCTCATCTCGGGGTCTTCATCATGTGACATAAAGGCTTCTAGAAAGGTAGAAAACCGAGGAAGACTGTAGTGCGTGACATCATCAGGACGCCACACGTGACACCACGTCAGCTGACCAGGAGCCCGGAGACAGAAGCGACCAGAGGTCGCCACCATTTACAGCCACTTTGCGCCATAGTTTACACGCACGATTGCACGGATGGAGACGACCGGGAGATGTGGCTGAAAGCTCCAGAAACACGTGATCCTTTGTCCTACACAATAACATTTACCTACTGAACGCTCTTCTGCTCCATCTGCAGCTGAACTGACTGAAGTCCATCGCTCTGAGCCGACCTTTGACCTCAGGCACCTGGAAAGTAGCAAAAACACACCTGGTGACACCTCTTCCTGCGTCCTAGTGCCCCAAGTGGGAGGAGAGTCTAAGGATTGTACTTCAGCAAAGGTCACGTCACTGGAGCTCCTGGTCTGTGCAGGACTCACCGTGTCATTTTTTACCAGTTTACCAGTTTTAACGGAGCTTTTGCTTCACCAGAGAACAACTTGGCTGAGTGCCCCCCCCCCCCGCTGCTCACAAGGCACAAGTCAAACTGCCCTCTGGCCTGCAGACGCTGCAGCAAACACCGACACCCTCCCTGCATCATACATCAACGCTCATTCATCTGCAGGTCCATAAATAATAGGCACTAAAACAACTCTGAACCCTTCTGCACCATATTGCACGACTCCTTGACTCCACGTACTCTCAGGTCACCTGTACTCTAACACCTGACATTACTGGAAGCTGCAAGTAGAGCGCACGTAGAGAACCAACCAAAGCCATGATGTCACTGTAGTCATTTATCTACCGCAGTTAATAGCAGTGCTGTTGTTTCCAGCTCAATTCACCAGTGGAGCCTGGAGACATTTCATTTCAAAATGCAACCAATGAAACTTCACTTGAAAATGTATGGAGGAGGAACTAAAAGGTCTTTCAACCAGGAGAGATGAGGCAAATGATCCAGCCGGCTACAACAAGCCATTCCTCTCCAGTCCACCAGGGGGTGCAGTGACGACAACGACGAAGCACTTGGAGAAAAAGTGCATTGAAATGCCTGAAATGCTCAACTGAAAATAAGGCAAGCGATGTGGAGACAGGCTGAGATGTGTACATGAAGAGGAAGGTAAGGCTAAAATACTACACTCAATAAAACTCTGTAAAACTCTGCTGTAGGCTCCATAAAAACAAACTATTACGTGACTAAACAGGCAACTTGGTTCTATGTTATGTTGAGTCCTTCACCAAGCAGGAACTTTTTGGGTACGTATACATTTCTGGAAACGTGTGTCTGCAGTGGGAATGAGTTTGGGGGGAAAGTTCCTGGTTGGAACTTAATTGAGTCTTGAGGTATCAGACATAATAAAAGCACGTGGGATATCAAAGATGTTCTCTACAGGTGAGTATGTAGCGCAACAATCCTGCGTCGCCGCATACGTTGAATAAAAACTGCTGCCTGCTTGAAATGACAGTGGCTGGAATGGAAGCAGCGTCAAGACACGGCTCATATAAACATCCATTAGCACATACAGGTTTATGTTGAACTGGAGTCAGATGTGGCTCCGTTTTCATCTATACTGTTTTTCCCATCTTTAAGAGAAAAGAAACACTGGGCCAATGACAGAGCTGCTCCCTGGTAATGGAGACAGCGAGGCGTTTGAATTTAACTGGTGGAGGAGGAGCGAAGGCTCCCCAGTGATCGTTAGTAAAACAGTAGCAGAGCCAGCACAAGCAGTAGAAACTCCTCCGTTGAAAAGAGCTGTAGAAAAACCTGTTTGTCATGGCACTGTTGGGTCTTTAGGTCTTTTAAGCATGGCACCGATTTACGCACACACGTCTAACTCTACTCTCAGGACCGGACACAGCATCGAGAAGCAGCAAACACCAGCAACAACACCGTCATCAATAGAAAACACCGAAGCACGTGAGGAGAGTCGGGATTCGAGCGCTCCACTCAGTCCAGACGCTGTGTCTCTGCGCGTCTCTCAGGTTTACAACATAAATGTCACAAGGTCCGTTGCACCACAGCTGTCTGCCCTCAGGCCTCTGTGTTGGCCTTTAGCACCTGATGACCGGTCGGAGGGGGAAAGAAAGTATAAAGGAAGTATTGTAAGGCTGGGACTGATTGAGCGTCACCTCATTCTCCGGCGGCGAGAAAGGTCGTCAGAATTTCCGAATCAAAACCACCAGTGACGAGTCAGCGTTGTGGCATCAGATGAGCCTGGGCCTAGCAGCCGCTATGTGGTGGCACTTCAGATATCGCTGATGAAGACGTGGCCCACAGCCTGGAGACGCCTCTGGAGGCAAGTTGTCCCTTATGCTTCTGCAACGTAAACAACGTGTTGCATTAACGGTTGTGTATTTATCGCTGAGACTTCAGGCTGCACCCAAACAGAAAGAAAGGCCGATGGGATTTCTGTTAAAAGCAGGAAGTGCTTTAATCTGAAGAACACTCGCAGGTGTTTTTGATTTGTGCCGCTGATTTGTCAGTGGACAGGGACGTGTAAAGTGCATGGAAGAAAAGGACGTTTTTGCCTCGATCCAATCACCAGAACTAAGGTGGGGGGACATCGGGGGGGGGCTTTTGCCCATGGGGCCTCTCAGCAGCTGAATGCGGCCCTGTCACTGATTGGAAATAAAAATACACTCTCTGCTTCTAGTCCGTGTTTCAGGCCATCACTCGTCCTCATGAGGCCACGCCCCGGAGCAGAGGTTTGACTTTCAACTCGAGCTGTGCCAGGGGCGCTGCCCCCTCGGGGGGGGGGGGGGGGGCCCGCAGGGGGGGGGGCTCTACGACTGGGTGACGGCCAGGGTGTTGACGTATCCGTGCGGACACATGTCGTTCTCGGACACGCCGTGCGAGAACTGGGCCGCGTTGCCGCCGCCCGCCAGCCTGCGGACGCCGCGCACCGCCGCGCACTGCTCCAGCAGCTCCAGCAGCGCGCACGCCAGGAAGAAGACGTTTTTGAACATGAACACGGACACGGCCGCGCCGTACACGTACACCTGGAAGCAGCGCACCACCAGCAGCGGCGCGTTGACCAGCAGGCCCGTGCAGAAGCGCGCGCACAGCCACCGGCAGCGCAGCTCCGCCGCGGTCAGCTCGTAGAGCCACACCACGGGCACGGCCAGGGCCACGAAGTACACGGACAGCACGGTGTACTTGAGGTAGACGGTGGGGATCTCGCTCCGCAGCAGCATCTCCAGCAGCGTGAAGCTGTCCAGCAGGTCCAGGCACGTGCCCAGGAAGCAGCCGTGCGCGTGGTGGCGCGTCGCCCCGTTCAGGTCCTCGATGATGGAGTTGATGAGGCAGAAGAGCAGCGGCGCGGACAGCAGCACCACGACTTTGAAGCCGGTGGCCCCGCACGGCACCTTGAGCGCCACCAGCTCCAGGATGGAGGTCTCCAGGACGAGCACCACCTTGGGCGTGCAGGCGATGACGTAGATGAGCCAGGCCAGGTAGGCGTAGGTGAACTCGCCGAGGTTGCAGCCGAAGATGGAGCTCTTCTGGTGGAAGCCGCAGGCCCGCTCCCGCTTGCTCCGCGCGTTCTTCATGAAGAAGATGCCCCAGCCCGAGACCACCACCAGGTCCGTGGCGATCCACGAGCACCAGTACAGGTCGGTGAAGATGATGAGGTAGAAGTCCAGGACGCCGCCCTGGAAGACGAGCAGCAGGAAGCACAGCGCCTTGTACAGCATGCTCCTCTTGGAGCGGTGCGCCAGCAGCGGGGCGCTCTGCATGAACTCCCCCGACGTCATGGTGCAGGAGGCGGCCGCGGCGGAGGAGACCAGGGGCCGGATGCTGCCGCTCTCCTCCCGGGTGGTGCTGCCGCTGGTGGTCTGGGTGTCCCGCCTCCTGCTCAGCTGGCCGGCTTCCGGGGAGGACGAGTCGGGGGAGTAGCTCGCTT
This sequence comes from Pseudorhombus dupliciocellatus, assembly GCA_016785235.1. NCBI lineage: Eukaryota > Metazoa > Chordata > Actinopteri > Pleuronectiformes > Paralichthyidae > Pseudorhombus > Pseudorhombus dupliciocellatus. The sequence continues at coordinate 10,105 of JAFBJW010000182.1, forward strand.
CGTACTGGTGGTCTCGGCCAGTTTCAGAGACCATTGTATTTGCGCGGTCGCCTCCTTTTCTCCCTCTTTGCTTCCTCCTTCCTCCCCGCTGCTCTCCGAGGTGGAGACAGAGACATGCGCACAGACTCCTGCAGCTGGAGAGGACCTCACATGTCCCCAGCATCTGTCCGTGTGTTGACCGACCGGGAGCAGTCGTCCTCGTGTACGCACGCAGCCCCTTTATCCCCGATGGCCATTATTAACAATGCTGCATTCATTTGTTTGTGTTTATAAACGAGCTATCACGTGTTACCCCATCAGCACCCCCAAGTGGTCAAAGACATGCTCACATGTACTCCAGCCATCTTCGTGGAGGTGGTGTCTGACAGTCCCCCTGAAAACACCAACGACAAGATCCAAATCAAAAGACAGCGATGAGTTGGCCAATCAGAGAGCAGAGGTCACTGGGGCTTCACTTACTGGCTGGAAGACGGGCAGCGTTGGACTGGAGTCTTGGGGCTGAAAAGAATCAAATGAAACAAATGAAATGACAACAACATGAGGAAGGGGAGTCAAAGGGGGGGCTGATGCTCACGTGACTGGGGGGGCTTCTATTGGCTGGGTGGAACACACAGGTGCTGTTGCCATGGAAGAGTCCAAGGGCGAAGGGCTGCCCTCACTGAACTCTGTGTGTGTTGGTTGTATTTTTAGACCTGCGGGAGCACATTTATTTTTTTTCCTCAACGGGTTTAACAACATCCTCTGTCCTTGACCCCCAAATAAATGTGAGGGTCCCTCTGCAGCTGATGCCACGTGAAGACATGAAACATGATTCCATCCATTCAGAGAATATTAAGATACTAAGCACGGCATCACTGCAGATGCTGAAACCAGCGATAACAAGTCAGTGCCTCCATCTCCTCACTGTAAACAGAATGTGTGTGGGGGGGGGGGGGAATCTGGCCGAGCAAATCCTGTTGCCATGGAAATAGAATGAGAAAAACATGCAGGGAACCCAGAAATATCTAAACGTGGAGGCTTCAGATGAATTCAGATGGAATGAGAGAACAGCTGCTGCCGTTAGTCCACAACACGAGACGATGAAAGCAGAAAGAACCGGGCCTGGCTACTGCATCATCCACCTGAGCTGGGTCTGGTGCTGCTCTCACAGACAGAGGAGACGGCCCACAGCAGAGGTTGAGAATAAACTTTAATTTCAAGTTAGGATGGATGGCTGTGAACATAGAAAACACACATCAGTATAAACAAATGCATTCCAATGGCGTTCAGAGAGCAGAGACTCGCCATCAGGAGCCAGAAGTCTCTCGGCCCCTCGGCGCTGTAAAGTCTGCTCGCCACTTTTCTAGTCACAAGTGTTGACCTTTAACCAATTGTCTTGCGGTTGCGACAGACGTCCGCGGATACCGGGATACGTCTTCCTCCGTCTTTATTTTTGTCCATTTTGACTGACAGCAGTTTGCCCATGAATGTCTGACCCAGAGCACAGAACGATAACACGGATCGGGACAACCTCACGCCAACGCAACATTTGACCTTAGCTGCACAGAGAAATCACTTTGTTTGTCTCCCAGCCCAACGGGACGGCTTCACAGAGGACGGTGTCCCTGTGCCTGAGACGCCTCAGTCACTGAGCTGCTCACGGGACCTGTTACTGTCCAAGTTACAGTGTATTTAGTTCAGTAGTACTGCTGCAATACAGCGTTCTATCTCCAGGGGCAGCACTGAGCAGCACGCCGCAGGATGCTTCCTATTTTGAGTTTTTACAATGAAAATAAAAGTGTGTAAATACACGTGATGTGAGTATCACGTGTATTTACACACTTTCTAGTTGAGTCTAGATCCAGTTCAGATGACACACAATCATCAACAAACCCAATGAGCTTCTCATTGACCTGAGTGTCCCAGTAACAAAGATGGCCGCCTGGTAACGAGGGCGAAGGGCACAGACTTGTGTTTAGTTTTTTTTGTTTTTTTTAAAGACCTCTATGGGGGGGGGGGGGCACGGAAAATAGTTCCCAGTACAACGTGAGTGATTATGGTCAATTTATTAAACATCAGCACAATATATTGGCTATCAGCAACTTTAATAAAGAAAAACAGTCGGCCTTCAGAAACCGTTTGTAAAACCTTACAACATGCCCATCACTGTTACAGTACATGGCGCCGAGTAAGTTCGAGTGCATCCTCAGAGTCTCAGTATTATGTACAAACACCTGGGGAGATGATCAACAAGTCAAACCCACGCCCACAAATGAACTGTACAACTTTTATTATCAATATTTGAAGAAAGTGAGAATTTTCCGTTAAATCTTATATTGCGTTCATTTTGTGGTTTTTAATGTGTTTCCTTTAACATGAACCACACAAGATAAACTCACGAGGATAGATGTCTAGAAAATGTTTAGCACGAGCGCACTGACGTGTTTTTTTTTTTCCTTTTATCTTTTATCAAGTTCATTTATTAATGGCCTGCTGAAAGGCACTGCCACAATACAGAGGGTGGGGAGAAAAGCTACTGTCCATCACTCACACAAGACAGTCCATTCTAGTGTCTAGTATACATGGGGGCAGAGGGGGTGGGGTGGGGGGGTGTGGGGGGGCGGGGCTGCTATAGGTAAATTTCATAGAAATTGTCCAGCTCCTCGTGAAACAAGTCCCACTCGTCCTCTGAGTCTGTCACCTCGTCGTCGGTTCCCGCGGCGAGCAGCATGAGGAGCATCTCGCTCAGCTCCAGCGTCACCATCTCCTCGTCCTCGTTGTCGAAGGAGTCGGTGCTCTCCCTCTCGTCGAGGATGTCCCACAGCGGCGTTCGCCTCGAGTTCTGAGGAGGAGCAGGCAGAGTCACAGAACCCGTGTCATATACTGTCAGACTCTTCTGAGGCTGCAGCCTGAGGGGACGTTCTACTGCTCAATAAATAATAAATGTGTTCCCAACACTGACTGAACAACTAATGTCACTATAGCAAGATACATACTACTGTACTATTTTAAGTAAAGTAGTATTCTTGCAAGTGTTCCTGTTTTCCCCGTCACCTCCTCTCTTCGTCCACCAGAGGGAGCCACAGCTGAAGAGGTGTCGCTGTGGAGGTAAACACTAGGATTCCCCCACGATGTCTGGGTGGAGCTAATGCACTGCGTGAATTGAGAGCAGTCGCTTTGGGGGTTGGTGTTACCCGGTTTCTGCTGTTGGATCCCGTCTGTCTGCGCTGGGGCTGAGCCTCCTCCAGCCGCCCGTCAGGGAAGGCGTGCTTGTAGAAGCAATTGGAGCCGAAGGGGCACGTTCCGCGGCCCTCGTCAAAGTACCGACAGGGTTTGGTCCTGCGGAAGACAAACCGGGTGTCAGGCTAGCTCTGACTGAATGAAAGAGACGTCTCAGAGAGAAGGTCTGCACGGTTTTTTTTCTGCCCACTCCTGTATGAGCACATCCACCCACAACTCAGCATCTCTCGGCTCCACGCTGCAGGGAGACTGGAAAGTGCTGAAACTGCTGCCGCCGCTGAGCAAAGCAGCGACACAAGATCGTTTTACTAGAGGAGAAGAGAAATCATGCAGAGCACCCCATGCCGTCCTTGTATTTCTGGATGAGCTTCTGTTTGTCTTCTTTATCCTCCACCCAGTACTCGCTGGGGATGACGAAGTTGGACGTGATTCGACACTCTGGGCAGGACCTGCAGAAAAATCAAAAAACAAAAAATCAAAAGGAGCCCAAGAACATCAGAGTCAGGACATCCTGATACGGCGGGCCCAAACTATTTGAATTACTATTTTATTATTATTATCATTCATATTTTAACATCTAGATTTTTAATCGTCAGTCTTTTGACTCACAAGCAAACTGTGCCCGAGGCCTCGCTGTCGAGAACACGTGACTCACTTGATGATTTTGCTCTCAAACTGCTTGGCGCTCCTCCACTTGCGAATGCACTTTAGACAGTAGCAGTGGCTGCAGTTGGAGAGGATGCCGAAGCGGCGCTCGCTTGGGTTGGCCTTCTCGAACACCACCTCCATGCACACGCCGCACATCATGTCCTTGCTGCGCTGGATGGCGAACGAGATCTCCATGTCTTTCTCGTGGGCCTCGATGCACGCCTGGGGGGGGGTCAAGCTTTTGTCATTGTTTTTCTTCTTCTTCACACTGGTATATAGCCACCATTGTTCTAACTTCCCTCTGCATCTCTAGTTTGTACGATTCAAAGAGTCAGAAGTCGATTTGAGAATGAACAGATGAAGAAACGTCTGTTTGACGGCGTCGCGTTCAGTTACCTTGGTGTGCTCTGAGCGCTGGTTGCTGTCAGTGGGGTGCAGCACCTGAAGGCCACACATGTCGCACACGTCTCCGTGGAGATAGGCACAGTTGATTCCGTAGCGGCACTCTCCGACGGCGGCGTACGGACAGAGCTGCTTCCGCAGCGGCTTGTTGTTCGGCGGCGCGTCGCTGTCGAACTCCTCGATGAGAGGTCCGGAGCGCTCGCTCTTCGCCGGCTCCGCTGGACACGTCAGCATCAGAGGTTAGTACGACTTGTTGTGTTTGTTATGACAATGTGTGCAGTGCAGGGACTTTCCTCAGGAACTGAAAACATTTGCAGGAACTGCGTTTTAACCACAGGGTTTAAATTTAGAAAATCAACTGGTCCCATAGATGTAAATTCACTGTCCACCGTGGTGACACACGGGACAGAGGGACCAAGTCAAACCATCAAACAAGACGTTTAAATGTCTCTCACCCCGTCCACAGTACGGCTGTCCTGGAACGAACTCGGCGGCGTTGACCCAGTCCTGCGCCCCGGTGCCAGGCGTCGGCCCGCTGGGCTCTGGGTCTGACGGGCCGGAGGGCAGCTGCAGCATCGCTGGGGAGGGCGGCTCCTCGCTTTTTGCCGGTTTACAGTGTTCAAACCTGAGAGGTCACATTGGTCACATTAGTTTGACACAGCAGGGAGGACATGGGGGGGGGGCAAACATCAGAACAACACAGTGTAAAGATACCAATGGCACAACTGGAACTATGGACACATGTGTACACAGCGCATATTTTTATCACGTAAACATCTGTGAGAATCTTTGAGCCCAACTCTGAGAACCTGAATCACACCCTGGAAACAGTGAGATGGATAATAACACGTGCACATTTGGTTTTGCAGCCTGTAACTCAAACTCAGTCTCGTCTGTTCAGTGACAGTCCAGTCCAGAGACACAGAGGACAAGGACAACTAAGAGACACTGTGTGACCTTGGGTGAAACACTTTGTTCAGAACACAGCATCGAGTCAGGTCTGATAAGACGCTGCCACGCTGGTTTCAACGGCACATTCCAGGGCTTCAAAGTTAAAAGACCCCTGCAAATAACAGGCATGCAACTGCAATGGAACCTGTGTTTCCCAGCCTGGGCTGTTTTTAGGCCTGGGTCGATTACAGTTTCCCAACCTGAGACAGACACAGGATCCGCCCTCCAGGGGCCACGGTCAAAACATGAGCGGCGTCCACTGGACAGAACAGGACACGGACAAGAAGACGGCATGTGACGTTAAATAGCAACGGACTGGAAGATAAATCTAAAAGCAGCATATTCAAACAGGCTTCTCTGCCAGGACCGTGACCACAACAAACGCTCTGTCAGGCGAGGAACAGGTTGAACAGGTTCCTTTCTGCTCATAGTCACCTGAGGACATCAACAGCTCACTGACGAAGTCTGGCCCACGTCCATGTATTATTTAATGCTAACGACGCGTCATACGGCCTTATTCATGACGTAGCGACACAACAACGCTCCAAGCCCAAACATGCAGCGCGTCACTTCAGACTTCCAGAGAAGTCCAACGCGTTGCAAAAGAGCTGTTGCAGGCGGGAAGACGTGGACGTGTTTCAACATCTGAAGCGAAAACGCACAGTCGGGCTAATGAAGGCACAAGCAGCTGGTCGTGGTGTGTGTGTGTGTGTGTGCTACAAGTAAACACATGACTCAACCGGGCGTCGCTAGTGGCCTCTCTGTGCGACAGGAAGCCCTCATGGTTATATAGCCTGGCCTTCTACGCCAAGCATGCAGCGACAAACTAGCAGCTATCACCTCAACCGCCGTCACGTGGTGGAGCCACACAACAAGATGCACAACGAGGATAATCCTCTTTAACATCAAACACACACTGGCCCAAAACAATTAATTCCATGGGCAATAATTCCCTTTATTTTAATTCTTTTTGATTATTTCTCATTCATGTCATCACAGTCCAGACTTTGTTGATCCAGACTCCCTTAAACCTGATGATGGGGAGCACCGGAGGAACCTTCAGCTTCCTCAGAATCGAATCTGCTCAAAGGTCGAAGAAAAAGATAATGTGGTGACACTGGTGTGTGAGGGAGCCAGAAGTGACAGTGGAAACAGGCCAGCTCAGCACAAGCTGCTCTCACAAAGACAGAAGGTTGTCCAGCGGCGGTGAGAACCTTTGGTTTGTTGGGGCTAAGAAATGCTGCCTCCTGCAAAGCGATAAATCCACACCATCAAAAATATCGTTATCACAAGCGTCCACAATGAGTATGAGGCCACGTCTGGGAAAACGACGCTCATATTTCCACATGCAAACACATACGTGTGCACGGCTCCCAATCGGTAAGCTCCAGCTGTCAGTAATCCCACACACACACACACACACACACACACAGTTTAAACTGCACCAGAAGCAAACACAGTCCCCTCGTGTTAAAAACAAACCTTCTAACCAAGGTCATGTGACGTTCACCAGCCAGAAAAAGCTTTTATCTCCATGAATAACACATTTTAATTACTGCGACCCAGATTCATATTTGGATTTGCAGGAACACTGCAGCCCCTAAATGTGTCCGAGTCCTTCCATAAGCCTGAGAAACAAACCATGACATCTTCACCCAAAGCTTTTCCACTTGAGATACCTGGCCACCGACCCCGTCAGCAGGATGGAGGGTGGGAGTAGACACAGGGCGCTGGATGATGCAGGATATTTCCTGCACAACACGAAAACATCCCATCCTGTCACCTACATGTGGTGGAAGGAGCCACGGGACGCTGACTTGACGAGTAAACAAAATAACGTCTGAATTAGCCTCTTACTCTGACTTAAATGTTTTGACTGTAGGGTTGAGAAATACTACTTAGTTCATGGAACTGTTTTGGACACGACAAACGCACATGTGTGAAGTAAGAACATCCTCAATGCTTGAGCAGAGTGAAGTGTTGACACTTCTTCACAATAGAACCAGTTTGATTTGTTATTACCGCTGCAAATCCCCGTGTGCAACAAGGACCCGTCGTGTTATTGACATGAAACACACTTCAGCAACTATGCAACACTGCACTGCTCGTTCAGTCTCACACACACACACACATGGCCTCAGGACAGACACCAGTGTGTCAGAGGACGTCTCACTTCAAGGCCAACCAGAACATTTGTATGTTTATAGAAGAAAAACCATTAGCATAATGCTGAGTGCTGCTTTGCATGGGTGCAGGACAGAGCCTGTAAATACTTTAACAAGTTGATGGAGACACGTCAACAACTAACCAGCTTCTTTTTGTTTCTTAGAATATTAACTGATTGGCAGAAATGCACAGGATGCCAAACAACGACAACCAAATAATAATGTGCTGACCTCATCCAACATCTCTAGTCTATAATGTAGAGTTTGAAATGAATGATGAAACATTCAGTGAAGTACTTATATTTGATATAGTCACACAGCATTCAGTCCAGATGTGACACACGTGTAAAGCAGGATGTCACGTGGACGAAGCGAGGCCTGAGAACCGGCTTCACATGAATCACTGATAACGCTCGGTTCTCGTCACGGGACGATAAAACGTGGGATCGGGTCTGATCACCCTCAGCAGGGAAACCAGCTGAAGCTAAGCTGCCAGCGAGCAGGTGAGGAGCACGGGCGGGTTGCCGCGGTAACTGCCTCAGTCTTTGTGGAACCACAAACCCAGAGTTTCCCTCTAAGTCAGAGTTTTCACTGAACCGGGCCCTGCTCCTCCAGAACACTGCAGCTCCCACCCTAACACGCTACAAATAAGAGAGTCCAATAAAAACGTGCACACGCTCTCGTGCACAGTTTGTCATGTGCTGTTTGTCAGACTTCTCACATTTCGAGCTCCTCGAGCAAAGTGAGGACTGCGACGGCTCGGCAGAACCGTTTCGACCACGACGGTATGATGAACGGAGCGGGCGCCATTGACGAGAACACGCCCTCAGCTGTCAACACGGAGCCTTCTGTGAGAGGGAGCGAGTCAAGTCCACGGCTAGAACACAGCATGACTAACAGCCCATGACAGCCTGTGCACACGGTCATACAAAAGGAAGACCTGGCTCTGTCTCCCCCCGCCAGCTTCCTCCATGACGGCGAGCGCCGTTGCAACACACTGTTAACCAGTCTGTTCCCAGGAAGGAGGGAGGGAGGGAGGGAGGGAGAGGAGGGGAGGGGGGCCGCCAGAGTTACGCATATATACATGAGCAAGGAGGGTGCTGCAGTGGAGTGAACCTGGGGAACCCGGCAACAGCGGGGGGGGGGGGGCAGCCCAAAGAAAGACAACAGAGAATGTTATGCAATTGCCATGCAGGCTGCAGCGCACTCTGTCTCGCCCTGGGGGCTGCAGGAGAGAGACAGAGAGACAGAGCCAGTCACAATAGACGGAGCTCAGGGAATTCAGCCATAATAGACCCCCACACTGAGCTTTTCTGAGGAGCCATAATGCACGCAGCGCAGCCCCACGGGGGCACAGACATAATGAGGACATCATCCTTACTGCAGTTCCATCACAGCCATGCAGGAATGTGACTTCTCAGCAGCAGCAGCAGCAGCAGCGAGTGTGTGGGTGACTAATGCGTCCCTGCTGATGTCGGGGGGGGGGTCCTACGAGCGCCCTGGTAACTATAGGGATGCTCGAGCAGCCAGACACGCAGCAGACGCTGTCTGGGCACACTCCAGCCTGACAGACCCCGTCCGTCTCTCAAAGGACAATGCGGCTGGATGTTTGAGCCCAGTGGCTGCAGACGTGCACTGATGAATGGATTCACATGGAAAGGCTCCGTGCTAGTGTGGACGAAAACTAACACTGCGTCTGCTCTCACTCTCTGATTAGTCTGTGTGCACACGTGTCATGACAGCAGAAAATATCATGTCCACTGACACCGACTACCTTATAAAGGCAAGTTGTAGACACACACACACACACACTCTGCCCCAAGTGCTGTGAAATGAATGCCTGGCTTCATGTCACCAGGCAGCAACAACACAATGCAACTCTGGAACCAAAAGGCTGAATATCGAGCAGACACGTGAATGCATTGACGTGTGTTATGAAGGAACACTCCACACCTGCTGTATTTGATCAGACTAACGAGAAGGACTTCAAACAACTGGCGTTTGTCTCATTTGGCTTGGGCCGTCCTCAAGGAGGCTTCAGCTCCTCCATCGCCGCTAACGAACGCTCAAGCTAAATGAGGGACGGGCCACTCCACTTCCTGGGACCCACAGTCGGTGCAGACGCCGTCCAACAACATGCTGTCGTCAGGAAGGAGCGTCTCAGGTGTCAGAGACACTTGAGGGACAAACTGCAAGACTTCTGGGAAGCTGTGCCACACTGGCCCCCGGGGACAGTGGACAGGGGACAGTTTTAGACATGGAAGGAGTCAACATCCACACACATGGACCTGTAGCAGTGTGTGTGTGTGTGTGTGTGTGTGTGTGTGTGTGTGTCTTACCTGCATCGGTCCCCAAACACACAGTTTCCCTTCTGGAAGAACTTGCAGATCATGGCTGCGGGCTTGCTGCTGGTCAGATCGTGGGAATATCGGCAGTTTTCTCCCTCTTTGCAAAGTCCGTGCATGAAATATCTGCAACACACACACACGAGGGTTCAGCCTTCGCGGGTCTCGAACCCGTCAACAAACAGCTCGGGTCTCGTGAGGGCAGCGAGCCGAGAGCGGAGCGAACAGCAGGTGCCAGCGTTCGGGTCCCCGGCGTAGCTTGGAGGAGCTAACGCAGCTAGCATGCTTAGTTCCGGGGTGACAGCTGTCCCCCGGGGTGGCGGGCGCGCGGGCGTGCGTGCGAACCGGGTTTGTTATTCACAGCGGAGCCTCCGCGGCAGGAGACGCGGCAGCGAGGCTAAAAGCAGCGAGCGAACAGCTGAGCCCTCGGGGCGCCGCTGACAGCCGCTCCTCGGTCCGGGGACGAAACGGCCGCGAGACGGACGCTTCGTCCCCGGACCGAGGAGCGACCGCGCGCCCGCGTCGTCTCACCTGCAGGTTACGTGTTTGGTCCAGCCTCCTGTTACTCCTGACGCCGCCGCGAACGCTGCTGCTGCTGCCTCCGCCATAGCTGTTTATGTTGAGCAGCCCCGGCCGGATGTTCCGGACAGCGCCGCTCCGGTGTTGCGGCGAAAAAAGCGCCCGCGCGGCACAAGCCGAGCGGGCGCGCGCGTCGTGTTAAAGTCGGGTCTCGGGTTTTTGTGTCGGCTCACTGTTCCGACTTCACATGAGTCCCCTGTCACATAGTGAGTGATTAGAGACAAAAAGATTAAACCAAGAAAACAAATCAGTGGGTTCGTTTAATGCGTTTACTTTTGAATTCTTGGCTCCTGATCACACACAAACGCGTGTGTTCTCTCCTAGTCTCATCGGTTTATGTTAAAGGTCAAGGGTCGCCATGTGTGACGTCTGCTGCTGTAAACCGGATGCAGTATTAACACGCGCTAAATGTTTGAATACACAGATATAATATTCATGATGCTCATAAGTCATGCTTCATAATTCATAATGCGCGTGTTGTCTCGGCAGCTGCGGGTCAGAAACGCGCAAACCAAGTGGTACTTTAACGCTCTGCTGAGGCGCGCTCCCGCGGCCGGGAGGCAGCTTCTGGAGGAGGATCACTTTAAGTCACAACACCTCTCGGGCCTCCACGACTCGAGCCGAAGTTTGCCGAGAAGCCGTCTGGTGGTCGGGGTCGCGGTCCTCCACTTCCGCCGGGGGGCGCTGTTGCCACATCCACCCGTTGTTGTTGTTGTTGTTGTTTGTTGGGCCAAACAGTCTGGCGGCGATATAATACGGTATTATATGCTATAGTTTCGACACTAAAAGAGTTTATTTGTATTCGTTGATTGTCAATTCATCCTTTTATTTGACCTATAATTAGCACAGCTTTGGGGGATTGTGGAACTGAATGCAGCTCACACACACACACACACACACACACACACACACACACATTTAATGAATCTGATGTGTCAATGTTGCTTATTAATAAAGGGATATGTGCTCCTCGTTCCAGGAGGAGTTAACGTGGATCCCGTGTAGATCACAAGCATGTGCCTGTGCGCCTCCCTGCTGTCAGAGGACGAAGACACAGCGTGACAGCAGTGTGTCCAAACACAAGCGGAAGGATGAGAGAGTCTGCCGCTCATTAACCCAACATCAAGAGGAGGGAAAAGACTCACGAGGCCGCAGAGACGAAGGAGACAATCAGAAGGAATGAAGGAGGCCTGTCCTGAGATGACCAGGAAGTTCACACTGAGGAGAACATGACAAGGAGGGATGGAATGTAGAGCAGGGAGCTGTCTCAGTGTGAGGCAGAGGACCAGGTGATGAGCATTACAGGAAGAGAAAATGAGGTGAAGCTGTGGGAGCATGACCAGGTGCTCTGGGCTGGAGAGAAACTCCAGGGGAGCAGAAAAAGGAGGAGGAGGAGCAGCTGTGATGAGGGACAGAGGATGGCGTGCTCTCTGTAAACACGTGTCATCTTAGAATCCAATCATTCAGATAAAGCTGTTTGAATTTAAACAGGGCCTGTGTCTTTTCAGGAGCTCGTCTTATGTGAGAGGAAAAACAAAGACGACTATGTGACGAAGAAACGGCTGCGTCATCATCACTGATAAGAACATGGAAATGATTTTATACTGAAATAAAAACAAACGTTTCATCAACACAGAATGTGCTGAACCTTGATCCTTGCTTTGCTCCTCACTTTCATGAGAATACCGCCATCTGCTGGTTGTTTGTGTCACTACACTACAGTCTGAATTAACTGACAGATTGGTTTTGTATTTTTTTTTAAAGATTCTAATAATTGAATCAATTATTATTTTTTAACTAAACATTTTTTTAAATGTCTCACTCTCAAACCAAATGCTTGATTTCATGTGTCCATCCCCACGCACCCTTTCCACAGAGACACAGAAATAGAAGTGAAACCAGCTCCAGGTGGATCATTCACACTGAATCAGCTGAAAGAAGATCAACAGGGATTAAACGTGTCCAATTTGATTCTGTTCTGCACCTTGCTCCACTTTAAAAGCCAATTTCCCATCTCAGTGTGAACACATCGACTTGCAGGACCCACCAGTCAGCAGAGTTAATAAGACATGTCAGCGTGGCTTGTTTCTGTCAGAGGGTGCAAAGATAAACTGCATCTATAGATTGAAGAGGCAATGGAGGGTATATAAATGACATCCTGGCAATCTGCGATCGATCAAAACAACTGTTGGCTTTGTGGAGCTGGACTGGTGCAACACTGGTGTGATACTGGTGCGATACTGGTGTGGCCTATACGACTGATTTATTTATTTCTCAGCAGTGACTCTGAGACAGTTAATGGCATCATGCATTTATATGTTTATGGATTCAGAAAACATCTGGAGATGAATGCAAATCTATTCTGGGGATTTTCTCTCTTTTTTTCCCATGGATGGACCGTTTCTGCAGAACATGACGTCATTGTCCTGCACTGCATTGTGGGTAAATACGTCTTCACGTGGAAACCACCTGGTGGCAGCACATTCGCTCCTCCGTCTCATCACTCCTGGTTTTATCTGAGCACGCCATCATGAAGTCATGCCCTTGCTCTGTGCTCGAGACCAGAGATGGAGAGAGCTGCGAGGGTGTGGCCCCAGAGAGAGAGAGAGAGAGAGAGCCTGAAGTTTACCCCCCTGTCTGGAGTCCACATGTCCAACATTATTTATTGCAGATAAAAAGTAAATGATACTGACCTACTCTTCTATTATTTCCAACTAGCTTGTTCATTCATTCTCAAATGAAACTGGTTGAGTCATTTCATGGGAGTAATTCACCACCTCCCAGGACATGAGGACGTGTCAGCAGAGACTGGGACAGGTGTCCCGGATGAGACGGGGGAGCCATAATGGACCCGCCTCATGAGAGGACTCCAGGACGCTTTTAACCAGTCGTGTCTGCGGCTGTGGGCCGCCACTCTGAGCTACGACGACAGCATGAACGCAGCACTGGCTGCTGGGTGAGACCACTGACCGACAGCCTCGCGCACGGAATGAGATCAGAAACGGATTCTGAAGACGGACCTCTCATGAATGAAACATGGGCGCGCTTGTTTATCTTGGGATGCAAATGTGAACATAGGTGACGATGTTAATGCCAGTCACGCCTCAGCGCCTGACAGCCTGATTCAAATGAGAGACAAGGGGCCACAGGGCAACACCGAAGCAGCTTTGTCTCTTTTTGAGATCGAACGTTTGACATCGTGGCTGTGATCAACACGTCACCTCATGTGACAACACTCTCTCATGCACGACAGTTAGTAAACACACCGATGAGATTTATTTTAATGTGATTTTACATTCCACAGTTGAACATTTCCTTTTTTTTTTGTTTCATGTTTACTCAACAGACACGTTACTGGGGTTAAAGGTCGATAGGTCATGTGTTCAGCATCAGTCCACAAAGGAAGCTGCAGTATCTCTGTATTGAAACCTCTGGACCTGATGGCTCTTTGAGTCGGCCGAGACAAATCTGAGAGCCTGACTTTCTATCATCCCACGTCCATGTACGTCCCTGCTAACGCGACCACAAACACGCTTCACTGTGTGTGAGTGTGTGAGCCGACAGCAGCAGCGGGGGGGCATCTATACGAGGCTCTAATCTTTTTGAATCAGCTGCTCTGGCAGGTGAATAAAATGAAGCAAATCCAAACAGAGCGGAATCCACAACGCAACACTCTCCCCATGTGACATTTCAAAAGAAACAACTGATGATTTATCATCACAGCTAACTCTAGCCAGACCGTGGACATACGTTCTGTGTTTTAGTTCTATTCTGATTCCATGGGCCGAGCTTTGGGCCTTGGTGTCATCATACTGCTGGGTGTGTGTGTGTGTGTGTGTGTGTGCATCATCAGCTTGTGTCCGCGGGAACGTCAGTGTTTGAAGAAGCAAACCCCGGCCTCGCTTGTTTCCTTAAGATGATCAGTCACCGTCTTTTGTTCATTAGCACACGCGCTTCATCTACGCTGGATTATCCTGTGTTGATTTTTTGTCCGTCACAATTGATTTGATTTTCCCGTGATGCTTTTGAGACGCTCGTCTGATCAGAGATAATGACTCAACACGTCATGATTTAATATTCATCATCACAGGAAAAGGTCAATCTGGGCTGTTCATCATATGTGAAATGAGATCACGGCCACTCTGTGTCCCTGAACGCCTCTCGGCCATTATAATGAAACACAGCTGACGCCCCCAATGTAACCATATGATGACGTGATGCTTAAATCCACTTCCTCCGTCGTCCCTCGTGACCTCGTGCTCTGGTCCTAAAGGTCAGCTACAGACGGGTGAGAGGTCATTGAGCCCACAGCTTCTTTAGGTAGCGCCCATAAAGGCTGTAACCCTGGAGCACTGCACACTCTGTCACCGTCAGCTCTGCTCTGAGATAAAAGCACTTTATTTGAATGTCGTTAACATTACTGAGTACTGCATGTACTACCTCAGCCACTTCTACTTCGATCCTGCCTCTGGCAGCCGTTTGCATGAAGCCAGTTCTGCAGCAAAACAACACAGTGACTGACACGTGTGGCCCAGGGCTGCACGGAAGATAACTCACTGCTCACGGAATCACGAGATCTGGATACGAAGAGTCAGATGATCAGAGAGGAAACTGATGGAGACAGTTGGGCTCTGTCCCCCTCACTGGGAGCGTCCTCCTGGAGACAGGGCCCACCACTGGAGGACCAATGCTACTACACTGACCATCAATATCAACCAACAATATTTAAATGACATCGGCCGTTAAACACCTGGCTGCAAAGCACTGAGGGGTCCAGACGTGGGGAGGGGCCCTGCTTTCAAGATTCAAGGTCTTTATTGACATACTCAGATACATTGAAAGTGTGAGAGGCTTCTCTCTCCAAGGTATATGTATATACAGGCGGCAAAAAGAGAGAGAAATGAGAAAACACTTTAGGGTAATGTTCACAAGTTAGAACTCCTCCTACAAGATGTCATCAGAGGGGGTGGTGACAGTTGGGACCGGTCCACTGTGCGTCCCCGTGTCTCAGCACAGACACAACTCCATCAAGGCCAGATCACCTTCCCAGTACAACCCGTTCCCCTGAAACTGGGAGACCAAACCACGAGACCCGCGCTGCGTTCGATGGAACCACTGGTGAACAAGACTGGCTGCACTGCGTCTGTTTGAGCCTCGGCCTCGACCTGCTGCGCTCGCATTACATTCACAATGCCTGGTGCTGAGAGAACAGTCAAGGCAGCGCTTGTGTGTGTGTCTAATTTCTGACTGATGGTTAGCTTCTGTTTTCATTTGCAGTCTAGACGAAGGTTAGCGGAGCAGAATGAAAGCACAAGGTTTTAAGCTCCGACTCGTTCTAACCGTGTCCTGGAAACATTTAACAGGATACTGCATCTCCCCACTCCACTGCCTTTAAACGTCCCCCAGGCAGAGCTCCACTGTGCCATTATCATCTTTTTTGTTTGTTATGTTTTTTTACAACTATTTTCTTTAGCGACTTCAAAATAAACCCCCCCGACACATACACACATTCACGCTCACACGTTTACAGTACCTCTATGGCTAGAATGAAAGAGAGAGAGAGAGAAAACAAAAGTCCAAAACACAACTCTGAACTGTCGCTCAGTCAACAACTTTGCAGAAACAGGAAGGGGTCATTAAAAAGCAAAATACACTTGGAATAAAAGAGAGTACATGTATAAAATGCTAAGTGGCTAACGGGATGGAATGCACTTACACAGGAATGAAAATGGCCCAACATGTTTGTCCTCTGGAATATTCTGTACAATAATGTCAAACAGTCAAGGTCCCGGAAGGTCCCGGAAGGTCCCGGAAGGTCCTCGCTGTCCACGTGTCAGAAGCTGGAACACTGGAAGTGAACAGGGGGCCTCTACACATGCTCCCAGCTGAGCAAGTGGGTCGAGTCCAAGAAGAAACCTCCATTCCTACAGTTCTCCTCAGCCACCGTCAACACACCAGCTAACAAGAGTCACGCTCGCTACGGCCCCCCTCCCTCGGGAAGTTAGTCCTTCAGTGTCTCCGCGAATTTCCGTGGTCACGGTCCGTCCCGTCGTCTGCTGCACAACAACATAACAAGCACGACTTCAAAAATGTTGATAATATTTTGTCAGTTCTTCAGTTTTTTTCTGGTATTTTCAAGACACCCATGTTTTAAACACACACACACACACACACATTAAAAATCAGAGACTGGAGATGGGCGGACGGATGGACGTGGCGTTCCTCTTTAGCAGACGGTGCCATTCTCCTGTCGGGACTTGGGGCAGGTGGATCTGGGTATGGGCTGCACGGACGGAGCCAGGGTGCAGAAGAAGCCGGCGATGAGGGTGAGGCCCAGGCCCCCCCAGGCGCAGAACATGGACCAGCCGTAGCCGTGGCCGATGTCGTCGGGCAGGCCGAACAGGTACCGCGGGTAACGGGAAAGCTCAAAGTTGATGCCGGCCACGCAGGTACAGAGGGAAATGATGCAGAAGGTTCCTGCAACGACAGAGGAGGAGGAGGAGGATGAAGGAGCGGCGCGGGATATCATCAGGGGTTCAAGGGTAACTGGAGGTTGGGTGTTGTCATGAACCAAACGTCACATTAACGTCACAAAAAGATTAAAGGCAAATAAACAAAGAAAAGGGCAGAAACGTGGCCCCTCCCACTTTTCAGGCTCTGGCTGTTGATTGGCCACAGGACGTCGGGGTGTTTTTGTCCCGCTGCCTTGTTTGAGAGATGATTTAACGACGAATGTTTAAAGCCTCTGACTCACGTGCACTTGGTGCTGTGCTCCATTTGAGGATGCTGCGTGCTGACCCAGCCTGGGTTCTTTTGCCTTTATTACCAAGCAACCATAATCGACTTTTTAATTGCCTGTTCATTCTACAGCTGCAGGGCCCAGCACTAATCCAAGGCTGATCATAATTGAGGGTTGCAGTCGCCTCCTGTGCAGCACACAACACACCAGTGTGTGTGTGTGTGTGTGTGGGCACAGATACACACACTCATATACTTTCATCTTCATACCTCGTTTGTTTTGATGCTGTGTGTCCGGGGGTCTGGAGTCACAGTGTTATTGGCCATCCTGAGCTAATTAAACTGCTCTCAGCCCTCTCTTGGAACACCATGGTCAGAAATCCCCCATCCTCATTCTCAGATTAACACTCTAATCTGACCGTAGGTGTGGACGGCCTCTGGCCTCGGCTCCAGCCCCCACCTGACCCTTTCAAAATAAGAGCGTCTGAGGCTGAGCTGTGGGTCGGCATCACGACAGAGACGCAGGGAGAGACCTGGCTGGACGAACATGTTTGCTGTGTGTAATTTATCATATAATACACATATATTTGTACATGTATCGACCACATGCAATCCAATCCAACTCATTATTAATCTGCAACACCGACTGTGTCGAATTTTACCCCATTTTCCAGCAAATGCTGGAAATCTCTCCAGAATTAGAGAATTAAGACGAAGCTCGAGGCTTAGAGGTTAAGACGCTGCAGAAGAGGAATCCAGCTCACTTCCTGTCATCCCTCCTCCATGGCCAGATAATAAGTGCATTAAAAACGGCCGAGAGAACCACGTCTTAAAGAGAAGAATGGCTGCGGCACACAAGCAGCGTCCGTTGCGATTGGTCCGATTGGTCCGAGACCGAAACCAAAATGGGAGAATCCAGGAATTAAGACTTGGTCAGAAAATGATGAAAACTGCTGTGAATGGAAAAGACAATCTATAACATTGACAACATTTACAACAACCCCCGTCGTGAGGATGTTATTAGATTATAAGATATATAAATATATAGAAAACTCTGCTTTGCCTGCGTCATGGACATTGTCAGGTTTGATCTCCAGGCCATGAACGTCCTCTGAAGTCATGGAGACATGAGAGTGTGTATGAGCGTGCACGCACACGTGACTCACCTCCCATGAGGAAGAGGAGTCCGGCCACGTACTGCATGAGGCCGCGGTCCCAGCAGCAGCCGAGCACGCCGACGATCCAGCCGAACAGGATGATGGCCACCGCCATGCCCATGAAGCCCGCTGTCATTCGCCGCAGGTCTGGAGGAAGACGAGACGGGAGAGGAGCGGAATAAGGATGAGACGTTCCAGAACCAGGACTCTCACACAAGCCCAGAGATCAGAACTCGTCCAGAGCTGTGCAGAAAGTACAGTGGATCTCACATCCCCAGGTTTTTATATTCAGGCTAAAATATTAGCACTGTAATATTTAAACTAAAGTGAATGATGTCAGCGTTTCAGCCTCCACATGCTCTGAACACACACTTACTGTGGGTTCATTTAGTAAAGTGACTTGCACTTTTGACCCCTAGTTTTTTTTAAATTCACTGAAATCATAAACTAAAATATTTCCCTTACGACGTTGACAGCTTCATTTAACTAGGACAAGTCCCATGAGCCTTTGCAATCATGTTGTCCAATCAGCGCGGCCGGCTGAGGACACCTTGGACGTGGACCAGAGGAGCCTCGTGGACCTTTAGAGTGCATCTCTTAATCTCTTATATAGCGGCGCTCTGGAGACGCGGTCCACTGTGCAAACGGGGAGGAGACGGCGAGCGCGGAGAAGGTCAGGCTGCGCCACAAGGACAGCAGCGTGCACGGCGGGAGAGTAATGACAGTGACAGTGATGAGCTGCAGAGAGCAGCTGAAATATGAGGAGGAAGATGAAGAGCTCCAGGCGAACCCCCCCCCCCCCCCTTCCTCGAGTAGATTAGAATGTCATGGGTGAGCTGCTCTGCCAGGAGGTGGGGGGGGGGCAAAGGTCAAAACACTTGGCCCGCGAGCAAAACGGAGGAGCCAACTGACGCCAGGCCACCAATCACGCGTTAGTCAAGCTTTGCTTCCACTTCCTGTTCACCATCGCCATCGCCGTGGAATCACACACAGCGTTCACATTTTCTGACACAGTTTAGATCCACGAGACAGCGTAAATAAAGAGCCTTGAACACGTCGTCAGAGGGAATCTTGATGCTTCATGTTGAGAACGATATTGCGTCTGTGTTTTAATAAGAGAGGGTTAGTTGCTGCCCCCCTCGTGTCAGCTCACATCAGCCCTCAGCCTCGGGTCACTGTGGGACTCCACAACTTACAGCTTTGCCAAGAACAAATATGGGCCAGGAAGTGGCCCCTGTTCCTCCGTCAGCCAGGGCCCGTGGCCAGAAGGACAGGTCAAGAGGTCAAGAGGTCAAGGCCCAACGCGACACATTCAGTCCAAGAACAATAAACTACAATCGTAGAGGAAAACTGAATTTGTTTTGGGTGAACTCTCCCTTTAAGAACTGTGCGTGTTCCTCCAGCTCATCATCAGAGTCACCAGCTGACGGTTAGTGTGTGACCCCCCCCCCCTTTTCCATTTTCCTTCTCTGCTCCGTGACCACCTGAATTCTGCCTTGGAGGTCTGTCCTGAGCTGTCCTCACTGTCCTCATTGTCCTCGCCGTCACACGCCTCCGGCTCTGTGGCTCCAGTTCTGCTCAGACCAACGGAAACCGACCCTCTGACCCTCAGACACATGAAATGTGAAGTGTTTTTACTCCCAGTAGCAGTTCTAGCTCTGTCTGCGTACTGAGCAGCCGCCGTCTTTTGCGTCCAATCCTCTCTCTGCTGGTGGACGGCGGATGAAGACGGCTCATTTGTTCCCTCTCTAATCAGCCGTGTGCCTGCTTCATAGCTTCCATTGTTCAGTGCTGCCGTCCCTTTTTTAAACGATGTTCCGATGGCCCAGTGGAACGTTGTGTCATGAAAGGAGAGCGGCTCTCGGCGCCCGGGTGGCGCCTGCACCAGCTCAGAGGTCGCCTGTTAATCAGCCGCTCGGTTCCAGTGAGCAGAACTCTTCAGTCTGTGACCCCAGGACGTTTACTTTTGGCGGCGCCCACGTTAGCCTCATCTGCCGCTGCTTTGATTATTTATTCAGTGCGTTTACCCGCGCTTCTTTTTCGTCCAGTAGATTCCTTAAATGTCATGTAAACGAGAAATCTGGTGTCCGTGATAGGGGGAGGGGATTAGACAAACCTGTCTGCACGTGCACGACTAGAGACTGCAGGTGGGGGGGGGGTCGCTGTGAGATTCAGCTCTGTGCTGGAAATGACTCCATCCAGAGTTCTGCTTCAACGCAGACCAACGCAAAGTAGAAGTAGCTCTCTGCGCTAAACATGAGGGGAAGCTCCGCCCACCTTTTCCCCGCACTCGACCACAACACATTCATATTGTAGATTCATTTCAGCATCAAAGCGATTGCTAATGTGTGTGAGCGTGACGGGGGTCAGAGGTCAGAGCTGTCACCTGCTGCAGTGTAAATACAGCGCTGTGTTTATTTATTGGAATGTCATGGTAACGCTGAGCGGCGTCACACGGTGACTCAGCGTTTGCTTCGGTCAGACCGCCACTCGTGCAACTCCTGCTGCTGTGAGCACGCGGCCACAGCTCCACTTACTGAGCTTAATTTCATTAGCCCATGTCAAGTGCCTCTGGGGAGAAAACAATGGAGTGGGAAAATCAAATTAAGCCAAATGACAGGAAGGGAGGTGTGTGACGGGGGGGGGGGGGGCAATGCCTTTAAACATATGTGCTGTTTGCTGAGGGAGCCCACAATGCCCCAGGGCTCCTGTGGCGTGATTTCAGAGCGCGTGAGTCAGCTGCAACGCGAGCACCCTGAGGAGGCCAGCGTGCAGAGGGGCGGGGCGAGGGGGTGGAGCAAGGGGATGGGGAATTGTGACTGACAGCCGTCTCCCGGAGAGACGCCTGGACGCCGGAGCGACGGCAGACAGGGATGACACCCTGGGCCGCCAGTCGGCCCTGAAGGGGTCAGCGGCTGTCAATCACTGAGCACAGCTGGTGACAGGACGGCTCGCGTATGGCAGCGTTTCGACAAAAGCTGATCGGCCGCCACCGCAAGGCTCTACCGTGACAGGCGCGTGACTTTCATGACTATTATGATGATACTTTTAGCAGTTTTAACCGGTTACAAAAAGCCGCAGGAGCAGGATAATGATTTCAGTCAGGAACTACAGTTCATATCACAACGATCACAAAACAGAAAAAAACAAAACAAACAGATGGCGAGGAGAAAGAGGAAACTGTCCAATCTGGTGCCTCAGGAAGTCGCTTCCCTTCCCCTGCCAAGCTGCTAACATGCAAATGATTTCCTTCCTAGAAGGAGAAGACAACACGCTGCAGCTGGAGCAGAGACACTGGCAGCCAATCACTGCGCAGCACCTTTAGAGCGCCGGGCTCGTATGGCGGCGGCGGCGGCGGCGGTTGCGCGTCCCTTTCACTGGCCGATTCACAGGCTCTGCCGATAAAACGGGACTCGGGTGACTCAGCACTTTCTTCTCAAAGGAGATTTTCTTAATCCCTCCGGCACTGATGCCAAGTTGTGCAGCAAGTGACACTCAAAGAGAGAGAGAGAGAGAGAGAGAGAGAGAGAGAGAGATGCTAAAGGCTCTTAGCCACTAACATCTCTGGTTCGAGACGCTGGGGGCGTGTCAATGAGCTTAAGCTAAGGATGCACATTCAGGGAGGAAATGACAAGATATGAAATGATGTGAAAATGAAAATGCAGCTCACATCATGTGATCAGCCTGGACCTGGATGATGGGCAGGTTTTCACGGATGCTTCCTTTACTGTGAAAACCCTCATCCTGCCTCGTCAGTGTCATTTCCTCCCTCCCTTCCTGTGGCAGCCATTCTGATGACGGACAGGAGCAGCGTACACAGCCACCTAATCACGTTCCTGATCTAGATCCCACATTTAGATCCTTCACTTCCCCAAATATTCTGCGACGGTTATCTAAAGAGGCGGAGCTAAGAGGAGCGGTGGCGGTGGAAAGTAATTACTTGTTAAATTGTGGGAGCTGGATCACGGAGCCAGAGGGCAAAGGAAACACACTTTCCCTCTCGATGTGTTCAAGGACAATCCTTTAATTATTGCTGGACATGAAATCAAGATTTGGGAAAAGTTCTTCATAATCCTGACGTCAAGTTTTGTATTTTCACAATTAATATATTTTAATTCTGAAAAGTTTGGAGTTCCTTCGGGGGGGGGGTGTTCATTACAAAGTATTCACTCACTTTCCAAAAAAACAAAACAAAACGCTTAGAATAAAACAAACAAACAATTTAAAAAACACAGGATACGTTTGTGTTTATGAATAAAACCACACGTCCCTCTGGGTTAGTGTTGACGTGTGATTGTTTTTGTCAAACACTCAGCGCACAGACACTTTTTTTAAAAACTGCCTTTGCTTTTCCTTTTTTTGACGTGGGGCCCACTGTAGTGTGGGTCGGCAGAGGAAGTGGAGCGACAGACACACAGAGAGTGAGGGACGGCTTGAACAAACAGAGGGAGGAGGGAGAGACTCCCGTCCAGCAGGGGTCCAGAGGACAGTTCCATGGAGGTGTGGTTCTCATTGACCCCGTGGCGGGGGTCGTGCCGCAGGTGACGGGGAGGCGTGGCGGAGCGGCGGGTAGCAGCAGCTGAGAAACAGATATCCCATCATCCCTCACCCTCCGCTGCTGCCAAGCCGCTGATGGGCCAGTGGCCGCGCTGACCTGCAACAACAACAACAACAACAACACAACACGCCAAGCCTGACGCCGACGGCTCAGTGCTGCAGGCGAGTCCGTGGACGAAATTTAACTTCTGACTAATATCGCATAATAATCCCAATGTGACATGTTGAGGGGTTTTCAGGGTAAATGAGGTTTAAGATGTGGCCCTGACTGTAGAAGACATTTAACGCTGTTGTGATGCCAAACCGTCCTGAGCTAACCTCCGTTATTCACTGTTGTTCATCCAGACTGTTGCATCATGGGAACAGACTGATCTGTCATCACTGGCCTGTGGGCTCACATCAGTATGGGATGAATAACGAAGATGATCTTAAATCAAACACCTGCTGAAGGGACCCCCCCCCCGGCTTCCTTTGTGTCCCAGGACCAGTCCTCAGGGGACCCTGCAGGGAGCAGGGAGGTGACCTTGTTTACACCAATCTTGTACTGGAAGTACTGGAAGTAATGATGCACAGCGACCCATCCCTCCCCCTCTCAGGGCTCTGCTTCGATGGTGTCACTCAGAGCTAATCTGATCCCAGAGTCAGAGGGAAAAAGAGCAGAGCGTTATTCACTTCGAGTTAAACTCTCTCGTTCTGACGTCACTGAGAGACAAGTCAGGTTTGAAGCTCATTCAACTTCAGGCACAATAACTCTTACATTCTGACTCAAAGGCTGCTGCAGAGTCAGCTAACGCTGAGCTAATTACAGTAAAGCAGGAGGGTAGCAGGACGCTGTGAAATCGCCTGTGGCAGTTGGTCAGAGTGAGCTGAGCTCTTTTCTTCTTCTCCTCCGTCGGCCTAAATGACTTGAGGATTTGTGAGCCCGCGGGTACAGAAGCTCTGTGATGTGACCAACCGGATTAACAGTTCGCTGCTGGGACTCGTCATCCTGCGTCGCCGTGGCAGCGCACGGGAGACGCACACTTGCAGCTTTACAATCTATGACAGAAGTAAAAGTTTCTCCACCTCCTAACGTGGGGGGTAAACAACGTTTCCTCCCTCATTCAGAGTTTGTCTTGGTGTGCTGGCGATTTCTGTCAGTCCCCCGCTGCCAATGAGGAGCAGCCTGACTGTGATGTAATGTGCAACCTGACACACGTTTGCGCTACCCTGCCGCGACAACAATGAATTCCAGAGACACTGACCCCACACTGCTGTCTCGGGGACAAACAGAGACAGAGTCCTAGGTTCCCTAAAATGGACGTTAGCATTTGGGAGCGTTAGTGGAATGAAATGGATGCAACGTAACTGCAGCAGCATCCTCGCAGAGTAAACACTGCACTGGCACACAAATCCTCGGCGCAGCAAAGCTCTCCCCCGACGCAGCACTTAACTGCGTGCGGGCGGCGGCGGCGGCGGCGGCGTCTATTTCGGACGGGATTGTGGGGCAGGAGACACAAAGCTCCGCTCACATGCAGAAAGGGATTAGCTGCATGGACAAATATAGAGCGGCAGGCAGTGGATTAGCACGAGCACTATAGGTTCTAAATGCAGCGAGAGCTCAGCTTCCCTCTCCTCATCTCCTGCACGTTCAGATGATCAAAGAGGCGGCGGTTTAAAAACCCTATTCATGTTTTGATGATGACAACGGCCCAGCGAATCACGGGACATTAATGCTGCGGCCCACCAGTGGGACATTCTCCATTGGTTCTGTGGTGACAAACGAGCTCCACCCCGTCTGATCCAATCTGAAAATTACTGCTGTCGACTTTCACCAGGCCTCTTTTCCGCCTCTCAATCGCTCGCCGATGGATTGTGTGCACAGAGGTTGACGAGGTCGATCCTCGATGTCAGTGGCTCGGTTGGATCGTGACGTGTTCCTGCTGGTCTCTGCTGCAGTGGCCGTTTGTCATTGTTTTAAAAACGCTCACAGTCTGTTGTCCTGCATCTGTTGACATGTTTATTCATTTAGTTTATTTATAAATATAAAATCAGACACGCTGCAGTGGTCCCAGTATTATATCGACTACATATGTATTTATATTAGCGTTAAAGCAGGTCGCAGTTAATTAATCTACTCATTATGATGATCTATTATGAATGACTCTAATCCTCATTATGTCATGAGGAACTGGAATACTACTGTACTAGTACTGGAAAACAACAACAACATGGTATCAGAGTATCAGTGCACCAAAGCCCAAGTAAACCTTCAACTAGCATGTGGTGCTGTAGCACAGGCTGGCTCATGGGTCCTGACTGGCATCAGGTGGGATCTCAGGCTGCTGTGGCAAAAAAATCCCATTTCTCTGTGTCGCTGTGTTTCCACATTTTTCTAAAACACAGAATCGCTGATTTTTCCTTTTTGTAATCACAAAAGTGTGAAAAAGCTGAAGAGGTTTCTTTTAGTAAATCATCCGTTTCTGTTTACTCCACACTAATCCATCGGAGCAGGAAGTCAGGCAGCGATTATCCCCCCACTGGAGCGCTCAAAGAATCGCAGAGCTCAGGCTGCAGAGGAGGCTTTCAAATACGCAGCTGTCTTAGAAGACTCCTCCTCCTCCTCCTCCTCCTCTCCTGCGGCCCTGGGGTCGGGCGCCACCCAGGTCCAGTTGAGGGGCAGCTCTTGTAATTTCTTTCACACTTGTCATCTATTTATTTTATATTTCTACTTGTTCGATGCTGGGACACTGGACATGTACTTATACTCTTATCTCATCTTATGAGAGCAATGAACGAAGTCCCTGATATCCTCCACCTCCCTCTGTGATGTCATCAGGGAGGCGTGTGTTTAAGGGCGCCTCATGTTGGCCAGTGGCGGCTAATGGAGACTAACAGAAGAAGACGAAACATCTGGCCTGCTGCAAAACGGCGTCACCGATAAGCAGCACGTCATTACCGTCAACACCTGTATCCCAGCAGCAGGTGGATCTCCAGAGGCTACACCAGAGCATCCTGGACGGTCCTGGCGTGCTCTGTTCTAATCTTCAATAATCAGGCCGAGGACCACAATGTCAACATGGCGGCGGTGGTCAGCCTCTGTCGGAGCCCCAGCGGTCGTCCTGCTGGACCGAGACACAGTTCTTCCCTCTGGGCCGAGGGGCCGGCATGGCGGCTGCGATGAATCACCAGCCTGCGGACGGAGAGGTCACATGGCCGGACACGACTGATTTCCTCAGCGCCTGCGGGCCGTCAGCGTAATGAGGTGCGTCCAGGACCGGCAGCCATGAGTTTCCCCCCCGCTAATTAGGCCTGATTGAACTGCCCATCAGTCATTCACAACAAGAGCACACAAACGCACCTCCGGCTCAACCTCAAACTTCGGTGTGAGCGGCGGATGCTCGTCTTCACCGTGTCTAAAAATAGCAATGCATGATTTCTCCCCTAATTATTATCAGCGTAATTACCTGCTGCTCGGCATGGTGCCTTCAACGTCACGTCAGACGAGAGGCTGCCGCGTCAACGCGAGGCCACGTGACGTTCTTCTGTTGTCTCATCACGTGTGAGAAGGCTAAACGTCCCCCAGTGAGGAGGGACCTGCCAAACTGACGCGCTTCAACTCCAATGGCAACAGACATTACCCAGGATGCAAATGGGGACATCACATTTATCACAGAAGTAAAAACTCACATCTTTCTTTCTTCCCTTCCATCGCTGCTCCCTCCTCTGTGCTACGTTCAATCATGAACGTAATATTTAGATAAATCAAAAAACAGCCGCGGGGCTCACAGGCAAAAGTGGAACGCCTCTAATCTTCTCCCATAAATGTTGTGTACTGAGTGTCAGGGAGCCACACTGAGGCATTACACCCTCACTGTGGAACGCGGAGGTGGTGATGGACGCATCTCCCCCGCTGGGCTCCGTCACAGACCGTTTGAGTTTGACAGGCAGCAGCACTGACGCCACCACAACCTGAACCTCAGCTATCAGCCAAGAGCGCTTTGTTCATCACACGGGTGTGTTGTTTCTCTCAGGAGATGAACGGGGCTCCACTCAGGCAACAAGCTCTTTGTACTACTGTAAGAAATAAATACAAGTAACCTGCCAACGTGAGAGTGGGTGTGGCCAGCACCTTTAGCTGCTGCCTGGGATTAGACCGTCGCTCACACGCTTTCTTTTCAAGTAATAAAATCCCTAAGCTGCAGTATGAGAGAAAAGCCCTCCTTCCATCCTGTCCTGTCTCAAAGGCAGCGTCAGAACTGTGACTGCGCCCTGGCTGCATCCGTGACCGAGGGGGGGGGGGGGTGATGCTTGGGGTTGATGCTTTGATGTTCTGCAGTAATAGAAAACGGGGGTTTGGGGTTTTTACGCACCGTGGGCGCCGCTTTTTGTGACCGACGGAAACAAATGAGTATCATGTTCATCTGTGAGACTTTGAAGTGTGTCAGTGTCACTGTGTTACCCCCCCCCCCTCCTGGTTCCACAAATCTACGCTCGCTGGGAGTGGGAGAACTTGTCAGGCCTGCCCTAGTCCAATTTCACACACTTGATGAGAGTCAGGACGAGGTTGTCATTCTTACTTAATGCATACACGACCCGAGGCGGGTGGATTTAGTCCAGGGCATCAAGCTATTAAAGCTGCTGCCTGCTGACCAAACACTCAAATAGAACCTGTCAAAAAAAACAAACTTCATCTCCCACTTTCACAATCTTTACAGTTCTTTAACTAGACAAAATGTTTATTAGTGTTTAGTGAAAGGCCTGATGGAAAAGACTCGGCCCTGAGGGTCTGCTCCTCCATCGGGGGCCATAACGACTGGTGGGGTTACCAAAGGTCACAGAAAATGGACGTATGTGTGTTCATGGCTGTTTGATCTGGAGAACGACATCTGTCGTTGGATTAAGCTGCACAAGGTGAAACCGAGGGGGGGGGGGGGTGATGCTTTGATGTTCTGCAGTAATAGAAAACGGGGGTTTGGGGTTTTTACGCACCGTGGGCGCCGCTTTTTGTGACTGACGGAAACAAATGAGTATCATGTTCATCTGTGAGACTTTGAAGTGTGTCAGTGTCACTGTGTTACCCCCCCCTCCCCTCCCCCTCCCCTCCTGGTTCCTCAAATCTACGCTCGCTGGGAGTGGGAGAACTTGTCAGACCTGCCCTAGTCCAATTTCACACACTTGATGAGAGTCAGGACGAGGTTGTCATTCTTACTTAATGCATACACGACCCGAGGCGGGTGGATTTAGTCCAGGGCATCAAGCTATTAAAGCTGCTGCCTGCTGACCAAACACTCAAATAGAACCTGTCAAAAAAAACAAACTTCATCTCCCACTTTCACAATCTTTACAGTTCTTTAACTAGACAAAATGTTTATTAGTGTTTAGTGAAAGGCCTGATGGAAAAGACTCGGCCCTGAGGGTCTGCTCCTCCATCGGGGGCCATAACGACTGGTGGGGTTACCAAAGGTCACAGAAAATGGACGTATGTGTGTTCATGGCTGTTTGATCTGGAGAACGACATCTGTCGTTGGATTAAGCTGCACAAGGTGAAAAGCCCCCTCAGTCACGCTCACTGGTCTAAATAAAAACAATAGAAATAAAATCTAAATCATCGACCACATGTAGATTCAAGGCTCTGAACCGACACACGGTGTGCTCTCTGACAACGTTAGAAGCACATGAATCATCTGCAGGTGAAGGAGGCGGGGCTCTAATGCGCCCTAATGCACGGTGGGAAGGAATGCAGAGCAGGAAGTGGTGCTAATGCTGTGTGCGGCATCTGCAGCCCGACCACTAAAGGACGGACTGTCCCCCAAGAATCCTGAGCTCAGGGCGGACGTGATTTGCGAGCCGCGCCCGCCATCGATTCGGCAGAGAGGGATGCTCGCTCCGTTTGTTTATTCACACTTTTGCTATTTCTATTTTTCCGTTTTCATGCGCACAGTGACAGGCCATCGATTCGGCCAGAGGAGTTATCTCCCCCAGTAATAAGGACATTAAACATCTGTGACCAGCCATAAATACAAGCTGCGTTCACCCAGATAGCGAAGACAAGCGTCCTTCCCCTTGCCCGTGCACGTGAGCCAGGACAATGAGCCACAGCCTGTTTTAGAGCACGTGCACACCCGGCACCAGCTCTTATTCGCTCCAGTAAATGTGATGTAATTCATCCTGGGCTGGAAAATAAATAATAAAACAAATAAACAGCCGATCAGAGGCAGATTATTGGGATTGTGGTGGTGAACGTGCTCAACGTAAGACCATCAACTGTCACACTCACTGACTTGGATTAGGGGGCTTTGGGCTGAGAGCACAGCTCCTCGCCACTGGTCACGCAGCAGCGGCGTCGGTTTCAGCTGAGGGTGAGTGGGATGGATGCAACGTGCAACCCCGCCCCCTCACGTCCCCACCTTTTGGGGATGGTCCTCTTGTGAGACGTGGGTTCAGGGTGAGGGTGAGAATGATTTGTATTGGTATTTATTTTCATAGAGACTCAGTGTGACAGGAACGTTCACGTATGACAGTAAACAAGTCAAGTCAAAGCAGTTTGTGCCAACGCTCGACCGTCACAGACGTGTCCACCGAGCCGACAGGACGACTTGATGCACTGGAACGAGTTTAGCCTGAAGCCTGGACCGTGCTCGCTGCGTGGCGACCTCTGGCGACCTGACCCCGTCTGGGGCGGGGCCCAGAAACAACTAAACATCCAACTCAGGATCTAAAAGAGGTGACTGATGATTTATATTTTACACTGCACGTTTTAATAGTAGACATGTACCACCTTGTCCACGAGGACACTGAAATAATTGACTATATATATATATATTTACTATACACACGTACAGTGTAAAACTGTAGCAGACATGGGCAGAGTCGTCCTCTCCTCTGTCGGCTCTCAAACAGCAGCTGCATCGTGGGAGGACGACAGAGGGAAAAGGACAGCCGAGCCGTCCTCTGTTCCCCACCCTGTCACCTGACAGCCAAGGACTCGTCACTGACAGTTTGGGGTCAGAGTGCGTTTCCACTCGGCTCAGTGGCTCGGCGCCCGAGGAGCGGCGCATGAGTGGCAGGTATCCTAAAAGAGGATAGACTCCCCCTCCGTTCCTCTGACTCATACCCGCGCCGACAGCAGCGTGGAGACGGAGACGCTAAGTGTCTCGTCCCCAGGCGCTGAGCGTACGGGACAAATGAGCTCAAATACGAAGAAACCACAGGAACATCTAGAGGCGGATGACATCCATTCCCATGTTGTAAACATTTGAATCTCTAACTGTGCACGAGGAAAGATTCTAATACGATGCACGTTTAGTTATAACCTGGAAGGGGATGGAAAAAAACCAATATACAAATACAAAACCACACCCTGAAAAGTCATTGGTCATTTAGGACAGATGGCCCCACCCACAAAAAACCCTCCAGTCAACACAAACACTTTGTTTTTGGAACATTAAAGCTGCAGTGTGAAAGCGGTAGTGACATCTAGTGGTGAAGCTGTATGAAGCAGCTGAAGCCCCCCCCCCCGCCCATGAAACTCAAACATATGACATTTAAATGATTAAAGACAAGTGAAAACACGTGTTGGTAGAGCAGAGACAAATAACAGGGTGAGGACTTACGCAGGGCGTGCCACTCGTCCTGCCTTATGGTCTTGGTGATGTTGTTGGAGAGGTTTTTGGGTATCGTAGCTGAGGAGTAGTGATATTTGATGTAGGAGCACCGTGCAATGGAACCTGCAGAGAGAAGAACAATGAATGAACTCGTAGGAGCAGCGTGAGTCACGGGGGTCGCTACGTAACCCGCCCAGCAGATAACATGTTCGGCCCATCACTCATCTCCCAGAAACAATGGCGCTGCGCTGACGGAACACTGTCAAGAACACGGTTCTATTGTCTACGGCTCCGACACGACGGCTGTCACAGAAACAATGAGTTCTTCAGAAGCTGTGAACTAATCAGTCAGGGAGCCATTCAGCGAGGTAATTACGGACGTCTAGTTCACTGACGACGTGCTGACGGGCACAGACACTGAACCACGGCAACGCGAACGATCGACAACCTTCTGCTGGGATCTTCGGCATTTTGCGTCACTTGTCGTTGCCGTGGCGACACACAGAGCGGGGCTTGGAGCTGGAGGCTAAGGTCACCGTGCTAACATCACATACGTTCACGTGCTAACCTTTCTCTCAACGGTGAGCCAGCTGATCTGGAGTCAGTACATGAGGCCACAACGCACACCCTGTGTCAGCACTCTCCTCAAAACAACACCAACAGGAATGCAGTCATAGTTGATCTGTGTCTGTCCTTTGCAGGTCACCACTATCGTCTCAATGACCTGTGTCTCTGTGCGTCTGCTTCGCCGCTTCACACCACGGCTGGTGGAGGGAGAGCGCCGTTACATCACACCACATGGCCGCTCTCATTATTTCTGGCACGCCAGTGTGGCCGGCTGGAAATGACATTACTGGAGTCCCGGTAGATTTGAACTGCGCAAACAGAGACGCTCCTGCAGCCGTGCGCGCGCACACGTGCACGCTCTGGAGCCCACACACAATGATAATTACCCATTTATGACTATCTCTCTCTCGCTGTGGCGCGTGATGAAAGTGCAGTGCATTAAATGGAAATATGATGAAGACAATCAGCACACGGGCCTTTTTATTCAGCACCCGACTCGGGACGGGACGGAGGGACTCACTCATTGGGGGGGGGTGGAGTATCTGGGCCTGGTGCACAGAACATCACATGCATTTAGTGGCTCTATAAAAGCTTAAAGTTGTGAAGGCATATGGAGCGCATTAGCGTCTGTGCTGCTATCTGTCCCAGGATTTGCCTGACACACTGTGGAAAGTTGTAAATATTGACAGATGGCTAATCTCTTTAGGCTCCATACATTAGTCCCATCTAATCCTGAGGGGTTTGATGTTTTTATAACTGCTGACAGCTTGTCATGTGAAGAAAAAAAAATACCTGAGTACATGAGTATTTTCAGGCCCGGTCTGGCAGTGGGCGGGGCAGCGTCGAGGCTGAGGACATAATCCCTCATGAGTGCGACAGTGCTGCATATTTAACAAGTTAATCATTTAAAACGAGCTACATTTGACACGTATAGGTTTTAGGTTATATCTTATATCATTAGACGAGAGATATTTATTCATTTACCCATGAAAACACTCTGATATTTAGTATACAAATACCGTCAAGTACACACAAACACTGAGGTATTATATACAGTATTTCCAGGTGAAATGAAGTGACGATAAAAAAATGCACAAGTGTAAATATAATAGCAATATAATCCACATTTGTGGGTCGTCCCATTGAGGACGAGGAAACTCTGGCAGCTAATGACCAACATGTGAGAGCAGCGCTGCAGCAGAGGGATAATTGCAAACACGATTTCCAATCCGGAATCTTAATAATCTATAATGGCTTGTTTGTCGATCCCTCAGTGGAACGAGACTTTAATTGGATGCTAACTCTGTCCGGTAACTCGGGACATCTGGTAAATGTTGGTCCGTTCCTGCTTCCAGGAACAGCGTCCAGTAAACGTTCCAACCTCGTGTCTGCATCTTAATGTCTCCAGCGATCTCCCCGTGTACTGCGTGTACTCGTGTACTCAGTGATGGAATCCCTTCAGGCTCCCGCGAGTCGTCTCAGGTTTCCTCTGATCCCTGCTGGTGTTACGGCTCCTCCCAGAGTCACGGCTTTTCCTGATGTTTGAGGAACACACCTGGAGGGGTTTCAACGCGGCACTGGGCTGTTATTACGCCTCCATCACACACCGCTCGCAGACAGGCACCGAAGACGCCGCGAGAGGGTGCAGGTCAAATTCCGTGTGGCGGTGCTGCAGCGTGGATATGAAACACAGCGCTGGCAATCAAGAACAATCAGTTCTCAGAAACATTTGCAGCGGTGTGATCGATACTACTCAGCTGTCCCATGTCTCGACGAGCGTGGACCTGACAAGTGGTGAGAGTCCATTAAGTCAAAGACAGACGCAGCAACACGTCCTCTCATGCTCGGGACAGAGAGGACATCTATAATAATAATGGTACTTTCTTTTTCCACTGCTGAGTGAAATGACTTAAATAAGCAAAACCAAGGAAGTGCTTGTGTCCATCACCCCCGTGCACAGTCACTGCATCTGGGATATCATGACACAAGCGAGTTCTTCCTGTCACGGAGCCTTAGGATTCACAGGGAATAAATAAAACACCCACTCTGCACGTGCAGCATTCATCAGACACGCTGGAGCAGCTGGGTTCATCCTCCCACCTGTGAGGGTCGCTGAGGGGGAGGAGCCATCAGAGATGGGTTCATCCTCCCACCTGTGAGGGTCGCTGAGGGGGAGGAGCCATCAGAGATGGGTTCATCCTCCCACCTGTGAGGGTCGCTGAGGGGGAGGAGCCGTCAGAGAACGGCTCATATGGGCGCGGAGGCGACTGCTCATCAGTGATCGGTATCGATCAATGGCGGCTGGAGCGGCTGCAGAGCACTGGAGAGGTCTAAGAGCAGAGACTGAAGCTCCATCCATCTAATATCTATTTATCCATCCAGTCATTTCCTGCGGTGGCAGAGTTTAGTAGAAATAACACAAGTATGATACAGAGACGTGTTGGAGATGCCTTCGTGCTCCCAGTCGTGCGTTCCTTGCTGAACTGACACACTCAGAGTGATGCACCACCACAGTGCCCAGTTGTGCTCACGTGCGCTAGGGAGGCTAGGGTTTCACCCGTCGGCTGTCAACACAAATATCCACTGAACAGATTTCCAGGTAATACGACCGGAGGATGGACCAGGGCCAAGAGGGAGCCCGCTCACCTGTGGCCCAGAGGAAGGAAGGGTGATGATGATGATCAGTGCTCTCAAATAAACCTCACCTCCTTTGCCTTTAGCTGTTTATATCAACCATGATCGATGAGACTCAACTTGCTACATGTTCTATCACATCATGAAAACCCTCCAGCCCCCTCCCCTGGTAGGAATAATGATCTCATGTTTTTAATAAACAGAAGTATAATTCATCCTCTGAGGAAGCCACATGCCTGATCACACCTGCAGGGTTAGGGTCCGGGCGCCCCAGGCACAGAACACAGAGCCAGGTCTGAACCAGCAGCCTTTACGCAGCGAGGGAGGGTCCAGAGTTCACTCCGTGCACGTGTTGTCTCAGCAGCCACGGCTCCTCGTTTGCAAAAAGGCCTTGCTAACAAAAAGCACACTGCATGAGGGCATTTGCTCTTAGAGCACACTTCCTCACATGCATCCAGTCTCCCTGTTGAAATATTAATGTAGGGATGAGGCAGCGCACAACGCTCCTAAAAAATAAATAAATAAATGTGTCAAATGCAGTACTCAGCAGCCTCGGCATGACTGTTTACAAATATTTAGACAGAGAAGAGCAGTACATTCAAACACAAGGTCATTTTGTGTTTGTGGAGCGATGAGCAGGAATCTGGAGCGGGAGGCAGCCGTGTGACGCCATTCAGGGTGGAGGGTGAGTCCACACCTTCTCACCACTACAATCTTTAAATTCCCAGGATGGTGCTGGTCAAAACTAGACCATGAGTCACTGCTGCTCTGTGGGACTTTAAGATGCATTTACTAGCAGTGATTCAGCCGAGAGGCACCAGACCATCAATGACTTTGGAGCGAAAAAAAGGGGTCAGATATTTCAGCATCTTTAGTTTTAGTTTAGTTTGTTAATATCTGCAGAACAGTGATAGGACACACATTTCAAGGCTTCTGCCAGTGGTCCAAGGGGAATCAAGGGCTGTTCCCTCTTATCCAATCACAAAAGGTCTTAACTTCAACAAAGAATCAGAGATTTAAAGCATTTAAAGTCCATCACCACTGGATGTTGTGGCATGTCGCTCCGTAAGGAATCAGGAATCAATATTCATAGCAGGAGCAGAGGCCAGAACGTGCTCAGAGATTACAGCCTCTGAAACACCAGGGTTAAAAATGAAATCTGAAATTGATGGATTCAGTTAGAAACCATCAGTCCAGCCTGTGTGCTCCGTAGATTAAAAAAAGGAAGGATCAGGGCATCTGACTTGAATCAGTTGAGGTTGCACATGGAGAGGACGACCCGGTGTTCCTGAACACCTCAGCGAGTCCTCGGCTGCAGCCAGAGAGCGACAGGGCCAAGTCCCCCTCATGGACGGAGAGATTCATTCCTCCCAAAGACAAAACTAAATCAAGTCAAAGAAGCGACGCAGCGATTGTTCAGCGAGGAGCAGTCAACAGAAGCCTGGCACCACCCAGGGCGATTCCACTGGAGACAAGGAGCACTCGTCTCAGGGGGGAGGACAGCAGGTCAGAGACAGGAGAGTCTGACCCTCCCACCTCCACTGAATACTAACAGTCAGCACAACGTTATCTGACTAAACCTCGCTTCACCGGGACCCCAACCCACCTCCCTCGGCTCCCTCTGCTCCTCTAGTACCAGAAACAGAAGTGCTGCTTTCTGTCCCCACCCACCCAAAAACACATTTCTATCTCATTTAAACCAAATTGTCCTTCAGGGTTCTGCAAACCTTTTCTAAATGGAAAAACAAATGTCTGCATTGAAAATAAAATGCTGCTAAATATGAATGGACTGAAGTTTCCTGGCTAGAAGGAGCTGAACACATTTCTGTGTTTCGCTTCAGTCATTTATTGGCGTCCTCATATGATGTTTACTCTTTTACTGGCTGGCACCTGCATCCACTCACACTGCAGAGCCACTGAATGAGAGACAGTAGAGGTCAATAGTTCACGTGGCAGCTGACGCCGACTCCTCCTGATCCCGAGGATCAGCCCTGAACATCTGTCTGACAGTAGGTGTAGACAAGGGTTAATCTGTTAGTCGCTATCACTTTATCGACGCTAATACGAGGGTGGGGAAGGGTCTCGTTAAACCACCACAGCAGATGCCAAAGAGGAAGACATGAATAACAACAAAAACAAGTGCATGATGGGCTTTGTTATGAACGACTCCAGCTGTGTAGCGTTTGGTCAAGCTAACCCTCCGCAAGTGGGAAAAACACAAAATAATTTCAACGTGAATATTTCTAAAGGGACGCTGTGGGACACTGTCCCCAGAGACAGATGCTGCCAGATGGTTGGTGATTGGCCATGTATTTGTGCTCTTCATGATGAGTTCACCTACGTTATATCAATTCATTCTAAACCAAGAGTTCCTCTGGTCCCCGTTGATGCACACGTCCTCTCCTCTCTGTATAAACCCAGTCAGTGGGTGTTTGGGATCAAAACGCACATGAGCTAAATAATTTAGAGAAAGTGAAACGCTCCTACGTTGACTTCACGAATGATGAAGGATAAGATGAGATTTGATTAGAACCATCATTGGCACCGTGGTAAACATCCCCCGGGGAAACCTGAGCCAGCTGCAGCTCTCTGCCAGATGGGAGGTCCTGCCGCACTCCCAGCTCTACATGGCCTCATTTTTTGGTGTGACCCACTTCACCGCTCTGCCTCTGCCCCCCCCCACCCCCCCCACCCCCCCCCACACACACACACACACACACACA
>JAFBJW010000182.1:46393-61899 GCA_016785235.1 Pseudorhombus dupliciocellatus
CCCGGGCCCATGAGATTTATAAGGGGGGGGGGGGGGGGCACAGCGGCACAGGCATCCTGATGATGCACAGCAGCAGATGGGTGGGGGGGGTTGGAGGCTGGGTCCACCCTAACCAGACAGACCATTGTGTTTACACTAACATCAGATGGTGGGGACACACCATTCAAGTCTGCAGTGCAAATCAAATCATCGGGGGGGGGGGGCAGCAAAGGCAGCCCTATAGAATCATTTTCAGTCCATTAATGTGCCATTAAGGTTATTTCAGGCCGTTTCTTGAGTGGTGAGCTTGAGAGGGATGGAAGGCAGACGGTCAGACCCAGACTCTTCAGTAACAACCAACCAAAGAGGAGAAAACCTGGTGTGGCATTTGATTCAGTCTGTCTGAGCAGTTTCTCTTCCAAAAAGCAACTCAAAGCTTCTGAACACACCTTGGCCACAACAGGAGGAGCCTGTTAACATCTGTTTATGCATTTAGAAGAGCACAGAGGCAGGAGGGAGGATTATCCCGAGACGGCTATTCCTGGAGGAATGAGGCTGTCCTAAAGAAAGGCACACGTTTGGATGTATCAGGCTAAAACGAATGAGTCACTCTCAAGCCTTTATGTTAGCAAACATAGGAACCAAATATTAACGGATCAAATCCCGACGAGACGCGGTCGAAATCCAAGTCCTGCTCCTTCATATATCAAAGAAGTCATAACGCTGCGTTACCCAGACAGAAGCAGCCTCTGCTCTGAGGTCAGGAGGCCGACGTCATCGCAGCGTGGAAACTTAGAGCATTACTTTTCTCCTTCATTTATCTTAAATCAAACTCTCTCTCTCTCTCTCTCTCTCTCTCTCTCTCTGATTTGGCGCCATACAAATAGAAATGGATGTGATTTATGCCATCATCAGTGTCAACAGCTCGGACCCGTGCAGCCTGCTGTCACCTCCTCTGAGGTCTCAGTAAAGGTGGTGACCCCGCCCCTGTGACAAATCACAGGTCAGCCATGTGTGACGGGCAGGTCAAGAATCCCTTGAGAGCTTTTGGTAAAGGAGAATAAATGATGGATCATATTGCAGCCACCACTGCCCCCCCACCCCGACCCTGACGGTGATTGAAGTCCACCATCGTACCCGCCCCTGCAGGCCAAGATGAAACATCTGTATGTTGAAAACCAGCTGCACAAATATGAGGAAAAAAAATCACAAAATCAATGTTATGTGTTCGACCCTGAGACAGAACAATGACGTGATGGGGATTGTTTCTTTTTCTATAGGCCACGTGGATCAGAAACAGGAAACAGATGAGAGCGAAGGGGAGGAGCTAAGAGTCTCCTCTGTGGTAGCCATGGTTTGTTCCAACTAGTTTTCTGTGTGTTCATGGATCCTCAGGGTGGATGGAAGCAGGCGGGCACCATTTGTTATGCACCGCCATCAGCAGTGCTAGTTAAGTTGTTGTTTGTTAAGTTTCTGTCACTTCCTGTTTTATTTTGGCAAGGGTCACATGTCTTTCCTGTGTGCACTGCGTCTGTCTTCGTCTGCGTCCTCCCTGATTGTTGATTGTTTGCACCCGGTGCCCATTAGCCTTCCCCTTTAAATACTCCTCCCTCCCCGTGTCTGTCTCAGTGTGTCCTTCATGTCAGGTCCATGTTGGTCCGTGTTCTGCCTCCTGAGTCGTCTTCCTGCCCAGTCAGGGCTTTGTTGCCTTGTTTAGCTCTGTTGCTAGTCCTGCCTTGCTAGCTTCAGTTGTTTGCTGACTCTGTGGGAGTCCTTTTTGAGTTTTGCCTTCTCCTGAAGCATGAAAGCCTCACTCTCATCAAGCCTGCCTTCAGTCTCGTGCATTTGCGTCCAAGCTGTGTGTTATATCCTAACACCATTGTTCCCATCACGTTTCCTAGCAACGGTGGAACGTTGGCGTCTTTTGATTCTGACCATGATCGTCCCTTCGATCCAGCCCCTCTGCGGGGCTCCGTCGCCGCTGTAATGACATGTGACTGCTGAGGAGGCGCGTGTAGATCTGGCCCCGGTGGCGGTGCCTCAGCAGAATTCCATTTGGATTAATAGACTGCATATGCCTAGTGTCGGGGGGGCACGGTGTCCCCTCCAGCCTCAGACAGCTGACAGGACTCTAACAGAGAAATGTTGCCGAGTTCAGCGTTAAAGTTGAAGACTGGAATACTCCATTGTTTTCATACGTTTAGATTTTTCCGCTCCTTGCTGAGCAGCAAGGTTCTGACAGATTGTGTTCAGCCTCTAACGCCCGAGGTCCTTTGTCCAATTTTTTTGATGTGACTGGCACCTCCGTCTCCGTCAGCAAGTCCCTTCCAGAGCGCGCGGCGCCGCGGCCTTGCAGTTAGCGCGGCTGTTTTAATTTCGGCACCGCTTTATCCCTTCTCTGTGCGAGCTGACAACACGGCCTGCTGCTTTATGGAAACAGATAAGTCATTAAACGCAGCAGGTTGCAGGAAGCAGGACGGGAGACGCTGATGACTCTCTGTCTGCTCTGAAAGACTGATGCACAAAGATGTGGTGTGACAGCCGGGAGGCTTTTAGCATGACGCACGGTCGACCTCAGGCACTGAACTGGAACCTTGAATGTTTTGGGAAATTTAGACCGTGATGTCATCAGAAGCTCTTTTTGCCTTATATGAATATATAGCTATTATCTATATCTAGTTGGCTGCTCCCTCGGACAGGGCATCTGTCAAAGTTCTAAATTGAGCCTAGTTCACGCTACACGATTTGCCAAAGACCCAATTAGAGAGGAAACTCTAGTCCAATTACGCCAGAGAGTGGGGGGGGGGGTTAGCGTCGAGACAAACGAGTCCATGTGCAAAGTGATCTGTCGACGTCATGTTGCGTGCAGACGTGCAATGCTCTGTGCTGAAAGTCATTAACGTCCAGCTGTGAGGTCATCAGGTCACATGAGAGCAGCAGGTTCACTACATATTTGTAGTCCAGTGTGAAACGGTAGCAGGTCAGAGGACGTCAGAGGACGTCGGCGATCCTTCAATGTGACCCAGGACCTATTTGCATTTACACAGAAGGAATAATGTGGCCACGTGCACCTCCCTAGAGTGATAGGGTCTCAAATGAGCTTGGACTCTGGAGCATTAAATATTAAATGAAACAAATGTTGGAAGATAGAAGTGCGCGTGTTTCTTATTTCTCGTACACCTAGCAGAAGTTTTAACTCTCAAACGAGACAAGAACAGACGTCCCATCTGCTTATGCAAGACTCATTTCCTCATTTTCCTCAGGCCCGTGTCCTGTGGAACAGCTGGAGTCAAGCTAGGTCAGCGGCGGGCGGCGCGCTAACCGGAGCTGACCCACATACGGTTCAGTGTGCGAGAACAGACATGGCTCGGTCGTCTGCAGACCGTGGTGTGACATTTGTTCACCCAGCGTGGTCGCACATCTCACGGAGGTTAATCTGACTGGAACACGCAGCAGTGTGGCAGTAAGAGCAACACAAACAACGCCACTGTTCCCTCGACAGCTGAGGAATCAAATGGGAGCCTCGGCTCGGAACCGTAGTGACACCTTTGTTCTTCGACACTTTGCGTACTCGCCGTTATCGCTGATGCTGTTTGTGAACCTGTTACCCTGCTTCTAACTCAAGTAAATAAGTGGAACACAACTCCAGCCTAGAAGCTTTTAGGTGGAACAGTAACTTGTGATATTACAATAACAATAACAATTTGATATGTGGGAATTAGCTCAACACAAATATTAACTCTGAAAATACTGAAACTGTAGCTGAGTCCTAAGTGAGATTTCGATGAGCTTGTGTGTAAAGCTGACATTGTTTTTATCTGACATTTCTAGAGGAACAAAGGAGAGAATCTTATAAATCCTCCTCTGGGAACCAGGCACATGAGAGGGGTTGGCGTCTCCCCTGACTGACAGATAACCAGGACGGCCACGCTAAGATGCTACCACACATGATTAGCTGTATTTGTGAAAGGCTCAGTCGGAGCCAAATGTGTAACAAGGCTTACTTTGACGATGACCGAGGATTCAGATCTCATCTGAAAGGCTCCCACTGCTCTCACCTATTCCACGTCCCTGCACGCCGCCGTTTTCGCTTCTGCTTCGAGCGCGAGGGAAGGTGAATAATCGAAACCACGGAAGGTTATTTCAAATATTGATGGAACTGATTTTCAGGCCTGAATGGCCGAGTCCAATTACTGTGGCCTTTGCAGGGAGAATCAGAATTGCATAAGAAGAGAAAGATGGCAGTTTGAAGTAAAAGTGATTTAATCAGCCAGAAAGGTTCTGGCCCTGATTCCAAGATAAGGGCCTCCCCATGTCACGGGCTCGATTTTAATTGGATTCATCCTCCTCTGATGCGTTTTGCTTTTTCCTCTTCCTCATATTCAAAGTCCCATTTCAGGCCAAACGTGGAATCAGTTGGAAGTAGGAAATTTGCATCACATTTGAATAATGATGACACAATTCCCCGCACATTGCTTCAGGCAGAGTGGGCGTGAGCGCTCTGGTGACGCCAACCTGTGTGTGTGTGTGTGTGTGTGTGTGTGTGTGCACGCAGCTCGACAGGATCATCAAACTAACCCTGATGATTATGATGATCGTTTTAATTAGAGGCTTTAATTAGGTATGGTATTGTTTTTCCTATAGTTTGATTACCCACCTAATGTATTCTTCATTTCAGGGATGTGATTACATAATCATTTAAAAGTTGATACCAGCAATACTTGTTTGAAGTAATTAATTCATGTATAACAGCCGGTGTACACATATATATTATATTCTCACAAGTTCTTGTGAGAACTGCAGCAAGAAACTAGGAACATTTGAACTTGAATTGGATTTGTTTTCTTCCCGTTGGGGGAAGTGGTTGCTCTTCACTTCGACTGTGTTGCATTAAGCCTAAAACTGATAGAGTGAATTTCTATCTTTCAGCACTGGACAGCTCCCAGACAGCTCCTCTGTGGAGGTGGGCGTGGTTCTGACACACACACACACACACACACACACACACACACACTAGCCCCAATGTAGCACTGGGCTTGACTATTACTTTACATTGCAGCACAGGAAGTAGCGAGCGCGGCGAGTCATAGTCACGGCCGTCAGGAGCCAGCTAGTTAGAGGACATGTTTACACTGGAATATTTCAGATGACTCATGAACCTCATCTTCAGCATCACCTGCTTCTGCTCAGGAAGGTTAAGGAGCCCCTGGCTTCAGCACTTTGCTTCTTAAGGCCGGCGTGTGCACACATCCATCACCAGCGCTTATCTGCCTCCCTTGACCAACTTTCCTGAGGTTCCAGCTAAAAACGGGCCCTGCATGCATTTAATTAACAGCAGCCCTGTCGGCTCCTCTGGGCTGTGAAACGATGGAGAGGGACCGTGTTTGCGTGTTTGCTTTTTAAATGATGAGCTTTTTCGGCCGTGGCCTCAATTTGTGCCTTTGTCTCCATCAGCCCTGGGCTTGAAACGAGGAGAAGTGAGGCTGCCGGTATCCGAGCGATGGTCTGTGCCCACAGCAGCAGCCGTCACGCCAGCTGTAGGACGTCTCCCAAGAGGGTCGCCCCTGATGTGGTCATGGACTGGATTATATTGGTCACTATTGGGAAAGTTTTGGAGCATCACAGACTGATGGCGTTGTCCTGCCCTGACCAGGACGGACTGTCCCCCACCTCCACCTGCTCTGGTTGGCCTTGGACCCTCCAGGCCTGCATCTGCATCCGACAGAGGGTTCTATGATCACAGCCTCTGTCGCTGCCACCTGCCTGTCCATGTTTCCTGGGGGCTCCCCCGCTCAGCCCAGCCTCTGCCTCCTCTTCTCTGGTGCAGAGGCTGCCACTTAAGCCTCCCAGTGTTCCCACATTCTGGGCCATCCCTCCGAGGACAGCTGCTCTGCCCGGCGTTTCCTGTTTCATCCTCCTCGTGAATGAGGCCATCTGTCATTGGGTTTGTGTTTCCAGTCTGCTCGCAGGCTTTTATTATCACAGCGGTTGAGCCTGGGTTTTGTTGGCGCTCAGTTCACGTGGTGCGGAGGAAAAGACGTTTTTAAAGGTCCTTTTTGAAGGTTAGTTAGATGATGAATATTTCACAGGCCTTATGTTTTTATTTAACCCTCTGACTGAGTGACTGAGCGAACGCTGAGTTACTTATTCAGCTACTTAAACAAACAATAGCCCCAAAACTGAAACGACTGAAAGAGCCTTCTCAAGGAAACGTTTGCCACTCTGGGTAGACTCTACTTCAGACAAGCATAAACTACGTTTTCTTCTTCCTTTGTCCCACTTGGTCCCTGGCTCTGTGTGATCTGGAGGAGCAGAGCTCTGGGTGAGATCAATGGAATCACAAAGACCCAGCGTCTGATTTGAACTAAACTGTACCAAGCTTTGTCCTCCAGAGGTGGTGCCCCACTTCCACACCAAACCCAGGCTGTACAGAGAGACTGGAGGTGAGCTCAGACCCGCCTGCGGGATCGATCCAGGCCCAAGCACCTGCCTCGGCTCGGCGTGACGTCAGTGGACTGCAGCTGCACTTTCTTCCTCCCCTGTTTGATATTCCCGTCCACGTCTGTGCCAGTGAGCCGCTGACAAAGAGACGTGCACGCTGCACTGTAATTACACCGGGATAAAGAAAGAGCCGCATGGACAGGAAGATGGAGAGATCCACATTACGTTGCTGCTGCTGCTGGCTCACTGAATTACAGAGGAAATGTTCGTTGTGGCTGCGCCGTGCTCGGGGGGAATGAGCTGCAAACAGACCCCCAGCAACTTGGTTTTCAAGCAAACTGCGATCGAATCAGCTCTGGCAGTGCGGAACAATTACAGCGTTACACAAAGATTTCACCAAGGCCTGATTAGGACGCAGAGAGAGAGCGAGAGAGAGATGAACCTAAATGAAGTACATGTGCATATTCCTTTACATGAACGTGCTTTGTTTGTATGACATGAGAATGTCACTTTTCCCACCCATTGATTCTGAATCAAAGCGACAGCGTGCACAGAATGCACCCTACACTTTATTATCTGAGGACCAAGGTCATGTTTCGTACCCCACTGCAGAAACAATGTCTGCTGTTGCTCCTCTCACTCTCGGGGGCTTTTATTCTGAAGGGCCGCTGCAGAGAGGCTGATACTCTGATTGGTGTTTCCTCTTTGTAAAGTAAAAACTTTCTTTCGGCACCATCCTGATTGTTGAGAATCCATAACTCCTTTTATTCAAAACTGAATTTTGGGTGTAAAAATTAGGTTCCAATACATCACTGCAGCCAAAGAAAAGAAAAAGCAGCATTCCGTCTTTTTAACTGTTTGGCACGTTCTACTTTGTTGTAGATTAAAAATTGATTTTCTTTTTATTTTGTGCAGTCTATCGCTGTTCTAAAAAGCAGCTGTCTGGTTTGCTGTTTGCCTCTTGTTAAATCAAACAACGACTTTTTTCTTATTGTAACTTTTGAATTTCTTATTCAATCGATCTATTCTTCTGTTTTGTATTCAGCTCTTTTAATGTCGTTGTTTTGTTCGGACTTCTTTTATGTAAAACACTCTGAACTGCCTTGTTGGTGAAATGTGCCATACAAATAAAGCTGCCATGAATGTCTCCTGTGCAGAGCTGCTGGGACGCCATACGCCCTTTTATTGAGTCCATCTTAACTTTACCCTGAGTGACTGGACAAAGGCTCCAGGAAGCCTCTGGGATGAAGCTGTGGTTTGGTAAATAT
The DNA here is from genome assembly GCA_016785235.1 of Pseudorhombus dupliciocellatus. Lineage (NCBI taxonomy): Eukaryota > Metazoa > Chordata > Actinopteri > Pleuronectiformes > Paralichthyidae > Pseudorhombus > Pseudorhombus dupliciocellatus. Next base: position 54,082 of record JAFBJW010000182.1, read on the forward strand.
CTGTCCAGTGGAAGCTGCTTGAGAGGCGGGAGCTGGAGTCCGGAGTGAAGGGTGTGCTTTTTAATTAAATTAATGAAATCCACTGTTGCATGTGGGGATTTCTTTACTCACTGTGTTGACTCTGTGTTGATGAAGGCGGTTTTGGTGAAATGAATCATTCCTGCAGTGCAACACATAGTTAATAAAGTCATCAGTGACACTGAGGATTAACAAGGAGCAAAACCGCTGAACCCCAGAGAAGATTTATGTTGCCTGCACATTTTTTGCCTCTTGTGGCGCCACTCCCGACCTGCCCCGGCGTTCTGACCCGACAGCTGCGCTACATAGCGACGCAGTCTTCCCATCTGTCTCGTGTTGTTGTCACAGCAGCGGGGGGCTGGGAGTGTGGCGAGGAGGCCGTTGTAATGAGACCCGTGAGCCGACCCGACACCGAAACACTGACACCATTTGGCACAAGACAAATTCAGGCGCTCGCACACTGCGGCCCCGTCGACGCACGTCTCTCTGTGTGTGTGTGTGTGTGTTGGACAACCAATCCCTCCTCTCTGCGTTTGGCCGCCGACAAGAAATATTTACTGGTCTCACCGCCTTAAACTCTTTAAACAAAATCTCATCAGGCAAATACCATCTACGCGGAGCCAGGACCTCCAGCAGCTCGTTTGACCTCTTGTTGATTTTCGATGGAGGCCAGCGGAGTAATGGAGCGCCTCACGTCCCCAGAGGAGACGATACGCTCAACTGTTCTTGGATCGTTGGACACTCAACTGGTTCCGACCTTAACGTTTACAGTTAGCTGTGCACGACACACGTGGAAGTCGAGAGGGCCAGTGTTGTAAAGACAGGAGAGACAGAGGAGGTATAGGGATCTATACCCAGTTTACCCTCATATCGTTCTATCAGGTGGAAACCAAACAAGATGCAAGGGATAACTTACACTGTGTGTGTGTGTGTGTGTGTAGTTAATAAGTGGGGAGCCAGAGCCACGCCCACCTCCACACACGTGTTGTCCCTGGGAGCTGTCCGGTGCTGAAAGATGTGCTGCAGCTGAATCCAATACGATCCAAGTAACACTTTACCAAACGTGGAAAAGATACAAAATAAAAAAGGTATGAGAGCCACCCTGCGTGGTGTCAACTGCTATATTGCAACAGTAAAAAAAGCAAACGTCACTAGCGAGGAGAGATGCATTATGGGTGAGTTGCTCATTTAGGGTAAACAGTGCTGCTGATATTCCATCACATAAACAGACAGATTGTACCTTGGCCCAACCTTGGCTGCTAGCAGCATGTCTTCATGCTTTCAGCAGTCCACAAAATATTTTAACAACTGTGGCAAACTTTAACAAGCCTCCTCCAAGGTCTCCAGTCAAGGACCGCGACGCCGCCCAGCTCCAATAAATCCTTTCAGCAGGAGGATTTGAAAAGCTCACTCTAATCGAGTTTCGTCGAATACAAAGATATTTTCTGTTCAACAGTCGTTTTTAATTGAGCTGATTTCTGCGTTTCTACTCAAATCTAATTCGAACCAAATGAACTGCGCCTTTCTCGTATCTGTGAAAGAAAACGTGGGCAGCGATCTCCACTTCCTTTATCTCACCCTACATACCTGACTGAGTCACCGTGGCTGCCATGAAAAGATTATGGAACCACCTCTGTGGAGTTTAGAGAGAGGACGCAGGGCGTTTGCTCCTCCATGTTCAGGATCGTCCACGGCCTAATGCCTCTGACTTTGTGAGCCATTAAGAAATCGGTGAGGTGATAAGAACAAAAATAGGATTAAGGGTTCAATTCTTTCAGACTCAAGGCCAACCAATCGAGCCCAGAGCTCAGCCTCACGCGGCTCCTACGGGATGAAGACACCTTGTTATTTTTAGGCTGATTAATCATTAGGTCATTAGGTCCCTGATGCATCTCTATCCAGATCAAACGGGCTGTTTTGACTCAACACTTCTTTTCTGGAGCTCCAACAGAGTCGACTTATATACATTGTTTTTACGTCTGTCTTAAAATAATAATCCAGTTCCCATATGTGCACAAAAACAGCTTTTGTTTGCTGTAACCCCCCCCCCCCCCCCCCCCCCAGACATACCTTTCTAATTCCCCCCCCCTTACCAACAGACATACCTTTCTAATTACCTTTCTAATTCTTCTAATTTGCTTCCAGTGGGGCCCAAAAATCCACATAATTAGTCTGCTGCCATGACGCCTCCCCGTGTTCCAGCAAACCTCAGCGGCCGTTGTTAAGCCAAGTGGAAAGTTTCCCGTTCAAGTTCCCTTTGGTCACCGTCACGATTCAGCACAGCTCAGACACACAAGGAAGTGGATTATTTGAAAAGTGTTCACCCATTCATCACCAGGCCGCTGAGATCCTCATGTCACCTGTCAATCAAATGTAAAGCACCCTTTGATCTCAGAATGGAGGAGCCCTGGATTCACATTCAAACTAAAATTCCCAAAGATCAAAAATGACCTCAGCTCTCCAGGTCACAGTGCACGTGGCTGTGCACGGAGAGCTTCCTCTGAACTGTTCCCTTTCATGCAGCACCTCATGAATGTGACTGTCTCATAAAGCCCTTTCATATTTTCATATTCAGGACTCACACACACACCAAGAATCGTTTGCCTCTTCACACACGCCGTCCCAAGGACACTTCCCATCCAATCTGATGGAGCTTGAAAGGACGCACGAGCACGGCGCGCGGCGGCAATCACCCTTTATCTTTCGTTGCCCAAATCAGAGATTCCAATCTCATCCAACGAGAGAATACTCTTCCTCATTGTCCTTTAAATGCAGTGCAGCTCATCAGGGCCGATTCTAGCTGCTCCTGGGTCTGCTCTAACGCCAGTATATACGTTCAGTTTGCGTGGCTCAGGTCACTCAAACAACCATGGGGATCAGGCTGAGGACAGAAACTGTCTCTGATGCATCACTGGAGCAAGGATGCAGTATAAGAAGTATTTTTACTGCAAACCCAAGCAGCACAGGACCACGGACCGTATCCTCCCGACCACACATCCGCTCGCCACATTCTGCTCATCCTTCCAGGTTAGGTCCAACCCTTCACAGGAGGGTTGGACCCAGCACCTGCTGACAAGAGGCGGGGTCACCTCGGCCGGGTCGCCACAGGACAGACAGACAGGGACCAACAGCCCCGACCCACCAGATGAAACGTCATGTGAGGAAAACTGGACAGAGAATGAACAAACAATGTTTGACGCCCACTGAGGGGAGAGAGATGAGACCATTCCTTCTTTTTAAAGTCCTCTCCTGCTTGTTAGCTGTCTCCATTATGGAGAGCATTAGACATTCACTTATGCAAATGTGAGTGGAGAGATGGCGGCGCTCGAAAACGTTCGAATGGTTGCGTGCTGCTGATGAATGGCGGCGGTGGAGAAATGAGACAGACGCAGGGCGGAGGAAGCTCCACATTCCTCTGGAGGGAGCTTCAGTGTCACAGAGGCAAATAGTCTTTCAAACCATGACTCCGCTGGTCGGCCACAGAGAGCGTCTGCCTCCATCACTCACAAGCAAGCGGCCGCGCAGGAACAAAACAAGATTTATATCCAAGCTTCCCACCCTGTTATAGGAGCAGCGAGACCCAAACACACGATCCTAACCCTGACCCTAACCCTAACGCAGCGACCGTCTGATGACAGCTAAGGCCCCGCCCCCCCAGAGGAGGCACTGCCTCCAAATGATCCGTTCAGCTTCTTCTTCTTAGCTCCCTCCCCCGTCACGTTCCTCTGAAGGCTCAGGCTCACGGCTCCTCGGGACCTGGACCCCGACCTCACATGACCCCCAGACCCCGACCTCACATGAGCCCCAGACCCCGACCTCACATGAGCCCCAGACCCCGACCTCACATGACCCCCACACCCCGACCTCACATGAGCCCCAGGTGAAAGCTTCGGGGAGGCGTTGCCTGGAGTGGAAGGGTTTCTAAAAGAAGAACGTTATGCAGACGCTTCTGTGACTTCCACACGTCTGCCTGTGGAACGAGTGTCTGCTTTAAACCTTTAAAGGAACATGTGAGCACACACAAAGCAAATCACGTGATCAGGAAAATAACGACTGACAGGTCTGCGTGCAGCAGCCGTGGAGCGACTCCGCTCGTTTCCTTTTTACCAGGAAACTTGTGAAAATGGGCCCCCGGAGCCCCGCCCACTGCTCTGCCACCCACTGTCATTCATTGTGTTAGCAGCTCCAATCTATTTACATAAACTACACAGTCGTCATAATCGTGGAATAAACGACTTCAACAGACGCAGGCTGACGCACAGGCACGAAGAATTCAAGGAGCCGAGCAAGTCTGCAACTCCTCTGCCACAAGTCGGCCTGTTCCACTCAGAAGAAGAAGAAGAAGAAGAAGAAGAAGAAGAAGAAGAAGAAGAAGAAGAGAGCGGGACGGACGGATAAGAGAGATGCGACCATGTCGCCGTCAAACTGCCTGGGAAAAACAAAGAGGGCGAAGTAATTGAAGAATCAAAGGGGGAGTGAAGGAGATAAGGGCGCTCGCTATCTGCCGGGGAACAGGTGCGTGCGCGTGTGCGTGCATTTCCTGTATCTGCTCCAAAGATCCCGGCTGCGGCTCGCCGACACCTATCTCTGCACGCAGACCGCCGCCAATTATTCCGGGAGAAATAGATGTCATTCAAATGTCAAAGCCATTCCAGCGTCGGCCCCACGCCAGGGCCGTTAATTTAATGAATAACAGAGTCAGGACCCGCAGCCGGAGCCCCTCCCCCCTCCCCTGAGGGGAGGGGCTCAAACCCAGTCTTCGCCAGCTGCGTGCCAACCGCCCTTGAGCAGGATATCGAACGCCGATGGCCCCTCATAGAGCAGTGTGTGACCAAACATTTCCACATTTAATTTGAACACACAAATGAGAAACAGCACAATCCTAAAATGGCTTCAGCTGCTGTCATTCGATTTGTTTTTACTAGCGCCATTCTCCTGCTATTGCTCAGCTCCACCCACTCATTCTTGATTTCAGCCAATCACGATCTGCCGTGCTCACCTTTGGCCAGTGGTAGGATGCCCCGCCCCCAGCCCTGCACCACCTCCACTCTGGACGCCACCTTATTCACTGTGATCACATCAGCAGCTCACGTGTTTGCTATCAGTCGTTTTAAATAGTTTCTGCTTTGCTCACAATCTGTTACACGTCACTCTGCTAAAGGTCTGAACAGACCCCCCCCCCCCCCCCCCCCCCCCCCCCCTGAACACCGGAGCACACAGTGAACACACCCAGGCAGCAGTGGAGGTGCGGATGGCTGGAAACAGTGAAGCTGTCGCCGTGGGAACGCGGCCTCTCTTTTCACGCCTGTCATCATCCTGGAGCCGGAACCTCCTCACCCCCCCCCCCCCCCCCCCCCCCCCCCCCTATTTTCCTCTTCCTCCCCCCCCCCCCCCCCCCCCCGCCTCGCTCAGTGTGCGCTTGAATAACATCTGTCAAATGGCACTTGTGCAAAAAGCAAGTGAGGACAAGCTGGGCGCTTCTTCACCGCTATGGAGGTGATGATGATGATGATGATGATGATGCTGCTCCTATTCAGTAACCGCTGAGTGAGAGGCTGCAAAGTGGCTGTGAGGCCACGGGGGAAGATAACCGAAGCCTTTCACTTAACACGCGGCCCGGACGCCGCTCTGGCGCCACAATGGCGTCTTTCACTGCACATAACTCTCGTATTGTCCCGGCGGCCCCGGCGGCAAAGAGGTCGTTCTTGTGCAGGAGGCAGCTGCAGCCACAGAGCTCCCTTCATCGGCCTTCCTCAACAGACACTCAGTCTTCAGGCGGGGGGGGTCTCACACTTCAGGGGCTCTCAGAGCTGTCCTGCCATCTCTGAAGCAAAGCATGCTGGGACCCCGTCCTCAGTCCTGTTTGTTGACGGGCGTCCACACTACTCTGGAGTTTTCAAACCTCTGAAACAGAGACGGTAAAAACGCCGCCCTGGGAGATGGCGGCCCTCCCTTGTCACGTGATCCCACCCCCAAACACCGTGAGCTCCCACAGAGTCATTGTCTGTTCGGCAGGACCTTTGAGGAACGCAGGAAGCCGAGGGCGCGTCCTGGCCGCAGTTCACCCCAGAGCTGAAGGTGCGGTTTGCGAGTGTCCATTTAAGGGCGGGTCACTCTGTGGGCTGACCTAAAACAACCCGCCCCATGTCACAACTCTGCTGCTTGATTTAAAGAGTCACTTTGCTCCCTGTGACGAGAACTTCTCCTTGTTAGTGGATTTCAAATAGAATATTAAAATATCTTTCTCATTTGTTTGCAGTTCGCTGCTCTTTTGTCGCCGCCGTTTCGCCGGCGAATCACGACGCCGCCACTTTGAGCTCAGCCTACGGTTCTCATTTCTGAATCCTGTGGGTTCGCAGGGAGCGGTGGCTTCTTCCCTTCGCCCTGTGCTGGTGGATCCAGACCCAGGGTCGAGAAACCGTGCTCCCTCTACGTCTGTGACGTGTGGCGCGTAAAGCAAATCCAATGTGTGTTAGCGTAGCCATGCAGCGATGTTGGCCTCCCTGCGGCTGCACGTGTGTGTGTGTGTGGGAGCATGAGGTCATCAAACATTGATGCCGGCTGTGGGGGGGTGAACCTCTCCTCTGCCTGTGGTTACTGGAGTGACTTGGGGATGAGTGTGTGTGGCTCGGTGACTCTGGCCTTTTTAAAACCCACACACACACACACACACACACACACGTCGTCACATGACTGTTTGCTCATTTTCCCTTGACAACATCAGACAACATCCCTCGTCCTGAACCAAACTGACACGCGACGATGGCGTCACTCAGTTCTTTTAGCCTGAGGACTTAATATCTGCTTGACTTGACTTGACAAATACAAATGTCTGGGCCGAGGCGCTACTGGCAGGTGGGGGAGGGGCGAAGCATCATCGATCGATCGATCGACTGATTGAGTGAAAGCACAGAGCAGGGGATTAAAGGGCCTTTAATGCAGCCTGGATTTAAATAGAATAAAACTTTGAGGCAGCGTGTTTGTTTGCTGAAGCCAGTTTCAGTTTTAACAGCTTGCCTCCACCATCCCGGGGACATTGCAAGTCGGGAATGGCATCAAGTTGCATTTCCTGACAGTCAAGTGCCCCCCCCCCACATTGAGATATCTCTGAAACACTTTCAGCCGCGCTAGCGTGATGTCATCATGGAACTCCGGGCGATAATACGAGCAGGGTTGCGTCTGTGTTTCATTAGTCCCGGGGTGTAAATGGCAGCCACTCTCCCTCGGCCACTAATGAGCGACGAGCGCTGCCATATGCGTCTGAATAATTTAGAATGTTTCCAGGAAGACGTGAGAACCCCTGCGTCTGCTGCCAGGGACACAAAAATATAAAAAAAATAAAGAGAGAATTCTACCTCACACGTACATAACCTCGTCGTTCTGCCTCACCCGACCATCAGCCTGGCTCCACCCCCCCCTGCTTTACAGCCCAGTACAAAGTCACATGTAGAGAGCCTCCTCCTGGCACCTCCTGGCACCTCCTGGCACCTCCTGGCTCCTCCTGGCTCCTCCTGTGCTGCTGGTGCAGAGTTTGTACCCAAGCCCTCATGAAAACAAGACTTTAAATTCACCACCGCGTTGCAGAGACGTTCTAGCCGTGCTCCATCTCTTGAGCGATCGATGGAACAGATTCTCTTCGCTCGTGCTCGACTGGAAGCAAAAGTTGGCTTCGCTCCACTGATTCAGTTCACTCCTGTCAAACTGATATTGGCTCCTTTAAAGGAACCGACTTCAGCCCACACTGACTCAGACTCAGGAGACAGAATGTGCACAACCCCCCCCCCCCCCCCCCCCCCCCCC
>JAFBJW010000182.1:61909-73687 GCA_016785235.1 Pseudorhombus dupliciocellatus
CCCCCCCCCCCCCCCCCCCCCCCCACAGTGGACAATGGTTCAATCCATTCTGGAATTGGACCTCTCCACTCCCTGACGGCTGCACCCGTCCCAAGACAAGAAAATAAATAATACAGATCATGGCCCCTTGAGGACGAAACGTTTGGGGCCACCCACACTGGAACTCTGTGTGTTCCATTAAAACTTTTATTTCTAAGTGACCTCAAACTCCATCCATTCATCCATTCATTCACTCATAAAGCGTTCGTCTTTCATGGGTCTCGGGGGCCCGGGGGCCAAATCAGAGGCAGGGAACGAGCCCGGCTCGCACGAGCACCCGCGGGGAGTTTGGAGCATCCAGAGGAGAGCGCTGGCAACCACGGCGCCGCTCCTCACGTCACCGTCCCCATAATTAAATGAGCCGCTTGCAGCCAACTTCCACTAATAGCCATCCAGCAGCGGGTCAGGCCGGGAGCGAGGAGCGAGGAGCGAGGAGCGGCTTTGCCAGCGGCCTCATTGGCTGGGAAGCCACGATGCACCTTCAGCCTCCTGTGGAGTCTAATTTAGCCTCCCTGTGACGCCAGGCCCCTGGGGAGTAAGGTGATCCGATCCAGAGTGTGTTGATCAGGACCCTGAAGGCCCTTTGCCCCCCCCCCGACAGCAGATGGTGCAAGACGAGCCCAACACCCCCGCTAACTTCTCCCTGACTCCTCTCTGTAATCCTCCCCTGACTTTCTCCTCGTCTCAGAACCACTCTTTCCTCAGCCTGGTGCCCCTCAGCCACTCTTTTTATCTTTCCTTCATCATCCTCTCTCTCTCTCTCTCTCTCGAGGACGTCTTTCCCTGTGACAGCCAGCGTGAGAGAGGGAGCGCCCAGTCACGACTTCAGAAACCAAGATAACATGTGCCACCTGCTCAGTGTATCAGCACGGAGCCGCACCGGGGATGAACGTACGGACGGCGCCGACGTGTTTGAACGAGAGGACGTGAAAGTTCCTCGAGGACATTATGGACTCAAACTAAAACGCAGGTTTAAAGCCTCCGCTCATTGTTGGCTGTGGTCTTTTCGTGGGCCCCGTACGTAGCTCATTCAAATGGAGGGTTTAGTGTTTGCCGCTGACCTGTTTACGCTGCTCCTGCCTCCATTAATCTGCATGAAGATGCAGCTTGTGGTTACGCAAGAAGCCTCCGAGATAAGGAGACGAATGGAGTCTGCTGATCCGGCATCATTAGCGCACGCGCCGGAGAGATGGATGAGCGCCGAGGAACGAGGCTTCAGAACTGTTCAATATGAAGTTATTAGCGAGGGCGAATCAAGACTAATGATGTCAGCAGGAGACGATGACTCATCCCTGACACCATACAACAATTAGCACGGTTTGTTTGGGGGGGGGGGAGAAATATCATCATCTCGTTGAAACGGTCAGGAAGTGGCCGTGTGTGTGGCTCATCCATGTTATTACCAAGCAGCGAGAGGTCGCTGTGTTGACATGACCTTTGACCTCTCTATTCTATTCAGACCGGGGGTGAAGGACGTTAAGGGAAAGCTACACTAATATTAAAGGAACAGTGCGAATATTTGACAGACTAGTATAGCAGTGGTCGTATCAATTAAGGGTAGCAGTAGAAGTACCATGGAGGATGTGCAGTAGTAGTAGTAGTACCACGGCCGTGCAGCTGAGCCCTCAGTGCTGCACACGCACGGCGCCCAAAGACAACCGGCGTCAAGCGTGCTGCTCCTGGGGGAAGCGTCAGGGCGGCGGATCCCAGGCCTCAGTGGAGCCATTCATCTCGTCACTGAACACGCCGACTGTGGGCTGCCCATTACTGCAGATGGTCGGCCATCCTCACAGGACGCCACAGCTGCAGCAGAGTCAAACACACACGTGCATTCAGGGGGGGCACACACACACACACACACACACCCTCCTTTCTTCCGGCTTGGGCTCAGAGCAGTGGCTTCCAACACACAGCACGGCCATCGGTGCTGACTTGTACTGGAGCAGATTTATTCACTCATTTCGATTTCTCTTTTTGGAGAACAGGGCTCCTGCTGTTTATGCGACTGTGAAGGAAATGACAGGCTCTCGAAGAACAAACGGAACAGCTCCTAATATGATTTTAAGTCTCCCCACTCCTCCTCAAATGACTGGATTTCAAGACTGGTTCAGTTCTTGCCTGTGTTTGATGAACGGACTCACTCACCAGACTGAGGCTGTACAAATCTGTTTGCTTTGCCCTTGTGGCAGGACAGTTTCCTCTGATAAAGAATCATAAACATTGGCCAATATAGCGTTTAAACACAACCACAGCATCGTGTGCATATACAAAAACCCGGAGGGGGTCCAAGTACACGGATATGAAGCCTGGAAAACCCGATGGATCCTTAAGACACTTCCATGTGTCTCTGAATCCCCTGAGTTATTCCTGGATGTGTTGCATCCTATTCCTCTCCAGTGTGGGAGGAATGGGCTCCTAATAGCTCTTATTTTGGATTGATTTCACTAGAAGGTGCATCCTGCCACGCACACGCAGAAACTGAGCAGAAACGAGTGAGCTTGCTGGGTCAGAGGGAACATGTCCGCTGCCGTTCACCATCTTCCAGAAGACCGTGCAGACACAGGCCGTGCGTGTGGTCCCCCGCGCACGGACCAACATGTGAGAGGCGCTCGATGCCCTTGCTCGCCCTCTGGTCAAAGGGACAGTGACCACAGAGCTGCCCCGGATTGATTTGTGTAATGATACATGTATAGCAGCATGCCCCCCCCCCCCATCCCTTACCTTTCCGGATGAGCTCTTGGATCTCCTGGTCGAAGCCGAGCCGGTGGCATTTCCTCCACAGCCCCATGTTGGTGGAGTTGTACTGGCGGCTGCACTCGTCCGCGGCGCTCATGGCGAACAGCTGTCGCCGGTTCCGGGCCGGCGGCAGCTTCTCCTCCCAGCGGGGCGCGCTGCTCCGGCTGGCCCGCAGCGGCAGGCTGATGTTGGGGATGTAGATGAAGCCCGGGTCCTTGCGGCGGCTGGAGAAGCTCCGGCAGCGCTCCTTGTACCTCCTGGCGTCGGTCTCGTACCAGTGGTCGGAGCACATCGCCACGGCCAGCATGCCCAGGGCGCACAGAGACAGCGAGAGCCCGGCGTAGAGCAGCAACTTCCCGGCAGCCATGCTCGCTTGGTCACAGCCGCATCAGCACCTCGACGGACGGACAGCTCCTCGGCTCCTCTGCGCCGCCCCCCCCCCCCGGGCGGGTTCAGCTCACATCACCTCTGGAGAGCAGCGCGAGGAGCATGGCCGACGATGGGGGACACGGCTGGCTGGCCCAAGCAGACGATGCCCTCACAGCAACACACACCAGTATCCCCTGGACTCCAGAGTCTCCGCGTCTTTCTCCCTCCTCCTCCTCCTCCTCCTCCCCGCGTGCGCGGCGCTGCAGCAGCTCTGTGGAGATAGGAGAGCAGAGGGCTTATCTCATCTCAGCATCCATCTGTCGGAGCAGGGCGACAGCATCACACGGAGAACACATCAGCACAGCGCGTCATGTATATCGCACGCGCACGCGCACGCGCACAACCCACCCTGTCAGAGCCAACATAGGAGCGTGGAGCCCCACGGAGCATGCACAGCGTCACACTGGAGAAGAACACTACACCACCACTGGAATCGAATTCACTTCGCCCTGTAATGAAGGAATGGACGGATGAATGGATGGATGGATGGATGGATGGGTGAGTGTACCTGGAGGATCCGGACGGAGCAGGAGAGCGAGGGATCGAACTCAGCATCCACACCACGTCTGACCGGATGACGGCAGCTGCTACGGAGCTGGCCTGTCTCTGGACCAATCACCAGCCGGCGTTAGCTTCCAGGCTACATGATATTTGACCGACCCCACCACAAAGTCCCTATTTATTATTTATACTGGGCTGCACACGCAATGGTGCATCTCACCTGCTCCACGGAGCTGTAATCAGATCTGAACATTTATTCAAAATTAACATTATCTATCTATAGGAAATGAGTGGCGTTTACTGCCATCTAGTGGTGAAGTTGCGAACTGTAGGATGTTCTATGGAAGCTTCTATTCTATGGAATTCTCTCATCTATTTTTTGAGTTTCAGGTGTAAAGGAGAGCTGTAGGTGACCTCGTCTCCAGTCAAACTTGAATGAAAAGTAGAGGAAATTGAACTCATTAAGAAGAAATGGTCAACATATACTCTCATTAAAAAGCAATAAACGTATACAGTGGTCACCAGATATTCTAAAGCAATGAAAGCAAGAAAGACAGACAGCTGGAGATGAAAGACAGACAGACAGACAACAAACAGTGGTGAGAAGAGCTCAGATGCAGAACTCTTATCTGGCGCCCTCTTGTGTTCAAACACGGTACCACTAAACAAAAACGTGACTGCTTTATGAAAGTGTAGTGACACAATGGAACAGAAGCTTTAGCTATATTTTTATTCATAAAAATGTTTAATCAAAGTTACTTTTATTCAACCAGCATGTGTGTTTCTGAATGGAAATGATATAGGACACAGGACAATGTCCAAAAGGCATCTCTGGTGGTTGTTATTAAAATGTTAATAAATAAAAGCTGAGAATTTTATTTATTGACATTCAAATAAAAAGTGGTCTATAATTATTTTTATTCTTCAACATATGCAGGCAAGTGCACTTAAATGAAAGCAGTTTGAAAGTAAGCAGACAAACTCAAAAAGTCAGACTTCCCAACTCAAGGTTGTGTCAACATTTTATTATTCCAGTCTCTTTCTTTGACATCCCACATGCAGTCAGTTTATCTAATCATATTTTCCAGCGCTGAGACTATTAAACAGTCCAACAGACAGACAGTTCTCCCAGGCCTCCTCCTCCTCTTCTTCCTCTTCAGTTGCAACACGCCTCACATATAAACTTAGTTTGACTCTGGAAGTGCACGCATGCAAGAGGACCGAGAGAAAACAGGAACAAAAAGTCTTGTGAGATCCTCTGCAGGCTTTCAACAGTTTCTCAAAGCCGAGGGAAGAGGATGTTTTGTCACATCTTATATTTGAACAAATGCACAGATGATAGACTGACCAGCACAGAAACACATTTTAATTAAACATGCGGATGAAGTCATCAAGGGACACTTGGACAAGGAGGGCAAAGTACGTCAGTACAGGCGCAACACAGAACAACAAGCGCACACAACAAGTAAAGTTACTGAGTTCATTATGTAAAAAAGTCAAAACATCACTCAGACGTTGACAACACAGCAGAATCTGAAAACAAACTTAGTGAACGTTTCTCTCTTCTCCCTCATTTGTGGAAAAAGTAAAGCACTAACAAACCATGAAGGTGGACAGAGCAGGTCAGCACCCACCCACCCACCCACATCACCACGTTAGAGGCAGCTCTCAAAGTAGAATAACATGTTCACACATGATGATTAGATTCATTGATCCAGTCACAACATTTAGATTCAAGCTTCAGTACTTTATTGAAATACCACTGGAAGTCACCCAAACATGAACAAGAACATAGACGGAAAACAAGCCCAGACAAAAATATAGAATAGTAAATACTAAACCATCAAATAAATAAAACCTCAATGGAAAAAAACATACCGTTTCAGATATTCCACGAACGGCCCCTGGTGATGTTAATTAGGATGTATCTGACCTTTCTAAGTGACACAAGACCTTTTCTGTCTATCGACTTTCTGGAGACAAGCTTCTCCCAACAACAGTTGAAACACGCGTCAAAAGGCACAGAGTTGCAGCCTCTTCTCTCGGTGTTGCAGAAGAAGTAAAATGGACTTTAAAAGTAAACACAACATTACAAACAAACAAACCTTTCAACTTACAGCGAATAGTTTGTCGACGTCTCACACGCGGAACCTTTGCAACGTGCCTCAAAACTACGGCGCTTTATTCGCGACGGACTTCCTGTCAAGACTCAATAAAAAAATAAAACAGACATTTGACCACACGTTTAATGGCAACAGTTCAACACCGCGCATGATTCTTCATGATACAGAATACATTTAACATCCGTGTGAGTTTTATATAACCCGTAAATTCAATAACTGAACCAGCTGAAAACCGGAAGTGAAAGCAGCTGACCAATCAGCTCCGCGGAAACCGTGTCATGCGCACTAGAGCCTGAGGCCGTGTGTGTGAAGGTGACAGAATATAGCAGCGCCTAAACATCCGTGGGATATAAATTACTGTCATTGAACTGAGACCAGATACGGTTTATGGTTTTAACTGCTCTGCGCTGACGGCACACTGAGGTAAGACGCCATGTTGCTGCTCCAGACAGGAAGTGCTGCCATGTCAAGGACCCGGCTAACGGCTAGCTTCAATGTGCTAACTAGCAGGATAGAAACGCATGTCCTCCTGATTTAATGTTCAAATTAAGAACCACATGGAATGACTGGCCTGAACAAGTGGGAAGAAATCATTTATAATTTAAAACAATTACTTAATAATAATTATTAATTATTAACAATTACTAATAACAATCAACTATTTATACAAATAATGAAGGACGCTGTCTTCTATTAAAGGTCTTACCGTTTATCTTTTAACTTCAGTTTCAGATACAAATGTTTAAAGTTCAGTGTACTGTAGTTTGTGATCATCTCACTAGTCACAATACTGTAGTTTATACCTGGAGTGAGTTATCAAAATGCATGTTAGGTGTCCAGATAGTATTTTTCCTTTATGTATGAAACGATAGGGCACAGGTGTGGCCACGCCACCTTATTTATTCTTTAGAGTGAAGTTGTTGTACACTTATTATGTTTGCAGATGTGTAAGAAGGAACAAATACAACATAGTCAGAGATTTGAATTAATTTAGAAATAGTTCTTCTATCCCTCAATTTGTGTGTTACTACTCTGTCTGTTGTCTCTGTTCTGATCCGCAGACATGGCTGGTTTGTCCAGCTACGCCATCCGCATGGGACGGCTCAGCGCCAGGATCTTCAGCGAAGTTGCGCGTCCGACAGACTCCCAATCCATGAAGGTGGTGCGACTGTTTCAGGAGCCCCCCATGGCCAAGAGGAAGGAGGTGTACGATTGGTACCCTCATCACAACGTTTACTTTGCCATGACGCAGAAGCTCAGGTTCATGGGACTCTTCAGGTACTCGAGACACCGATGAGCTGGTTCGATCTTTGGCAGTATTTAGGTGTATCAGCGATGGCACTCAAAAGATGCTTTGTTTCCCTTTCAGAGACGAGCATGAGGACTTCAAGGATGAAATGAGTCGCCTGAGGAAACTAAGAGGAAAAGGGAAACCGAAGAAAGGAGAGGGGAAGAGAGCGACCAAAAAGAAATGAGTTTCACTGGACTTTCAGTTGTTTTTGTCTTCTTATGGAGGCAGACAACAGCCGCCTGCGTACACCATCAGTATGTCTGTATTGGGGGGGTTGGCTAATCCTGAAAGAATTCCATTGGTGGGGTCATGACTGTCCTGTTGCTTTGTCTGAAGCTAAATTGTGTCAATGAATACCTGAGGTCAGCACGAACGTCTGTCATGCTCACGTGCACGCCATCCGGTCGTAGTTGAACATGTGCTCTGGCATTCAAGTTGGATTATGAGGAAAATATTATTATTGTGACGTAAACACATGGATCACTATTCCAGCTCCTGTCGTTAGCTGCTGCTCAAATGTGATGTTGAGAAATGGATATATTTTATTTTCAAAATAAAGTCAATGTGAGAAAGTAATGGAGTCTGTTGTGACATGGCTGTCAGTGATAAGTGTGATATTAACCACAGGGTCGTGTCAGCCTGGGCTTCAGAATCCTGCTCAAGGACACGTCATGAAGGCATGGGAGACTGGGACTGAGCTGCCAACCCTCTGGTTCCTCAGTGGCCCTCTTGTATAGAGGCTCAGTTCCAGAGGCCTGAGTCATGAAGGGCCACAGCTGGATGATTCTCATGTTGTCATCAGAGTCGATCAGAGGGAGTCATGCATTACACAGTATTAATGGAACGGCTAAATCTTCCATTCATTGATCCTTTGGGTTGTGTACACAACCAGAGGCCGAGCACATTTGAACCTGAGCTTTCTTTCCAGCCCCACGTGGCCACTGGAAATAACCTATTTGCCTTGAGAGACAGGGCGAGCTACTGCTCCAGGACCGAACGAGGAGCTGCGTCTCCCTCTCTCTGTCTCCCCCTCCTGTCCTCAGCGCCAGCCTGCGTTTCCCTCTATTATTTTCCACTCAGTTTCTCGCAGTTTAAAATGGCGGCGTTGAGCAGCGCCGAGTCCCCACCGCCCGTCTTTAACGGAGACACCGCGGAACGGGAGCCGGGCAGGGAGCCGGGCCTGGAGGAGCTGGGCGCCGGGCTGGGCGCCTCCTGCGCGCCGGGGATCCCCGGCGGTCCGCAGGATGAGGAGGTAAAGCGCGCACGGCGGCGGGTTAGCGGGTGGAGGCTAGGCAGGGGACAGGGGCTCCGAGCGGAGGTAATTGGATGTAAATGTTCAGGAAACACCGGCTGGAACACGGATCGTGGGGGCTGCAGTGCAGGGGGCAACAGACGATGGGCTCGGTGTAAGCGAGCCGTCGCGGTGCTCGCTCCCCCGCGGGCCCCCGGGCTCCCCGCGGCCGGAGCGATGCGACAGAGCCCAGTGAGCGGGAGGGGGAAGCTTTTATTCGGCCGAGCCTGTGTTTATTTCGGGCCTTTATTCCACTCGCTCCTGGCTTCATTTTCCAGCCTCGCTGCAGCTGCAGCCTGGTGCGCCAACGGAGCGCGCGCACGCGCACGCAAACACACACACACACACACACACACACACACACACACACACTTGTCTCTGTTTAGTTGTGAGGACACTCATTGACACAAGACATTCCCTGGACCCTCATCCTAACATCACACACACACATTAGATCTGATTCTAACACACACACACACACACACACACACACACACACAGACCAGAGGGATGATGATGATGATGATGATGATGATGGGAGCCAAATCAAGTCGTGCAACTTAGTGTGTGTGTGTGTGTGTGTGTGTGTGTTGTAGTGCAACTGAGACACACATGGTACTTTTAATCATATTACATGCTTTACACCCCCATACACACACACACACACTGTCCCTGCTCATAAAAACATTTTATTAACATGAGCATCATCATCCTCATCAATGCAAAAGGTCCTGGAGTGGAGACCCAGAGCATTAGCATTAGCACATCCAGGCTACATGATGAAACATAGGGCTAGGGTAAGGCTAGGGTCCAGCTCTAGGGTTTGTGAGCAGCTGCTGTCTGATGGAAGAGGAAACTCTTTCAAAATAAAGGCGTTGTGTAATGAAGCTGTAATGGCACAAGGACTGGGTGGTGTGTGGTACGTTTAGAGCTGTGGTTGTTGTTCATTCATTGGAATGTGTGGTGTGTTCTCTGCCTCAGATCTGGAACATCAAGCAGATGATAAAGTTGACCCAAGAACACTTAGAGGCTCTTCTGGACAAGTTTGGAGGAGAACACAACCCTCCCTCCATATATCTAGAGGTGAGTCAGGAGAACATACGCAAACCACACTTGGCGTTATCGAGGCTGAGCCGGCCCCTGCGGCGTGTCGCCCCCTGCAGGCCTATGAGGAGTACACCAGTAAGCTGGACGCCCTGCAGCAGAGGGAGCAGCAGCTGTTGGAGGCCATGGGGAACGGCACAGACTTCTCCTGCTCTCCCACGCCCACGCCGGCCCTTCTGGAGGTCAAGATGGGTAGCTGCGGGGCCGGAGGAGGGGCCCAGGCCTTCCCCGCCGCCCCCAACACGTTGGCTGTCCTGCAGACCCCCACTGACGCCAGCCGGGCCAACCCGCGCTCCCCGCAGAAACCCATCGTGAGGGTCTTCCTGCCCAACAAACAGAGAACAGTGGTACGACACAGGCTCTGGGGCTGAAGCCATTGGGTTTTATTCTGGTTAGATTTGTGACGTCACTGTAGCTCCGGCCCTGGAATCCCACGTTAACCGTGACCCCGCCTCCTCTGCTGCGTTCAGGTCCCGGCCCGCTGTGGGATGACTGTGAGGGACTCGCTGAAGAAAGCTCTGATGATGCGAGGCCTCATCCCCGAGTGCTGCGCCGTGTACCGGATACAGGATGGGTGAGCGTCTCCCTTAGTTCATGTTTGCATATTTCATAAACGCATCAGTCCTGTCAATCAGCGGCATACGGACTTCCTGTTTCAGAGAGAAGAAGCCCATTGGCTGGGACACGGACATATCCTGGCTGACGGGGGAGGAGCTGCATGTAGAGGTGTTGGAGAACGTGCCGCTTACCACACACAACTTTGTGAGTGCGATCAGACGACCCTGGTCTGCCGTGCACGCTGCTGAGCCTTGCCTGGTCCTGACTGTGTGTGTGTGTGATTGACAGGTGAGGAAGACCTTCTTCACACTGGCCTTCTGCGACTTCTGCAGGAAGCTGCTCTTCCAGGGTTTCCGCTGCCAGACCTGTGGCTACAAGTTCCACCAGCGCTGCAGCACTGAGGTGCCGCTCATGTGCGTCAACTACGACCGGCTAGAGTGAGTTTCACACGGAACAGGTACCTGTATCAGGGTGGCAGTGCAGCCAGGTTGCTTTTGTCTGGACCACAAACCTTTGCAGTGTTTTCCTGATTCAGCTGGAAATGAGTGAGACTTCAGAGCTGCGTCAGGGTGGCAGCGACTGAGCGATTAATAATTAACCGAGCCTCGATGCTTCGTGTCCCGCAGCTTATTGTTCGTGTCCAAGTTCTTTGAACACCACCCGTTCACCCAGGAGGAGGTGTCCTCGGAGGGAACCACCCCCGTCTCCGAGGCCTGTCCGTCACTGCCCCCGTCCGACTCCATGGGGTGAGCTGCTTTCATTCCAGACTCTGGCATCTCAGCGCGCAGGGAACGACACTGCTCTTCATCTGCACGCTTACTACTTCCAGGTCTATATGCCACGCCACTGTCTCGCCGTCCAAGTCCATACCCATCCCGCCCAGTTTCCGGCCCAACGAGGAGGACCACCGCAACCAGTTTGGCCAGCGGGACCGTTCGTCCTCCGCCCCCAACGTCCACATCAACACCATCGAGCCGGTCAACATAGACGTGAGTGTTGATGATGTAGATGTTGCGTGGCACAGTATGAGTGCACGTGCGTGTGTGCTTGTGAATAACCACATGTCCTCCTTCATTCCAGGACCTGATTCGAGATCAGAGCTTGCCCCGGTCAGATGGAGGTAGGTTCCACAGCGGCAGACGCCTGCAGCCTGTGTCCCCATCACCCTGCGTCTGCGTGCTCTTAGTCCTTGTCCGTGCGTGTGGAGTTTTGTCGAGTCCTGCAGCAGCAGCAGTTTGCTTTTCACATCTGTGGGTCAGGGTCGCACGTCAGGTCAGGAGGAACACGCGTGGCTGATTCATCAGCTCTAATTGTATTATGGGAAATCAAGTCCCCTGCGTCCACTCCACACACACACACACTCACACACACTCACACACACACACACACGCTGCGTGATGACCTGCACACACCCTGACTGACAGCAGGCGTAGGGAGGTAGGCGGGAGCACGGGCAGGGTGAGTAGCAGTGATGGTGTGTCTGTCTCTCTTTGCCCTGCAGCCCCCCCGACCCACCCCGCCCGCTGCTTGAGGAAGCACCGAACACGGACCTCAAGCCCCCTCCTATTCTCCTACCCCAATGACATAGTGTTTGATTTTGAGCCTGAGCCTGTTTTCCGAGGTAGTTAGGCCTCTGTGTGTTCCTGTGTCCTTCCACATCCACCCCCCCCCCCCCCCCCCCCCCCCCCCCCCCCCCCCCCCCCCCC